>CM068962.1:7226270-7255517 GCA_035128595.1 Eptatretus atami
GACGATCAACCGCCGACCTTCCTCTGGCGATGCGCTTTCGCCATCTTAGGTCCACAGCCCGGCACTCTGTTGGTGTTTACAGGTCTGCTTTAGCTTCATCCTTCGAGACCATTGAATGCTCATCATAATTTCCCTTTGTTTTGTCCCCATGGCTTATAATGTGGCTTTGTTTTGTTTTTTTTGACCCCCACCCCACCTCCTTTCACCCCTCAGGTCTCCTATCCACGGACGCGGCCTCTTCTGTAAAAGGCCAATTGAGGCTGGGGAGATGGTGATAGAATACTCTGGCCTGGTTATTCGCTCTGCTCTTACGGATAAACGGGAAAAACTGTATGAGAGCAAGGTAGGTTTGGCTCGTTGCGCGACAGCTTGTATCGACCGAGCGTGTCCATTGAACTCTAAATCGTCTTCCTTGCTTTCCACCTCCAGGGAATCGGCTGCTACATGTTCAAAATGGATGACGTGGAGGTGGTGGATGCGACCACGCACGGAAATGCGGCACGGTTCATCAACCACTCGTGCGAGCCAAACTGCACGTCTCGCGTAATAACACTGGACGGTCGCAAGCACATCGTGATCTTGTCTCGGCGGCGCCTGGACCGCGGCGATGAGCTCACCTACGATTACCGCTTTCCCATCGAGGAAGCGGCTTCTCGCAAACTGCCGTGCAACTGCGGTGCGGTGCGATGTCGTAAGACTCTCAATTAGGTCGACGGACGGAGCTATCCGACCGCTCGTTCCTAACCATTGTAATATAGTGTATGGCGCGCTTGTAAGTTGTATACTTTTTAATTTCATTTGTTTATTTTTGCATCGACATAAAATTTTGATAGAAATGTTGGAAATGTGTTGCATGGAGGACATTTGGTCTCATAACGAATCGTTCGTGGTGGGGGCAATCGTGTGGGATCGAGCCACGGCTTTCGAAGCACTCGCTCTGGTTTTCACCCACAATGCCTCCAGCACGGTGACAAGATGCAATTGGAGTTGTTTTGGAAAAATTTTTGAATAAAACTTAGAATTATGTTATTACACACATTTCAAGGTCTATTTGCTTTGTATATTCCAGACTATGATGTACAGCTTGTCTGCAGTTAGTGAACACCTCCCCCCACCCTTTCCTTTTCTCTCCTTTTCCTCAATTCTTTCATTCCTGCTGAAACTTTTGGAACTTCCCTCTCTTCTCTCATCTCCCTCCTTTTGTATTTTTTCTGAAAAAAAAACACGAGAAAAGACATCCACCTGTATTCCAGTTGAAGCAGGAACCAAGTCAAGGTGATTAAATTCCAGATTTTTAGCAACTGACAGACGAAAACTATGCATCATTCCCAGAATCCTCTTCTTCCATTCCTGACGAGCATGACTTTCAAAAAACTAGTCAGCCTTTTAAAAGCAAATGGTCATTTTTGTTGCAGGTCAGAGGCTAAATCTGATCTTTCTTTGTTGCAAGTTGATGTGGTAGTTTAGTTCTTAGTTATGTTTGTTGTTTGGCTGTGCTTTTTATAATATGTTCATATATTGTTGTTGTAGCCGTTGGGTCGATCCAGTTGCCTGGTGTGAATCCTGGTAGGCCACGTCAACAGCGGCCGTCACAGCCAGCCGAGTCTGAAGACCCCAAGCCGGATCACATTTCGAATGTCACAATGCCTTACCGATGGGATGTCTGAGTCGGCCGATGCGTTACGCTAATTGGTGCTGCATGCCTTTTCTCTAATTGATGGCCGAGCAAGTCAGTGAGGCACATTGCACGGTCTGGATACACGGTGTTCGTTACCGTTCCAAATACGGCACTTTAGAAATGACGTCGGTGCGCGTACGCATAAACCCCGAGAAGCTGAAGAGTTTTGATTTTGCCAACACCATGATGGCCTCGGCCTGTTGGCCACGAGTCCATGTCTGTTCCAACCCGTGCGTTGAAGTCGCCGAGAATGTGAAGCTTTTCCCCGTGAGGGTCATGCTCGAGAAGTTAATGGAGAGTGTCGCAGAAGGTGATATTTGTCTTCAGCATTGGCGTGCAGAGTTGGGGCATAAGTACAGATGATAGTGATGAAGCCTCCATTGGATGACAGGCATAGAGACATAAGACTTTCACATGTCGCCACAGGTATCTCAATTAACTGGATCATTCGGTTGCTGACTGCAAAGCCAACACCATATTGATGGTGGTCTTCTGCACTCTTGCCATGCCAGTGGAAGGTCGAGTGTGAGGGAAGAAGAAGGGAAGGTTTGTTTGTGGAAACACAGGCTGTGGTGAACCGGCTGAAATGGGGTAAATCTCCAGGGATCTGTGGCATCCATGCTGAACTTCTCAAGGCTGGTGGAAATGCTGAACTCGTGTCGTTGCATGCAGTTCTGTGCTCTGCCTGGAACACAGGAATCATCCCAACTGACTGGAATAGAGGCCTTGTTGTCCCTCTCTGGGAAGGGTGATCACCAGGACTACAACAACTACCGAGGGGTGACGCTGCTCTCAGTGCCAGGCAAGGACTTTGCTCGGATTATTCTTGAGAGGGTTTGCCACCATCTGCTTTAGCACCAGCGCCCAGAGCAGTCAGGCTTTACACCAAAGAGGTCAACGATTGACCGTATCCTTGCCCTTCGGGTCCTCACTGAACGCAGACGAGAGTTTCAACAGGGGATGCTCACAGCCTTTGTTTATTTTATTTATTCGGATGCAGCTGTGGCTTCGTGGCTGCATAATTTCCTGACGGCACAGCTGTGCCGCTGACGCGGTGCACCCTGGACCAGTAAGCTGCTACTCATTTTGCCATCCTTGGAAGGATGACAGGCTGAGTCAACCCACCTGGTGTGAATTCAGAGGAACGACAGGGGCTTGAACTCCAGACCCTAAGATCTAAAGCTAACAACCCTTTTTTTGTTTGTTTCAATAATGTATACCACGTAGAGGTTCGTGTAAGAGCTCGGAAAGTGGACGTGCATGCTCCTTTACCTGACATGACCTCTGCTGTTCCTTTTGTTCTGTTGCGTCCTGATCATTCAGTGTTCTGGCTCTTCCATGAGCTTTGACTTTGTATACAAAAAAACAATTGGAACAAGTGAATATGTCAATTACGGAACACACCAACACAAAACATTTGTCCTGTGGAGGGTCTGCAATCTTTAATTGCTCCTTCTTCTATACCGATGCCACCGATTCCAGATCAAACAGTGATTCCAGATCAAACAGTGATTCCAGATCAAACAGTGATTCCAGATTCCCACAGTGTCAGTTCGCCCTCCCACCGTGCCCGCTCTCGCCCCCCACCGTGCCCGCTCTCGCCCCCCACCGTGACCGTTCGCGCCTCCCGCCGTGCCCGTTCGCGCCTCCCGCCGTGCCCGTTCGCTCCTCTCACCGCGATGTCAAAACAATTGGCTTTGCGAGTGCATCACTCTCCTTTCGACGATTGTGTGGTGATCGAGTGTCATGCTTCATCTTTTCTTTTCGTCATCATTTGGTTTCTGGAATCTCCATTCAGTCATTTGTTCATTTTCTGGTGTCATTTAAGTCTGAGTGTTCGAGTTGATAAAGCAAATTTTTAACTAATTCCGGTGCTTGTTGGAGTGGTTAATGTCAAGATGTAAATCAAAGAAGAAGAGCTGCCATAATTGCCAAACGAGCATCAAAGACCATTTGCTGTCTGGGTATTCGCCAAAGAGCGAAGGTATCCTGAGCCGCACCGAGCTCATCACGGCATTTCATATGGAGCACCATGGGGTCCCACTCTCGGCTGGTGCTCCTGCTTTCCACCTTGTTCCTCTTGAAGTGATTATAATCAAGGCCTTCCACACTCTTGGAATCTCTAGACAGGAAGCAGTTTCCCAAGAACCGTCACTCTCCCACCGGCAGCAACATAGTGAGATCTCGATTTTATACAAACTTGTATTTGGCCTTGCTCCTCCTGCCCTCTCATTCCTCTCCTCTCTTATTCTCCTCATTGGAGAATCATCTCCCGTGTCCGTTGTCTCGTTCTGCTTTCGTCTTTCAAATGTGCTGCCCACCACGAACTCGTGCACTTCCCCATCTCCTCAACACGCGGATTCTTTCCCATTCCTCTCTGTGCCATTGTTAATTTTTATGTTATTCCTCCTTGCGTGTGTGTCCACCCCTCCCTACCCATTTGGAGTTTGTGAACCTACTGTCCTTCACCCCTTGTGTAATCAAAACCCATACATTTGGATCCACATGCAGTGTCCCAGAAGTGTAGGCATTTTATTTTAAAAGATAAAAAACATATTTCTAACATCTGTTTTAAATATTTCAGGAATGAACCAACCACGATGGCTCTCTCTACCAATCAAGAGAATGTGGAGCTTATTTATTCGTACGCAGCCTATGGCTGCATCATTTTCTGGGGGTGTGGTTGTGCAGCTGATGCAGCGCCCCTGTTACCAGCACGCTGGTACTCATTTTGCTGACCTCGGAAGGAAGACAGGCTGAGTCAACCCTACCCAGTGTTAATTCAACGATCTCCTCCGTCTCTCTGGAAAATCCTCTATTTCTCGGCTGATGACTCACCCCTCTGCGTACCATCTGTCATCCCTCAGATCAGCAAGCAGCAGCTTCTTCGCTCTCTGCAGATCTGGGTAAAATCACAAACTGGGCCATCACGTAGAACATGTCTTTCAATCCTGACAAATCTCACACTCTCACAATGTCTCTCCGAAAGGACCGTTTAGAACCCCCCCCCCCCATCTACTTTCTCAACAATCCTCTGGAACTAGTCCTTTCTTTCAAGCTTCTGGGTCTCACTATCTGCCATGATCTTTCCTGGGAAAGCCACATTTCAAACCTCGCCTCCAAAGCCAGTCGCCGACTGGGAATCCTCCGCCGTGCAAAGTCCTTCCTCGGCCTACCTGAGCTCCTGACCACAAACAAAGCTTTCGTCCGGAGCTTGATGGAGTACTGTTCTCCCCTCTGGGCTGGTGCTCCTGCCTCTCACATTTCTCGACCACACTGTGGAAACCAAGGTATTTAGGATCATTGGTATCTCCGCGGTGAGGCTGAGTCTTTGGGCCTCTCACCGCAGGCAGGTCGGTGGTCTTTGTGTCTTCTACCATCTCCTCTCCGGTCTCGCCCCCCCCCCTGCTCTGTCTGCGATATGTCCCCCCCCCCATATTTCCGCAGGGTGCTCAAGGTCTGCCAGCAACCCCCTTCTGGTAAAACTACCAAAATCACTGCTCACCTTCATTCCTCTTTTTCCCCACCTTTGGAATAACTCCTCACCTCTCTTCAATCCCATTTTCCCTCCAGGCCTTCAAAACACCTGTTCACACCACCTCTTATCGTTCCCATCCAATCCTCAATCTTTCCTACCCCCGTTAATCCACCCCAAACCCACCTCCTTCAAATCCCTGCTTTCCTTCCTGAAAGTCCCTGTAATGTCCATCTTGTATTCCCCATGTTCCTCGCCCCATCCCTTCCCTTCCACAGATCTAATGTCTCTGTTCCCACTGTTTTGCTTCCTCTCTCCCACCCTCTCGTCTCTTGCCCCTCCCCCCCTTTGCTGTGCGTTGTGCGTTTGCTCTCATACGAGCCATGACAAGGTATAACTGTATATATATATATATATATATATAATATATATATATATATGAAACAGCCCGATAGAGGCTTGAGCTCAAGACCCGAGGATCTTAAGCCAAGCACATCAACCATTATGCCAACACCAAGCTTAATTAAGGTGGAGCTGGTGTTGAACGTTTCCAGAAGAACCCCAAGGGAAATTAATTGTGTAAATTGTGTATTTGTTTTTTTTCTCCAATGGGCCCAGACTTCTGAGACATCCTGAAGTTCATAAATAAATGCATATTTATTTTGAAATCTAAAAACCAACGTTCATTTAATTCATGTCCCAGAACTTGACTGTACAAGAAAAACTTATCAGGACCATTTAGATTATAGACATTCTGGGTTAATACTGCATTCAAAATAGTTACATTTTTACACTCGTATAAAATTACTTTTATGGGAACTGCAAGGATGAGATGATGGACAAATCAACACGGTATGTGGAATTTGAACCCATGATCACATCCAGGCATGATGCTAAATGGGCCTGACTCTCATTACCAATATCTTCTCACTCCGGATGGACATTTTGATCAAAATGACCCAAAGGGCCACGAGTTGTATAAATTAGACCGTCAATCTCATGGTCCACAAGATCAGAGCCAGATTGCCCAAAACTTCGTAACCTTGAGTACTAGCCCGAGTCCACAGCTCCTGAGCCACGGAATCCCCCCCCCCTCCCCTCCCTGTGGCCAAACCAGTTCGTTGTACCAGACTTGATGGATATACGTTTTGCACACAAACAAAATAAAAGATGGTGGAAGTTCAGCCATTGGAAACACGTGTACAAACTGCACGTGCCAAAAGCTACGAGCTTGGAGACAACATCTTTTCAATCGTTACGGCAACAGCCTTGAGTCTGTCAATCAACCAGGCCGGGGCATGATCTCGAGTCATCCGACTCAAATCCTCCAATCCGTGTTCGAGCTTTTCCAGGGAGGAGATGAGCCTGGGGTGTGCACGCTGGAAAGAGGACGGGGTGGATGAGATGAGAGGGCGGGTTTGTAAGCGGTGGACTTTATTTATTTTACTGCAAGAGAAATGTAAAGGTAGTCTTGACGACGTGCTCAAACAAGATATGCTGTGAAGTCTTCTCCACACCTCCATCCTCAACTCTTGGAGCATCTCTTGTTCCTTCTTCAACCTCCACACGGTTTCTGGCTCTGTTCGGTTTCCTTCCAACTCGTTATCACTCTCATGGGTTTCGCCATGCAGGCTGGGCCAGCGCTGCAGGAAATGGAGGGAAAGTGGTGAAAGAAACGAGGGGACAGAGTTCCCTGATTAGAAAAAGTCACACACCGATGCACTCGTCCTCACCGAGGTCATTTTGATTAGTTCGGCCGAAAACCCTGATCCATACCTTACTGATGAATGTTACGACCTCTGCCTTGACTTCCTCTGACCCAAGGCATTGGGGGACAATTTCTGCTTCGGATGTGACCTAGGATGATATGGAGAGAGAAAGGAAGAGGGGAGAGGTGAAATTAGAGATCGGGAATGAGAAGGGCGGGGAGATGTTCGGGATTTCTTGGCTGGCATCTTCGCGAGTGACCGTAGATCACCACCCCGATGACGTCATGTCCATTGATCACGTGTATTTTCACAAGTTAACATTTCCACCAGTCCTGGACAAAGCAGTCTTCCCTCATGACGTCATCAGCAAGACAATATGGTCAATATCTGGGATTTTAGATACATCTACACTATAAAAGGCCCTGTGCGTGCGTACGTGCATCCGTCAGTCCATCCATCAACCACCGGTTGGACAGTTCACCTTCCTCCATCCGCAATTTCAACCTGAAAAATCATACGGCCACCATGTTGGTGTTTACTGCTATGCGAAGCCAGACATCTTCAGAGCTGTCATATTTATAATCATGCCCTCCCCACAAGTTTTCCCGTCAGTGTAAAACGACCAAGGCGACGGTTGAAAGGATTTTGAGCCAATTGGCGTCACGGGCCTTGTGAAGCTCGGCCTCGGTGATCGAGGCAGCATTCTGCTGTCGATACACCACCCAAATAACTATGTGGCATTCTCTCAAGCAGGGCTTTTATCGTGGAGGTTATCTAGGTCCTTGCTATTATTTCTGACCATTTTCTCTTGAACGACTCGACCAGGGACCATAAAAAGCCACAAAATTTAGATCTATGTTGAGGAATTCCGGGAATCTCATGACATTGTGAAAGAAACATGTCATTATTGACTTTTAACAAGCTGTATATATATATGTTTATCAGGAAGAAGATAATTGGTTTTGGGTCATTTATTGGCACAATTAGCAAGCTCATGGTTACTTGAGAGTTACAATCTCATGGGATTGTGAGTTGGACAGGTGACCGTGACGGGTTTCTGTGAAGTCGGGGATAGCATGTAGAGGAGGGAAAGCATTAAATATTCTGCTGTTTTGATGTGGGAATGCCCATTTGCTTTTATGAGTGTGAGGAAGGTGAGGAGAGAGCACAGAGTTGGGTTGGGGTTGGGGGGTGGGGGGGGGACAGGGAGCAAAGATGGGATAGAGTTGCAAGGGGAGCTTGAGCTTTAGGATAGTGTGAGGACTTAAGGTGGTGGTGGGGGGAGAGGGAAGGGTTGAGTTGTGGTGCAGCAGGGGGGGAGAGGGGGTTTTAAGGCTTGAGGTAGGGAGGGGTTTGACGCCTTAGGGTTGGGAGTGGGAAGTGAGGACTTGGGTGGGAGTGGAAGGTGAGACTGGGTGGAGTGGAAGGTGAGGACTTGGGGTTTGGAGTGGGAAGGTGAGGACTTGGGGTTGAGTGTGGAAGGTGAGGACTTGGGGTTGGGAGTGGGAAGGTGAGGACTTGGGGTTGGGAGTGAAGGTGAGGACTTGGGGTTGGGAGTGGGAAGGTGAGGACTTGGGTTGAGTGGGAAGGTGAGGACTTGGAGTGGGAAGGTGAGGACTTGGTTGGGAGGGAATGTGATGACTGGGGTTGGGAGTGGGAAGGTGAGGACTTGGGTTGGAGTGGGAAGGTGAGTTTACTTGGGGTTGGGAGTGGGAAGGTGAGGACTTGGGGTTGGGAGTGGGAAGGTGAGGACTTGGGGTTGGGAGGTGGAGGTTGAGGATGTCACGTCACATTTTACATTGTGCGGATGTTCCACAGGTCCCTGCTCGTGTTTATGATTTATGGGGTGGGCTTCTTACCTCAGCAAAGTGGGCAAAAGCCTGGAGAGCAAGCAAGTGCAGAATGCAGGAGTTGTCGGACAGTAGAGAGTGGAAAATGGCAGGAAATTCTTTGGGAAGCTGTTAAAAAGAACAATCATGATCAGGAAATAAAGAAAAGTGGTCAAACTTCACCATGTGGAATGGGAAGGAGTAAGGGGCGTTACCTTTCTTTGTGGATCGTCGTGTCCCATTCCCATTGCACAAAGAAAGGAGAGGGCAGCAAAACGAGGCATCCAGGGATGGTTTGAGGCTTTTGGTATAAGTTTTAGGAGCTGAAGGCATGGGTGAGAGATAAATAAATTAGTGGAAGGGAAATTTAAACATGGAGCGGTGGTGGGGTACTGCATCAGATCGTTCATTGAAGCTTTGCTACCTGATCCTGAGATTTTGTCCATCTTCAGAGAAACTTTTCTTTCACTAGATATCCCTGATTGGCTGGTCTCCCCATCCGGTTATTCTTTGTGTACCACTTCAACATGCTGGTGGAGATCTACACAAACTCCCTTTCTCATTTTCCCTAGTCTCAACTGCCACCCCCTCTCCCCTTAAGGCCCTGTCACACCTTGACGATTTAGCCAACGTATGCCTGACGTATGCAAAATTGGGCTAAAACGCCGGCACACGTCGAATACGTTATGGGTAAGTTTGTATACGTTAAGAGCATGCTGAAAAACACTGCCATACGTCGTAGTACGCTGGCTTTCATCGTGTACTTTGCGGTTGTCCTCAAATTTTAGCATGCTTGAAATTTTACGACGTATGCCAGCGTATGACTCACACGTTCCGCTACGCTGGCCATAAGTTGTAGGCACGTTATGCGATCGTTGACACACGTTACTTGTAAGTTACTCACAAGTCGAAACACGTCGAGGTAATGCTAGCGTACCCGAAACTTATTTATAACCTATGAGTGACGTGTTGTAGGCACGTTACACGATAGTTGCACACACGTCGAGCACGTTATGCGATCGTTGATACACGTCGAGGCAAGTTACTTGTATTACCATAAGTCGAAACACGTCGAGGTAATGCTTAGCGTACCCAAAACTTATTCTAACCTATGAGTAACGTGCTTTGAACCTATGTGTAACGTACCTCCAACGCATATTGACATATGTAGACGTATTTGATTGACGTCTTCCGACGACCACAGAACTTACTGAACGTGTTTCTAATTTACAGCTACCATATCGTATAATGGCGTATTGGCAGCGTTTAAAAAAAAAAAACAACAATAACTTCCGATATTTCGTCACGTGCCGTTAAGTCACGTCCGATTGCCCTTATTCTTAGTTCCTCCTCTGTGAATATTTTCTGTTTGAGGATATTGTCACGTCGACGTCAAAACTTAATAGCAAATGTCCGAATATATTTTAAAATTCGTGATGGACTAAAAAAAAAATAATAATAAAAAAAACAACAACAACACACAACTTCAGATATTTCGTCACGTGCCTTCACGGAGCCAAGGAGAAAAAAAGAAATGTGCCTTGACGGAGAAAATAAGTTTCGGGTATGCTAAACATTACCTCGATATGTTCGACTTATGAGTAACTTACAAGGAACTTGTGTCGACGTGTGTCAACGATCGCATATCGTGCCTACAACTTATTCCCAGCGTAGCGGAACGTGTGAGCCATACGGCGAGTACGTTGTAAAATTTTCAGCATGCTTGAAATTTCACGACGTACTAAACGTACCACGAAATATGACAGCGTACTTCATCGTTTTACGCGTGTCTTAACGTTATACACAACATTACCCATACCGTATTTGAGCGTGCCAGCGTTTTAGACACTTTTTCATAGGTCGGCATACGCTGGTTAAATCGTCAAGGTGTGACTGCGTGGTTGACACTTCCAATTCTCAGGTGGTTATGATTTGAATCGGCGAGCGGCAGGTTTTTAACAGGCTACGCCACGAGTTCGTCAGCGATACGTGCAGCACGCTATGCCTAAGTTAAACTATCATTGGGCATAGGTTGTGAACGCCGACAACAGGCTAAGCATTCGTTGGTATAAGTTATCTATAAGACAACGAAACGTTCTGTGCCCGTTACTAATATGTTATGCATACGACCAACACGTTATGAATACGACCAAAACTTTAAAAAAATTTCAGCGTACGCCAACGTTTTACATACATTTTTATTACGTTGCCATTGCTGGCTAAATCGTCAAGGTGTGACAACGCCTTTACCGCCAGTACCTTGGGAATATATATCTGCCATGTCTTGTTTATATGGATGGTCTATCTCCATCTATTCTAAATAATGGTGACTGCATGTACGATGATGATGATCTATACATACAGTGCCTTCAGAAACTATTCACACCCCTTGACATCACATTTTGTTGTGTTTCAGCCTGAATTTCAAATGGATTAAATTTTAATTTTTTGTCGTTGATCTACATCATATCTACCCCATTATGACAAAGTGAAAACATGTTTTTAGAAACGTTTACAAATTAAAGTTACTTTTTTTTTGAAGTTTACTTTGTTTTTTTAATTCAGGCTGTAACACAACAAAATGTCAAAACAATGGAGGGGTGTGAATACTTTCTGAAGGGTGTGTGTGTGTATGTATACAACTCTCTCTCTCTCTAACTTCAACCTATTACACTTCAAGGTCAAGATTTTTGTCTTCATTTTCATTTACTGTAAAACCAAAATTACGGAAAACCCTTCCCCCACACCCCTCGTCACGGTGAGACCTCTCTGTGCATCTGCTAATCCAGAGAGAGAGAGATAGGAGAGATATTCACATCGAGACCAATGTCACTTGGACCCGCTCCCCATTCACACCCATAGATGGTTTGGCTGGGGCTGTCATTACATTATACAACTCGAGGTGTATCTCAACATTTGGAAGGGGCGTGTCATACTGTCACTCTCTCCATTACATAATCTGATTAGATTTATCTTTCACCTTCACAAGTGCAATTTTCAATCACTAACGAACATCTCACTTTTCACACCTTAAGATGTGTAAAATCGAAAAACCACTGAGAATCACTAGTCACGGTCTAGTTTGAAGTCGGGGAAAAAGTTTTTTTTTTTTTGCCATTTAAAGTGTCGAAAAAAAGCCCCGGACTCTTGATCCGAACTGCGGTTTACATGGAGAAACAGTGCAGGTTGAGCTCGGATTCCGATACTGATACCGATTCCACCGTCATTAGCAACACTGATGGTTCTCAGAATGTTGAAACTGATCAGTGGGATTTTGAAGGAACTATTGGAGACAAAATTAGTAATGGAAACGCTTTCGGGGGAATTGTGGAGCCGAATATGAAGGTGGCGGAAGTGATCGTGAAGACGAAAACGCTGGTCACATGGTCACTTCAGCTCGGTGGGTTTGATTTTCCATTCAATTAACGGTTTATTAGAGAGGAATTTTGTATTAATTGATAAATTGGTTTATACATCACTCGTGCAGAATTACCCATCATCGCCTGACAGCACGGGCACCACACAGCACAAATCAGATATCGTGGACAAAATGGGTGGCAAATGCTTTGTCCCAACGTCGCAGGCTGACCCGGTATCTTGTATGTTATGGGATCGTCCCGTTTCATACTTTTCCCGGACGCCATTTGTGTCCGTGCCGTGTCCCACAGTCATGTCCGTGAGGTGTCGATGTTCCTCCCCAGTGGAGGGGTGGGGGGTGAGGAATTGTGGTGATGATTGTGGTGATGATTGTGGGGGGGATGGTGGTGGGTATTTTTGGGTGATGGTTGATCCAGGAATGGTCGAGGGAGAAGCCTGAAAGTTTTAGCGTCCTCAGTTAGATCCTCTTGGAGGAGATGTTACGTACATACTTTCTCTCCACTACAGACGGTGGTTCATTTGATTTGTAGAAATTTATGTTGATAATGGATAATTTTTTTTCCGGTGCTCTTGTGGTAACTGCCGTGCAATGGCAACAAGTGTTTGATTCATCATTAAAATCGCCCGTGTACATGTATGTGCCGGTACTTGGGGAGAGATGGTGTTACAGTTTCGAGCAACAGCCATTTCTTCCACTTAATTGTGGGGATGGCACCGTCTCTCAATCGTGGTGGATAACCACAAGATCGAGCCATCTCTGTTCTTCCATAACATGCTCCGAGCACAAAAACAAACATTTTCTCGGCCCGATCCACACTCAGGTATTTCAGACAAACCTCGTCCAATTTCTGGCAAAGTTAAGGTGTTTCGGCCATTGGTGTTGCATGAAGCCATCTCGGTTTGGATTACTACAACCACCAAGGGCGCATCGACTCGGCATATTTGCGGAAAATTGAAAATTATTCACCATTTGAGTTAAACCGTACCGCAATGCAACCTGAACACAGTACGGATCTGGTGGTCTACTTCCATGTGTGATGTCACGGCTAATCTGTCACGGAAACCCAGGCCTTCAAGATCATTGGAATATCCCATGATGAAGCTGAGTATATGGGCCTATCACTTTCCCATCGCAGACAGGTTGGTGGTCTCTGTCGTTTTCCACCTCCTTTCTGGTCTTGCACCTTCTGCCCCTCTCCGTACTATCGTCCCACCCCCCAAGTTATCTGTAGGATTCGCACAGTCCACCATCAATCAACCCCCTTCTGGTGAAAGTACCTAAATACAGGAGCACCGCTCACGTCCACTCATTTGTTCCTTCTTTTCTCACATATGGAACCAATTTCCACATACTCGTCGATCTCATTCTTCCCTCAAAATCTTCCAGACAGCTGTTCACCACCATGTCAGATTGTCCCCATCCAAAACCATGATCTTTTTTCCACCCTCATTAACATCCCATATTATATATATATATATATATATATTTTTTTTTTTTTGTCCATTTCTGTTTTCTTCCCCAATTTTCCTTTACACTTCCATGATTGAGAGTTTGTGCTGTACCCAGCTTATTCACCCCGTGTCCTGTTTCCCCTCCCCTTGCTCTCGTTATTCCCAGTGTCCTTCCTTCCTCCAGGTCTCCCTCTACCCTGTTGGTGTTTCTACCCCCTCCCCTGTAGGATGGGGGAGAGCAGTTATACTTCTTTTGGGTTTGTTTCTACAATTAGTGCCCCCAATTTCTAATGGTACCCCAGAGTTTTGTTTACACCCCGAGGAGAACGAAACCACCATTGAGGTTTGTTTTTTTTTGCTTCCAATGTCCAAGCTGGAGCAGCCGGGACTTTCAAAATGAAATTTTGCATCAATAATGGGAATAAAAAGTACGTGGGGTTGACATTTGACCTTGATCTAATTAAGGTCATGACCCAATTAGACATTTTAACATTGATCACCAAAACTCGACTGAGGTTTGTTCAATCGGAATGACAGCCTTGAGCAAGGAGCATTTTAACAATTTACATAATACCCCTCCGGGTTAAAGGTCAAGGTCAAATGGCAGTCTGGAAAAAAAATGCCATCATTGGATCACGGGCCAAGGGTATGTCACGGGCGATCGCCAAGGGTAAGCCATGGGAGGCTTACCCTTGGTGATCGCTTTGTTATTGCAGATATCTAATCTGCTGTTTTTGTTCTGTTACTTCCTGGTCCGTTCTGTGTTCTATTTCCTCCAGGAGCATCGACTCGGCGTGCAAAAAAACCTCAAAACCTAAACATGAACCCTACAAAGCAAAGTTTGTAAATGACAATTGGGAAAGAGAGCCAGCAATGTGTAAGGAAAGTTTGGAAGCCGACTCGGCTTATCCGAACATCCCGGTGTCACGAACCCCAAAACGGTGATATCCCTAACGTATGGGAATGTTCAGGGAGGGAGCAAAGCACCCATCGTATGGAGGTGGAAGTGCAAACCCAGCAAGGCATATACATTTCATGTCCAACAGTACAATCAAAAATCCAAGAAATCCATTAATCAGCAAACAAGTAAATCGTCGCCTTGAGAACTGTGTCTTCAGTCTTCATGGCAGTGTCTGGACGTACCTTTGAAAGGCAGGAGTTGGACAAACGATGGACCAGATGAGATGAGAGAGACAACAGGGCACAAGCAACTTCTTCTGGCACCTCATCTGGAAGCTTTTAGGGGATTGCAGGGGTGGAGTTAGGGTTTATAAATCAACTTTTATTCAATTGGGGGGGGAGAGGGGTTATAATGAACTATATTTCTGCACAATATATCCTCACAGGTAAAGTTGGTCGTTTTGCAATGTAACCATCCCATAGTAGCTGCTTTTAGGCCAAGGTTTAGCCTTATGTACTGACGACTAACTTAATGCTAAAAGCACAAGACAGCTCGAAAAGGTAAACAAATACCTGGTTAATGAGTGTGTGGAGAACTTCAGTGAGCTGAGTTAGCTGTGACATTTCCAGAGCAGATGCCAAGCAAAGTCGCTCCAGGAACTGTATCGCAATGGCTTGCTTTATGTGGGATAGGGAATGGGAGGGGAGGGGTGGGATAGGGGTGTGTTTACATTCCTTGCGGAAACAAGATGAGCAGAGAAAAAAAAAATTGAAAATGTCAAATCAACATGAATTAATCTTGCACTATGGTCTTGCACGTCCAAATGAATGCCAATGTTATGGCCTATCAGTGTGTCTTTGTAAGCCCAATGTCACCACCAAGCTAGTGATGCTGATGATTTGATGAGATGACATGACTGTTTTAATGGTAATCAACCCAAAACGTGGTTCCATTGTACACATTCTTCTTTGACGTATCAGTTTTGAGTATGTACTAGGTACCAATGGCTTTGGTTTGGTCTCTTTTGGGTCTTCTCATGGCTGAAGAGTTCAATGTGTGATCGGCAATGCCGTCCAAGACGTGGATGGCATTTTTGGGAGCTGCTCGAACAATAATTTTGCGTTACGAGCCTGACGCAGCTACTCTTCAGAGTTGTACATCGGCCCCAGCGTATCTACATCTCGGCCTATCATCTGCAAGTTAAGGGTTGATAGAATGGCCTGGAGGTATGCACACTCACCTCTCAGCTATTAAGCCTGAGCTTGAATCCAGACCCAGCTATAAACTGTCATCCCGGTCTTTCAGAGGCAAAGTGATTCATCAATGTGTGTGCCAATCCCACAGATGGATGTTAAAGATCCCATGGTGTCCTTCACGAGGAGTAGGTGAGTTATCGCCGGCACCGTGAACAAATTCAATATTCCTGACAACCTTTTGAGGGCACTGCATCAGCGGCACAGCTGCACTCTCAGCCAATGATGCTACCCTGCATCCTTGTGCTGCATTTGAAAGAAGCTGTAAGTTGCTCCCAGGGGTGTTGCTTGACATTTTGGTTTTTCAGGCTCTTCGAGTGTGTCCGTGTAATGCTTGTACTGACCATCCTAATGTCTTTTGCTGCTAGCCACTTCCTCATGGAGGATCTGCTTAGGAATCTGGTGGTCATTCATCTATGCGGTACACATGTCCAGTCCATCTCGGTGTAATGTTTGCAGAATGACTTCCAGGTTCTTAAGCCATGCACTTTCAAGGACCTCGTTGTTGGTGATTTTGTCCTACCACCCAATTCTGAAGATGGAGCGGAGAGGAAAGGTTTCCACTCAAGGCTGGTTTTCATCAATGATCTCTCCGATCTGGTTTTCGTCAATGATCTGGAAAATCCTCTTTATCTCTTTGCTGATGACTCCACCCTCTGCCGTACCATCTGTCGTCCCTCAGACCGGCTAGCAGTAGCTTCCTCGCTCTCTGCAAATCTGATCACAAACTGGTCAAACACGTAGAACATGTCTCAATCGTGACAAATCTCACACTCTCACGGTGTCTCTCCGAAAGGACCGTTTGGACATCTCCTGATGTCTCTGCCCCACTGTTTTGTCCTTCCCTCTCCCACCCCTCTTGTCTCCTGCCCCCCCCTTTTCTGGAGGCAGAGTCTGAAGATAAGTTAGAGGTTTCCAGTGTGGAATCTGATGGAAGTACGAGGAGGCACATCTCTAGTGGATTCTTCCAGCATCGCAGCAAAGAAAAGGTTGAAGAGTGTGGGAGCCATGACACTATCCTTCCTTCACGCCGCTGGTAACAGCAAAACCATGTTACATCTCACCACTAGAGCAGACACGGCCTGTCATTCCATGATGTCATGGTTATAGAATCAAACTTGCTAGTACAACCCAACTTTGAAAGTGTTCGTCACACCCCAGGTCGAGTTACACCGTCAAAGGCTTTGGCGAGATTGATGAACAGTGTATACGGCCTTGACGCTGTTGTGTGCACGCTGTTTGTATTTGTTTGAGAAAACCACATGTGAAATATCCCTGGAAGCTCAGAAGCCACACTGGGATTCGGGAAGGATTCCAAGGACAATGCCATCCAGTCGGCAATTCAGCAGGAATCTTGTGACAATTTTTCCTGGAATGGAAACGAAGCTTATTCCTCCGTAATTTCTGCAGGTACGTTTTGACCGCTTTCACTTCCACATGGAGACTGTTCGCATTTTGAAATCCCGTGGCACCTTTTTCCCCAAATACAGATGGGCTCAAAGAAAGCAGTTGTTGCCACTCAACGCTTGAAACAGAATGGATAGGAGAGAGACCTTTTTGATGAGCTCCTTGCTCCAGTAATTCTGGATCTTTGCAGGAATACCATCGGGTCCGATTGCTTCAAGAATCTCTTCCATGGATGGAGGGTGAGACGCGCTCTCTTTCAGAAGGCATCGGTCTTCCCCATTTCGGAACTTTTCAGAGAGGTGGGGTTGTCGAGTTGCTCCTTATTTTATTATTTTAAAACATGATCTAAGGTTCGTAGTGGAGCTACAACACAACACACATGGACATACAGAGGAACATACCAACACTTCGACCATTCAAACACAGTCAATGTCACAACAATGGTGCCGTTTTTTTCTCTCACCACACTTAACACCAAAGGGAGAATAAACAAAAACTAATGGGTGCAGTTTCATGGATTTTATGGAAATGGGATGCGAGATGCAATCCTCACCGTGCCATGACTGATGCCTTCCTGCCATCGACAAGCAGGCAGAGCAGTGTCAAAGAAATGGCAAACGGACTGGACGCAGGGTTGTTTGGGACCCGACGCCGCTAAGAGCACAGAGCAGAGGGGCAGGCTACTTGGGCCTGGGGGAAGCTCAGTAAGAAGCTTTACCTTCAGGGTAGCAGTGGGAGGGGAAAAAAAGTTGGAGAGTGAGAGATATGAGCAACACGATAAAGGTTTCAAACATGATGAAAGAAACCATGAGCAAGACCTGGTGTTCAGCAGGGAGAAAGCTGAAGAGCCTTTGCACCAGAATGGACAGGAGAGCATGTCTGGGCTCTTGCATCAAAATCTCACCGATCTGCAGAGAGAGACAGAGAGAGAAAAAGTTAGAGTAGGGAGCTGTGGATTTACAGGAGGGATGTGGAAGGTGAGGTTTACCAGTGGAAGCAGCAGAGATACATAATGAGCACAGAGCTCCACTGGACCGAGTCTGAAACACACACAGAAAGTAAACTATGGTTATTAGGCAAGCCACGACATGGGCTCGAAGAGAGCCAGTAAAGCTGTAGATCAAATGGTACAAAGAGGCATTATGTTTTATTGCTCACAAATCGCTCACCGTGCGACGTAGCACCAGAGATCGATGGCCAGTAGAGAGGAGTTGATATCTTGAGAGAAAATGGAGACGATAAGACTTTGTTCCTAGTGAGGTTTCAACGGAGGGTGTGAAGGAGAGGAGAGGAGAGGTTTATCTAGGGTTCACAAACGAGGAGCTTCGAGCGAATATGGAAAACATAAAAAGGAAGGTTAAATGAAATAGTTGAAAGTGAGGAGAGCCATTGTAGCTGCTTACCAGAGCAGGGAGATAGCTGTCAATGAGATTGCTGATAAATGCTGAAGCTCTAACGAGCAGAAGGTCGTACAGTGGGAGGGGAAAGGAGTTGTGAGATACCGGACGCTCGATGGGCAGAGCCAGTTCTGGCCAAATACCAGCTACTGCCGACAGAAGGCAATCGAGGATGGGAATGCTGGGAGGGGGGAAAGAGATCGCCATGTTTGTTTACACTGCATCGCACTCCAACCCCCAATCCCCAATCCCTCACATCTATTCATGGTGCAATGGTTGGAGCATCCACTCCAGATCTGGGAAGTCGGCCGGCAGATCAAACCCCGACTGAGTCGTATGAAAGAAAGACTTTAAAAAGAATAGAGCACAAACAAGCAGCCATAGGTTGGCAATCTTTGCAACATGATTGAAGGGCCTAATGGCCTCCTCTTGCGTTTAAGTTCCTTGCATGGGAATTTTTATCATCCCCACATCCCACAGTTAGACACTATCCAGCTCTCACCTGTTCCCATCCAGCCAGGATGTGTGCTCTTGCGGACACGACATCAATACATTCATGATGTCTGTCACCAACAGGCAGTGTGCGAGACGCAGCTCTTGAGGGACACCTAAAAGCAAGCAAAATGCATTGCATTGACACCCCCTCAGTAAGGAAGTGAGTGATGGTCCAAGCTTACTCCGCGGTCGACATCTCACCGTCTGTCCCAAGCACGATGGAGCAGAAGGACCGCTGGGTTATCAGCATTGACAGAAGAGGCCGTAGGGATTCAAACACAGCGTCTCTCACCTTGTTGCTTTCTTCGTCAAGCTTACACACTGCCCCCAGACTGGGCGGCAACTTGCTGGGAGTGCCCAGTGAGGTGGAGGGAATGTCACGGAAGTAAAATGCATTCAGTGGTTAATAACAGCAGTTACTCCCTCTTCATAGCAATAACAGAGAACACTTCCACCCCTAATTCAGACAGTTTGACCTGCAGTCCAACTTCCTGCATGAATCCTAACACGATTACTCTTAGTGAGCAAAGTGACTGGAAGTGGCAAAAGAAGTGAATGAGAAGTTCACTCACTCGTACAAGCGTAAATGCATGTTGAACAAACACGGCGCCATGGAATCCAGGTGAGCGGAAAATTCCTGCAAGGAAATCCACAGCAAGTCACCGAGCAGGTCGCGCACACGCATCATCAGCGAGTGTTACCAAACAGTTCATCCACTCGTTCACCAATTAAGACTCACTAAGGGCCTCATGGCATGAGAAAAGAATGTAAATAAAGAGGTGATCAAAATAATGAACGAGGGTGTCGGGTGAACGCTTCTCAACTCCACGAACCCACCACGCCCCTCTCCAACGTACGAAGTGAATCTGTGAGTCGGCCGGAGGCGAAGACCCCATCGTATTAACAATGGCATGGAGCATAGTTAACAGCATTCCCACTGAAAGTTTGGCACTTCACGTCGCATCATGCCCCAATTATGTGAGGCAGAGTTACCCGCGTAGCCGCGCAACAGGCTCCGAGCAATGAACGTCCACACAAGCACCTGCGTGTACTTCAGGAGGGAGCAGGACAAAAAACGACACAGCTTGAAGGAACGAGATAAAAGCCGTGTCTCTGGGTCCACATCTGTCTGAAACACAGGTGGAAAGCATTTCCGGTGCAGACACGTCCGTGTCCACTCACATCCCCTCTCCCCCCCCCCATAATCTCTGAATGAACAGAATCCTGACCCACGTTTTAGTTCAAACCAAGCTCCGACCAATACCCGATCATTCCACAGACGGGAGGGATGGGGAGTTGTAAACTGAGGTACATTCATCCTTCCTCTTTACCAAAATTCGAACCTACAATGCATACCGGTGGCTTCTTGCTCACAGAGACTTGTGTAGCAAGCTGCAGACAAGATGAAAAGGTCAAATCAAGGTCACAAGCAAGTGTAGAGCAAAGTTCACCATGATTCAGCAGATGGCCTTCAACCCTTTTGTGCTTCACAATAGCCCTGAGGAAGGGAAGCAGAGTCAGGGAGGATAATGCACATGGGGAAAGCATGGAAGCACTATCTGCTGCCGAAGAGAAAAACAATCATGTGAACAGGTGAGATTGAGCTACTGCTGATACCTTAAAATGAACCTCCAGGTGTTGGCGTGCAGGGCAGGGTTGAGACCAGCTACCAATGGGCACAGCCTCAGGAGAGAGTGAACGACTAAGGGGAGAGAGAGAGGCCAGAAAGACGAGGGTTAGAGAAGGTTTGGTCCACAGAGGGGGGAGCACGGCGGAATGTATAGACACGTGGGGTGGAAGTGACCGTACTTTTGGCTATTCGAAGGCATCCAAAATCATCGGTCACCACGTCAGCCACATCCGTATCGACCCCAGGTCCCACGCGATCAAGGAGTTCCAGGATAGAACGAAGGATAGCGTAGGAAGAACGAAAAACTGAACTCAAAGCTTCGGAGACGTGGGGCAAGGTCGACCCGTAAACTTCGCCGCTCATCTGGTATGCGAGCACGCGGAGCACGTATATGGACGAGAAGGGCACAAACGGCATATTTATCCATCACCTCGACGGTGCGAAAACCAAGGAGGTGAGAGAAACTCCGTGGAGGAGTATGATGAAAACGAGTTGTGGTAGTGGCGGGTTGGGTCGTATGGCAATGTTTGAGCGTGAATTCTGAGAATCGCTAACCTTGCAGTGCTGGAATGCGACAGTTAAAGAGTCAAGGACAGGAAAAGGCAATGAAGGGAATATGTGGAGAGAAATGGGGTCGGGCAACATCGTGGTGTGGGAGACGCACTCCAGCAAGGACGAAATCGCCGACGAAACAGTCTGACAGGTTTGGGGAGATGGACAAAACCAAAATGGATATTTATTTAGAAGCACTATGGTGTGCAATGGGAAAAAAAAATCAGGAGAAAGGTGAGGTCAATAGAATCTGATGGAAAACAAGAGAGGGAGGGGGAAACAGGGCTTCATGGGTTAAGGAACCTGAAACCTACTTTGAGACTTTCACAGTTATGCCCGACCACCTGCTGATCTCCCCTCTCTCCGATTCCAGGTAACAAGGAAGTCAATATCGATGGAACCTGCAGGAGAGATCAGAGAAAACACATTAATGGGAGGGCTTGGTGAGGCAAAGATGAAACACAGGTGTGCTTCCACTGTAACACGTGCTGCACCTGGTTACAATGTACTCTTGGACAAACGATTACTCATGCCGGTATCTTACTGGATACGTTGTAAAGTTCCAGCACAGTCGTAAGTCAAATAGTTTGCCTTAAAGATAACCTCACTGTATACGCTACAGGTAAAGTTTCACGAAGGAGGTGAATTACCACCGGCACCTTCAACCAATTACTCATTTCTTCCCAAATCGGCTCCAGTTGAACGTCGGGCCTGGCCGATGGGTTAATGCAAGAATTGGGACAAAAAATATTTTAAAAAATTAAAAAAAACCTTCCTCAGCTGACCCCACAATAAAGTGGGATCATTTTGGCCGATAAGTATTACCAGTCGTAGTGGTATTTACACGATAATCATTCTCAGCTGGAGTTGTAAAGTATCCAAAACAATGTGGAGGTGTAATTATACGCCACGTAATATACAATACGTCGTACGTGATTCTTCACCATGGAGAGATGGCGCCAAAAACGACATTTAGCACGATATCTCAAAAAAGTTGTGGACGGATTCGGACGAAACTTGGTGGACACGTTGGGTGTGTGACCACGACGAATTGATTCGTATTTTGGTGCAGATCCGGATTCGGATCTGGATACGAGAATTATTTAATTTTTTAAGTGATTCTTCACCGTTGAGAGATCGGGCCAAAAACGATGTAGTTCTGTGTAGCATGATATTTCAAACATGTATTGGGCCTGATATGTTCTTGTGGAACAGGTATTACGTGGCGGAGGTATGCGCTCTTCCAAGTGCCCTTATAGTTTCATCATCAATCTGCCCATTTGCGGGCCTACACTATCCGTACCAAGTTTTGAACAGTCAATAAGCCATTACAAAGATCTTGCTTTTCCCCCCCCCCCACTGCAACTCCAAAATCGACCCCCTCCCCTACAACACTCCCCATGAGGCCCCCTTTGTGTGTGCCAGTTTTGGTGCCTGTATAATTTCTGTTCTCAAGATATAAAGGAATGGACAGGCAAGAAACATAACAATGGAGGGGAAGCTTTACCTGATGTGAGACAGTTAGAAACGTGCCCGCACACAACACACACACACACACAACACACACACACACACACAACACACACACCACGAACAACAAATAAGGTTTATACAGATGAGCTAAAGAAGTTGAAAGGTTTAAAAACTGTTCGATTTCAACCAATGCGTACAGGGAAAATCGCCCATCGTACCTGTGGTAGGATTTGTGAATAAATTTGTCGGTCAGCACATTCAGGTGGGACATGAGGCAGGAAAGCCGACACGACTACGTGCAAGATATCTGTACACACAAACACGTGCCCGTACGCACACCGGATGTGAATCAAAGCTTCGCTTTTCTCATTTGTACATTGGTCTAAGCCTTAGGGAGGAGTTTGCCAAACAAGCACATGTGGATCGACGACATTACTGGACTTTAACCTGAATTACACACACACACACACACATTAGTAAATGATGGGCAATCATGTGGGATACGAGGTCACCTGCAGCACTGGTAGCGGGTTCAGATGGTAAAGTTAAACAGGCCTTCCCGGATGAATAAAAACAAAAACATTTCACGACACAAGGTACAACATCAAAGTTGTTTTACACACTAACACAGTCACAGAGAGATGAACAATGGAAAGGAAGAGTGAGAAGATGATTTAACAAGGATGTTAAGCCTGGGTGGCTGACTTGGGATCTTAGGGTCCTGAGTTCAAGCCCCGTTGGCTGCTGAATTAACACCAGGTGAGGTTGATTCAGCCTGTCATCCCTTCCTGGGTCGGCGAAATGAGTATCAGTGTAATGGTAGAGGGGCACAGCATCAGCGGCATAGTCGTGTCTCAACAAAATGATAGCTACCTGAGAGCCAAGCTGCCATACGCAAGATGACGACGACGAGGAAGAAGAAGAAGAAGAAGAAGATAATGATGATTCCTCCTTCCATCACACCAATCCATAATTCATTCCGAGAAGTGTTACATTTGTTTAAATCCTCATCAAAACATCAATAATCCTACCATTGGAGTCAATTTGTAATCAACGCCTTCCCACCACTTCTTACTCCTCACCATCACCGACCCGCCCCCACCCTCACCTATTACCATCTACATATTTTAGACGTAGCATCTTTTCCACTGAGAAATCCTGGTATAGAGGTAGTCAAGGAGCTTTATTATAGATATATATATTAGTCCATGAGCCAGGCAGATATCGGTACCACCTGGGGTGACTAAACACGAATGGTACTAAAATGTTTATAGAGTGACTGTAAATACATTAAGATATGATAGCCTTCCCGCACTGGTAGCTTAGTCTGATTTTGTGATGCATGGGGGTGCTACCCATAAAAACAGATTTTCAGCGTGACACTCGGGGTTTTCCTCATTTTCTTTAAAATCAATCACACGATCAACGCGAAACTTTGGACACCTATGTAGAATTTGATTCTCTACCAGAGTTGTTCCTAGGTATTTTTCAAATTTCCTCATATTTTGGGATTTACCCTAAAAAATTTAATTTTGGGTATTTTCCCATAAATCTGGAATAAATCCCTAAATATGGAGAAATTGAAAAAATATATGTCTAAACAGCTCTTGTAGCTAATTTGATCTCTACAAGAGTTATTCTTTGGTGGCTTTTGGTTACAAGGTGGCTTTTCGGTCCAGATCGGTAGCAAGAATCCCTTTGGACGGATTCCTGTGGACCAGACCATCGAAGAGACGATCAACAAAGACACCCAGACCCAGGGGCACAAAAGGCTTCAGCCTGAAAGGTGGAGCTGTCGCCAGGTACTACCTGACATCGGAGTATCGCAGCAGATACTTGAGGCAGCTCAGGGCCATGGTAGTAGGCCAAAAGTATACTGACTTCAGCCACCAGACCTACAGATGCCCAGGATTAGAAGAGAATGAGGCCGATGTCCAATCTTTAGTTCAACTGATGGAGACCAGCTGGTTGAACCCCTCTCAACGCAGAGCAAGGAGATCTTGTCATTTGTCAACTGCGACTACAGCACCACCAGAAGTTGCCAAAGACCTCTAGGGGCCTACAGAATAGAGAGGATGCATTATCAAGCCTTCAAGGAAGAGCGCCTGGAGACCGAACGCCAACTATACAGTTTCATGACACGATGACGAAGACGAAACTGAGAACGTTCACTAACATCAGAATGAAGCCACGCTCACAAGGCCATGCCAAGGAGGCTATCTGAAGGCTGACAGGAACTATTTGGCCAGATGATCCTTGTTCTGAGAACAGAAAGCTCAAATGAGTGATGTCTTGGCTCATCCCCTGGGGCCTTTGCCATGGGCACTTGCCAGGCTAATCGGGGCCGGTTACTTCTCCGCAAGACCAACAGGCTGCCCTAGCAATGGAGTTGGAGAGGAATGTTCTCTCTGCAGAGGTGATCCCCCGAGCCTCTGCTACCATAACTGATAGATTGGGAGTGAGCGGGTCCAGAAACTGAGCGAAACGACAAAACTTTTCATCACAGCTTTGCAGGCACAGCACTGAGTCACGTTGTCCATGAGGGTGCTAGAGCAGGCGCATTGATGTTGTGTTTGACGTCTACAAGGAGACATCCATCAAAGATGCAGAACGAGCCAACAGAAGTGCAGGCACAGGGATCCATTTCAAGAACTTCAACCTGGCGACAACATCCAGCAGTGGAGAAAGTTACTCGGTAGTTCCTCCAACAAGGCAAAGTCTCATCAAGTTCCTGTAGAAGAATGGAAAAAAACCACAGCACAGGGACAAGCTCGAGGGCAAGGAGCTGTATGTCACATGTGAGCAGCTCTGCTTCAAGATCACCAAAGAGAAGTGGGAAGAGGCTCCTGAGCTAAAGTCAAGTCAAGAAGAAGCAGACACACGCCTCCTTCTCATGCACTTTCAAAAATCATTCACCAATCAAAAATTAAGTGAAACCACAAGATATCGAATATGTAAGGCTTAGTTACACGCAGCATAAATCGCGTTCTTAGAAAGGCAACAATGGAAAGATAGCAGATAATCAAGGATTTTAAGATCAGTAACTCTAAGTTCCAAACAGTGCAATAGAAGCAATCCAATGAAAAAAAAAGAAGAAAAGAAAAATCATAGAAAGCAAGATCGTCGAATGACCCAGTCACAGCGAGCATATTCAGAGCACGTGAACATATCAGATACGACGAAATACACAAAAACATCAGAAGTAAATAAATAAGTAACACTAGACAAACAGAAAGTACGACAAAACCACATGAAAGTAAAAAGAACGAAAAAAAAAGACAAAAATAAACTAAATACAAAAAAAAGCAGTTCAAAGAGAGTATAATTATATAAGCAAATATCAAAAAAAACATAAAAAATCAGAACAAAAATAACAAACCAACAAAAGAAAAAAAAAATATAAAATATATACAAAATAATAGACATCATAAAACAACAACAATAAACAATATGAACATATGTAATGCCAGAAACAAATAAAAAAACTTCAAGTCATCATCAATACAACGAATCAAGTAAGCAAAAAAAGAAAAATCATAAACAAAATATCTAAGAGAAACAATTGCAAGCGATAAAAAGAAATAACCCAACAAAAATCATAAAAAAAAAAAAAACCAGAAATAACATGAAGAAATACAAAAAATCATTACAAAACACACCCAATGCAGCAGAATCTGGGTACAGTCTGTCATCATCACTGCAGAGGATACAGATGTCATGGTCCTGTGTCTGGCATGTGCCACAAGATCCCATCCCACCTGTTCCAGAAGTGCGGGACGAAGAACCGGACAAGATCCTGGAATATCACCACACTGAGCCGTACACTGGGAGGCAGCGTGTGGATTCATTGATTGGTATGCATGCCTTACAGGCGTGTATACCTCAGTGCATTCGCTGGCCGGGGGAAGATGACGACACTCAAGCAGTGAAGATGGACAAGACATACCAGGATGCTTTCCACGAACTTGGCGCTCATGGGAAGTGTCTCCTGAACTATTTGAGAACTACAGGAAATCACCTGCCACATGTACCTGCCATCTACCCACACAAACTGAGTGAACAAGCTTCGGTATGAGCTGTTCTGTGCGAGACGTGGAGAGGTGGAGTCAAGTCAACTCCCTCCTTGTGAGGACTGCCTCTTCATGCATGCACTACGTGCAAACTACCAGGCTGCGATCTGGAGGAGAAGTCTGCAAGAGCCAGCCATTTGTTGCGAACCCAACAGACTGCGGCTGGATGACAGATGAGGACGGCAAGCTTGCTGTCAACTGGATGCGAGGCTCACCAGCACCAGATGCTATTATGCAGCTACTGTCCTGCAAGTGTGTGCGGTCATGCGAACTCCCTAAGTGCACTTGCCTCAGCAATGGCCTGAAGTGTACGGACATGTGCAGGTACAGACATCCAGAACAAGGCTATTGAAGAAGAGCCGGTAGCACAACAGTCAGATTCCAGTCTGACGTAGATGATATTGAGGAGAGTAATTTGCCATAATAGTAAGTAGCAAGCCCATGGCATGCTTAGTGTGTATTTACAGGACTTGTATTAAATGTGACAATACTATATTCATTTAGTGACATTTAGGCATTCCTGTCCCCAAATTTGACATTTTAAAATTTTTCTGAATTTTCGTAGGGTGTGTCTATTCAAGAGTCGATAACGACCATTAAGCTACCAGTGTGCAAGGGCTATCATATCAAAACATAAACTAGAACATGTAGCAAGCTAAAAACACCTAAGAGAATTAGTCACCCCGGTGGTACCGATATCCAAAATTCGGTCTTGGCTCATGGACTAATATATATATATAATATATATATATATATATATATATATATATATATATATTATATATATATATATATATATATATATATCAGTTATTTTTTTTTTTTTTTTAAGAAGATGACGCTTCCAACCAAAAGCAAAACAAGATCGACTCCACTAATTTGAGCAAAAAAGCAGAGAGCAGACCCGGTCTCTGCTTTTTTGCTCAAATTAGCGGAGTTGATCTTGTTTTTACTTTTGGTTGAAGCGTCGTCTTCTTTAAAAAATGTGTAATCCCAACTGCCTCAATCTCCTAACAAAAAAAAATGTATATTATATATATATATCATATGCATATGCATCGAGACACGAACCACAAATTTTAAATTGAAAAATAATCCATCTACGATGTAAAAGTGTGTGCGTGTGTGTGTGCGTGTGTGCGTGTGTGTGTCACCCTGAAACACAGAAAACACTTCCAGGGAGAAAAAAAAAATCATTTACGTAAACGTTCCTGCTGATTAATCCAAACCTACAGGAAATTATAATCTCAATTCAACCACGGGCAGTGTATTGAACAGACGCTGCCTCAATCACTCCCCAAAAAAAATTCTTTTCTTTTCTGTGAAGAATATATAACCCCACTCCCCCCCCCCCCCATCTTTGAGCCATTTCAAGCAGTGCAAGAAAAGTCTTCCTTTTTTAACGTTGTTGGTATTTTTACCCGTGCGCTTCTGCTCGTAATGTCCACTATCAAAGAGATGTGTTCTGTTTCATGTATGTTAGTATGTATGTATGTATGTATGTTGTATGTGTGTGTCACCATTTTTCTCAGATATGGCCAAACGATCTTCGCCAAACTTTCAGAGGTTCATCAGTGAGTGCTGGGGAGCGTTTCAAGAAGAAAAGAAATTAATAATAATTTTGATTTTTTTTTAAATTAATTTTTCAAACCGCTCTCTCGTGCCTCAACTTTTGAGCTATGTGAAGGGTAATAGTAAATGATCTCCGACCCATTCATTAGTGGGTACACGGAAGTGTTTTAGGCCCCCCACAAAAAAAATATTGTGATTTCTTCTAAATGCCAACTGTTCTTTTCACCCTCTCCACCTTCTCTTATCCTCGACATCTCAAAACAAATGCACAATAACTCACTTTCAGATCCTCACATGCCTCAAAGCTTTGGTGAGCGGCAAACGCATTTACCAAGTGAATAAGGGCAAGTTCAAAGCTTCCCCTATCCTCCCTGCCCTGCGTGACGCCGCTGCGCCACAGTTCCGCCAATCAGGTGTGACCACAACCAAGAAGAAGTTGACCCCACAACAGGCATCACAGGCCACGCAACCGACCCTGCAAACCCTGTGCCAATATGGAGGCTTCGGAATAGCCAGTACGGGGGAGGGGAGGAAGGAATACAAGGAAGAACGAATAAGCAGTTTGAGGTCTCTTTTGTCTGCATTGCCCCCCCCCACTTTTAATTAACCCTCCATTTTCCCTGTTTCAATTTTCTGAACCGCCATTCCTCCCTTCATTTCCCACTCAATTGCTTGTGTTATAATAGTCGATGGAAGTTTTATACCGTTTCTTGACTTATCCTGTTCGGGTTTGATCTGGGATAGCCTTCCCAGGCCGATTGGTCTGAATACATAATTGTAGTGGTAGCCCATCGAGTGCTTCAGGTGGCATTTGTTCGCTCGGCCAATTAAGTATCCGCGACGTCGCCACAACAGTTCCTCATCTGCTTCATTCGTTCGAACAGGTACGGTAAACCGACCCTGGGCGCGAACATCCGACCGGAGGTGAGTGTTGTCGACGGTGTCCGTGGTCTTTTTACAGGCATGCCAGATTCGG
>CM068962.1:7267617-7285290 GCA_035128595.1 Eptatretus atami
GGTGGTGAGGAAACGTGGTTGTAGGTGGTGAGGAAACGTGGTTGTCGGTTTTATATATCTTTGTTGAAAGTTGATTTATTTGTGGGTTCATTTTGAACATCCGGCCTTCGTCGCGCCATTTAAAACGCTCAGACGTTCGAGATGTTGTTTATCTGTGTTTACATGTTTATTTACTTATAATTACTTTTTGTTGTTTGGATTATAAAACAATCTGAAAACAACAACATTATCTATCTTCAATGGAATGATAATATGGCTCACATTATAAAGTCTCTTATACAGTATTTTTATATTGTATTTCTTCGGTTTTTACCTCAATGTAGTAAAATCTGTTTATAAAATCTGTTCCTCGTATCTAGACGAGTACCTGATACATGAACCACCCACAGGTAACCGTTACCAAACATGGCTCGAGGATGTGCTTTACCAGCTTAAGGCCTCGACTCGTTTCTCTCTCACCAATCTCTATTCGGTAGTGTGGGGGAACCTGTGGGTAACCTGTGTCTGGGGGGGTAACCTGTGTGTCTGGGGGGGGGGGTAACCTGTGTGTCTGGGGGGGTAAACCTGTGTGTGTAGGGAGGGAACCGTTTGCCTGTGGGATAACCTCGGGGGAGGGGAAGTTGCTGGAGTGAGGGGGGTAACCGTGTGTCTGGAGGTGAGTGGGGGAGTAACCTGTGTCTGGGGTGTGAGGCATAACTGTGTTGGGGGTAACCTGTGTGTCTGGGGTGAGTGGGGGAGTAACCTTGGTCTGTGGGTAGGGGGGTAACCTGTTGTGTCTGAACTCTACCCGTAGGGGGGAGTAACTTTGTCTGGGTATGGGGAGTAACTGTGTGTCTGGGAGGAGTGGGGCGAGTAACCTGTGTGTCTGGGGTGGGTAGGGGAGTAACTGTGTGTCTGGGGTGTGGGGAGTAACCTGTTGTGGGGTGGTAGGGAACTTGTGGTGCTGGATGATGGCGAGTAACCGTTGTCTGGGGGTGATGGTAGGGGAGTAACCTGTGTAGTGTCGGGGGGTGTAGGGGCGAAACCTGTGGTGTCTGAGGGTGAGTGTGGGAGTAACCTGTGTGGGTGGATACGTGTCTGGGGTGGGTGGGTACACTGTTTCCTTCTCACCAATCTCCATCGGTGAGGGGGGATAACCTTGTGTCGGGGGTAGCGGGGAGTAACCTGTGTGTCTGGGTGGGTGGGTGGGGGTACCTGTGTGTCTCTCTCACCATCTCCATTGGGGATGGGGAGTCACCTTGTGTTCTGGGGGTAGGGGGGGACCTGGTGTCTGGTGGGTAGGGGTAACCTGCGTTGTCTGTGTGCGAGTACCCTTCGTGTTTGGTCGAATTTTGTCCACCCCATGTCTTGCCAGTAGAAAGAGTAAGGCATATACATTGGATAGTGCATTACAGTGCCAGAGTTATTTATCTGAGACTTTTAATTGGTCTGCTGTGCATCGTCCAGGAATTTTTACAAAATGACTTTCATCTTACTCTCGAATAATCTGCCAGCCCTTTTTCAGGCAATTATAGCAGAACCTGACAAATCGACTACTGTTATGTACAGAAGTTGCTTTGGTGAAAATGTATAGTTTTGAATATAGTTATTTCCATAGTGCATGTTTAGCATTAGCGTAAGGTAATTTTAATTGTAATCGGATTATGCGTCGCTATTTATCTCGAAAGTGTCGCTCTCCTCTCCTAATGTTTCCGTTTAAAACTGCTTTTCCATTAAAAACCCTTTTAATGTTTTCCTTTGTAGTTACCATCTTGGAACCCTCAGGGAAGTTCCCCTTATATCATTTACGGCTGAACCGCCAATCAGAGCGGCGACTTGGGTGCTGATTTAAAAACTCTACGTGCACGTCTGAGTCGGAGAGTGCTCAGTTCCAACTGGGGTTCCCAGATCCAGCGCTTTGCCAGGCAGAGTCGAGCAGGGTGCCCAGCATGCGTGCCAAATTGGGAGTTCCAGTTCCTGGTCGTGCTTGTTTCAGGTGCAGCCTGAGGGAGTTTGTGTGTTTCCGCCTCTCGCCTGCACCAGAATGGGTGCACAGGCCCCATAGGGCTGTGCAGCGTTGCTCCAAACGGAACTTGGCGTGATGCCGAGCAGACCTTTTCCTGTGGCGTGCTTGCGACCCATTAAGGCTTTTCGTTGAGGATCCTTCCGCTCTACGAAACCCTGCGCGTATTTCACCATCGTAAAATATAATTTGTCTCCTGTTCTCTCGATTGAACCGGGTCTCCATTGATTTTCTCATGTCAGCACGATCATGAAACCGTTCATTTTATAAGTCCTAGAAATGACGATTTGTAGTTTGGTGTCAAAGTTAACTTACCCCCGTTGAGCATGACAAATGCCTGTTCCATTTTGATTGCTGGTGAGAGAGGAATCCGGCGTGTCCGCTCGATCGACCTCTGACGACCAAATTGAGCTTATAAAGGTGGGAATCCCTAACCCGGCTCGGTGCGTCTGGCCAATTGGCTGACGAGGCCGACGAGACCGGCCGAACAGTAATGTGGATTTAAAGCCGGCATACAGCAGCTCACCCACGTGCTCAAAGGACAAAAAAAAACCGTCTCAACCAAGTTCCACCACTGGGTTATTGTCATTGACCGTGTCCTGTCACTAAGAAATCGGTAATTTTTGTCCAAATAGGAATCGACTTTGTGTTGATATTGAAACTATTCAACATTGTCATGTATCTTTCTTTCCAACCTCTGCCAGGGTTCCAGAGAGCGAGAGTTGGGAGCAGAGTCCAGGAGGGCAGGAGTTGGAGAGTCGCTCTCAAGGAAGCTGCTTTCAGTCCATCTCGTAATGCCACAGAAAAAGGTTGTGTGTGTGTGTGTGTGTCCGTCCAATGACTTGTTTTCTTTGACATTCCTGCTTTTCATCGTTATGTGTTCCCATTCTTCCAACCTCCCTTACCTCTGGTTCTTCCTGCGTGTTTGGCTCAAAATCCTGCTGGCAGCATTTGCGGTGGGTCAGTTGGCGGTTGGAGGTGGTGCGGTTGTCGGCGTGGGTGCGTTGTGTTATTATGGCTTGGGGATGTCTGCCAGGCCTGGAACACTGGAGATGGCAAGGTGGGGCTGAAACGGTTTACTGAAAATGATGGAATAACGAGCTGTTTGTGCAAATATACACGTACATTAATTAATTTGTCGTGCACGGCATGACAGCGTTTGTGTGGTTCGTGTGAATGAAAGGCACCCGTGTTGCTTACACTTTATCAATGATCACAAACCCTACGTGACGGACCCCATGCCCCCAACACGTAGCTTTTGGCCAGGTTACGTGAAGGAAAGGGTGCGTTCCACTTACGCACACCTCCTCTCCTCTCTGGCCATTACTGCTGGGAGTGCCATTGCGCTGTCTCGTTCTCCAGCTCTCCTCCGTACCGTCACACCTCGCTCACCCTTGGTAAGACCTTCACGTTGTTCCCATTTCACCGTGTACCTGTTTTGTTTAAATTATCTTGGCTTCTCGTTCAGGATGCTATTTTCCCCAGGGTGCGATTGCTCTGGTCGTCTCGGTCATGGGTTCCTCATTTTTGGTGATGTCACTGCCGTACGAGGGTGGAGCCTCGCTCAAGCACCTTGCCTGGGCTGGCCATTCGTGTAAGGTCCATCTTTCTTGTGAATTCCAGTTTTCCCTTCGCTTCACTCCCACCGCAGCTTGCATGAAGGATGCTTGTCCTCCATGGAGTTGTAATTTATACATCTGTGTGTGGGTTTTGGTGAAGGGCACAGTTTTCTCTCTCTTGTAAACCAAACTGTAACCCTTGAATCTCAAACTCGTCAGGCCTGCTCGGTGTGGTGCTGTGTCCGTTGGCCGGACTGGGTGGCACGGTGCTAATCCGTGCAGCATGGACCGCGGCTGGTATCACCATGGCGACGAGCCTTATAGCTGCATGTGCTCCAAGCGATGCCTACATGTCTATGGCGGCACCACTGGGGGCTGGCCTCGGACTCGTCGCTGCTGCCTCATTGGGTGAGTTCGGTCCATAATCTCAGGTGGTCCTGAAGATCCGTGTGGGTGTTGGCTGCGTTCTTCATGCACTCGACAGTAATGTGAGGGCACTGAGGCTTTGTAGATGTTTATTTTATTACCTTCGCCGAAGGTGAACGGAAGTTCGGTTTTCGCCCTTGTTTGTCTGCCTGTCTGTCTGTATGTCTTGTCTGGTTTATCTGTGAGCAGGATATCTCAAAAAAGTTATGCACGGATTTGGACGAAACTTGGTGGACAGGTTGAGTATGTGACAAGGACAAATTGATTAGATTTTGGTGAAGATCCGCATCTGGATCCGAGAATTTTTAAAGTGATTCTTCACCATTGAGAGATGGGGCCAAAAACGATATATAGCACCAGGTCTCAAAAAATTATGTACGGATTCGGACTAAACTTGGTGGATGAGTTGGTTCGGTGACAAGAACAAGCCGATTCCATTTTGGCTCAGTTCCGAACTCAGATCCGGCCTATCAGTGGGATGCAAAACATAAACCGTTCAACCTGACAGAGGTATGTGCTCTACCGAGTGCTGTTCTCGTTGTTCATTGTTTTGTGTGTGGTTGAGGAAACTTAAAAGTGTGGGTTGTGGTTGTGAGCTGTGGACTTAAAAGGCAATGGATTATTTATTTATTTATTTTTAATAGTGATAATATGGAACCACCAAGTGGTTTGTATTTACCGCTGGTAGGGTGACTATTTGGGTCTAATTTGACCTTGGTTCCGGTGGAGGGGTTTGTACAGTGGAAAATACACTGTGCACATTCTCCATCATGTTGTTCCGTCAAAGGTTTGTTTGTTTGTTTGTTTTTAATGCAAGGTTTTGTTTTTAACTTCTTGTTTCAACTGTCTTTCTGCCAGGTTCCTTGTTCCTTCCTGTTGGTTCTGCCTTGGGCTCTGCCGTGCACGTGGTGTCCCTGTACGGAGGTCTGCTCGTGTTCTCATGGCTGCTTGTGTCTGACACGCAGCGTGCGGTCAGACAGGCTGAGACACTCGCCAGACATGATCCAATAAACAGGTGAGAAATGTGCAGAAAATCGGTGTCATGTAAAAGTTTAATTTGTTAGTTTTTCTTTCCCGAATGAAATCGGTGAAAGTTTGGATGTGAAAGAGCTACCGCGGGGTTCCTTATCACTTCCCCTCCTCCCCCCCCCCCAGCTCGATGGCAATCTACATGGATGTCCTGAACATTTTCATCAGGCTGGCCATCATCATGGCGGTGGAGGGAAGCGGAAGTGAAGTGAAAGTTAAAGAAGCGTCACCCAACTCGCCCACCGCAAGCACACATCTCGACTGCTGCCATTGTTCTCCAATTTATACGTCATCGACTGTTCCCCCCCAATTCCTACTTCCCCCACCCTCCTTTCTGTCCCACAATCTAACCACTGAGACATTGATATCCTTCCACACTACACCTCGCATTAGCCCTGTCGTGTTGTTTCATCCTTTGCACCTTCCTGTTGTTTTATATTATCATTTTGAACTCGTCCATTTTGTTTATCTTAACAAACACAAGGAAGTTGATCAGGTTTGTGATGCATTGATGTCGATGTAATAAATGAACATATTTAAATAAAATGCGTTAAATGCTGATGTACATTGAATCACATGGTAATTGTAGTTTTGGGGTTTTTGTGTATAGCAGGGATATCTTACAGTACTTTGTTCAGTTTGAGCTCTGTGTTGGATTTCTATAGATAGGAAAGCAGAAACGTAATGAAATTGTTGCCTGATCTTTACATCCTTGAGAGATGTTGTGTCCATCTAATTAATAAACGTTCAGCAGTGGAACATCCATCGTGTCGTACAAATGAAGACGTCAACATGAAAGTCAAATAGTGTGCGTTTCCCTCCTTGAGAGGGGATAGTCGTCTTCCAATGGCAGAACATTCTCATGGCCTTGTGATGGATGGATGGAGACAGACAACCGGTGAAGGATATTTGGTAAAATTTAATAAAATACTTATCAACCTTGTTTTGTACGGACAAAAATGATCAATGTTTGCAATATTGTACGAGAGTTCAGATTCCTTGGAGGTCGTTAACAATGGCTTCCCTCGCTGATTGGAGGCTAACTATGAAATTGCTGGTCGTCTGGACATTGATTTTTAGATCCTCGTGGAGGATCTCCAAGTCTTACTCACGTTGTTGTTCTTCATCTTCTCCTTGTGGACGTTTTTGTTTCACAGCCTACAGTTTTCATCGAAACTTCCTGAAACCTTCGTATATATGTAAAAAATACCCTGCGCAGACAGTAACCATCTCCGATTTTGAAAATTCCTCCGAGAAAAAAAAAGTTATGACGTCAAAATATCTCCGCTAATGGAAATTGCCTAAAAATTATCTCCGAAACTAGGCAAGCTTTTTGAATTCTGTTTGCGGGAATCGAACAGGGTATTAGCACGGATAATTTATCGCCAAACCTGATACATCACAATGACGTCATATTCGTTTTTATGACATCATTAAGAGGACGAGGATCTTAGCACATTTGAGCTTGTTACTCTGATATAATCTAACACACAGATTTGTGTCCATCGATCAGAAATCGTGTTGGTTTGAATCCCCGAGCTGACTATAAACTATCATCTCAGTGTTTCGCAGACAGGATGATTATTCATCAATACGTGTGCTGTCCCTCGGATGGACGTTAAACGGTCGTCCCCTCTGCCGGCATTCGTTGGTGGACGTTAAAGATCCCATGGTGGTGTCCTTTTGCGAAGAGTGGGCGAGCCATCGCCGGCACCATGAGCAAATTTTAAATCGACCGACGCCGGAAACAAATCGGTCACGTGTTCACGGCCATTTTGGATTAAGAAGGGCAACCCGCCGCGTTCCCTGCTTAACTTGTCTTATATTGGAGATATTATGTGCTGCTTGTCCGTGTCTATATGATGATCACGGTGGGTGTCCGGAGCCTAATCACACAGGTTTATATCAATCACTCGTTTGGAGGATCGACGCTCTGTGCAGACATTTTCTTTCATTGAACGGATTTATTTTTCTACTTTTCATATCTATCTATAATTCCAGCAATCTATGTCTGTCTGTCTGTCTATCTGTGACCACTGTTTCTCGCCAACCACTGGTCCGATCTAATTGAAACTTGCCAGGTATATTGCTGGGGACCTGAGGATGTGCCTTTTCAAGGTTTGATATTAATCGGACAAGTGGTTCCCAAGTTATGGCCATTCATTTACCAAACCAATGACAGGACACGGTGCTATGACGTCACAATTCTTCCTTTTTTTTGCACGTCCGGGCACGCACTAGTGTAAGTAATTCATTAATAATGTTGTGTTGTCTATATTTATAGTTAGCTTCACGTCATTTCCAAAGACGAAAGGACATTAAAACAACAACAACAACTGCCTGCTGTTGAAATTCCGGAAGTTCTTTGGTTTCCTGGTTCTGTGGGGTGTTGTTTTATTTTTTAATCAACGATCGGTAATTTCAGGGCCCGTTTCTTGTGAACCTCTTCATTTCCACACACGCGACGCCATTTCATGGCGAACACGTCTCGTCCACTTGTTTAACGAACGCCGAGGATGGAGAAGCACGGAATTCTATCAAAACGAGCTGGGCTGCTGCTCGTGCTGTTCACCTTGATCTGCTTTACAGGCCTTGCCTTGCCTGCACCTGTACCGATTTCTAGCTCTACAGGTACAGTCCATTGTGTGCAGGTGAACTTTACAGGCCTTGCCTTGCCTTGCCTTGCCTTGCCTGGCCTGGCCTGGCCTTGGCCTGGCCTGGCCTGGCCTTGCCTTGCCTGGCCTGGCCTGCCTTGCCTGGCCTGGCCTGGCCTGGCCTGCCTTGCCTTGCCTTGCCTTGCCTGCCTTGCCTTGCCTTGCCTTGCCTTGCCTGGCCTTGCCTGCTTGCCTTGCCTTGCCTTGCCTTGCCTGGCCTGGCCTTGCCTTGCCTTGCCTTGCCTGCCTGCCTTGCCTTGCCTTGCCTGCCTGGCCTGGCCTGGCCTTGCCTTGCCTTGCCTTGCCTGCCTGCGCCTTGCCTTGCCTTGCCTTGCCTTGCCTTGCCTGCCTTGCCTTGCCTTGCCTTTGCCTGGCCTTGCCTTGCCTTGCCTTGCCTTGCCTTGCCTTGCCCTTGCTGCCTTGCCTGCCTGCCTTGCCTGGCCTTGCCTGGCCTTGCCTTGCCTTGCCTTGCCTGGCCTTGCCTGGCTGGCCTGCCTGGCCTGGCCTTGCCTTGCCTTGCCTTGCCTTGCTGGCCTGCCTGGCCTGCCTGGCCTTGCTTGCCTTGCCTTGCCTGCCTGCCTGCCTGGCCTCTGCCTGGCCTGGCCTTGCTTGCCTTGCCTTGCCTTGCCTTGCCTGGCCGGCCTGCCTGCCTTGCCTTGCCTTGCTGCCTTGCCTGCCTCTGGCCTTGCTTGCCTTGCCTGGCCTGCCTTGCCTTGCCTTGCCTTGCCTTCCTGCCTTGCCTGCCTTGCCTTGCCTGGCCTGGCCTGGCCTTGCCTGGCCTGCCTTGCCATGCCTTGCCTTGCCTTGCCTTGCCTTGCCTGGCTTGCCTGCCAGCCATGCCTTGCCTTGCCTGCACCTGTACGGATTTCTAGCTTTACAGGTTTTATTTTCGGGACCACATTGTGTGCGGCTCGGTGTTGATGTTGGCACGTGACCGGTTTGATCCGGTTTCAGGTTGACGATCCGCGGAGCCGTTCTCTTATCGTTATCGTCAAAACCCGCATTGAACGGAATGTACGAACCGCTGTATTTAAAATAAAAATATACAAACTCCATATTTCGTTTCCATTACAGTCGCAAGGATTCAGGTTCGTAAAAACAAACAAAATAACACGTACACACACACGTACACGTACACGTACACACACACACGTATACACACACGTACACACACACGTACACACACACGTACACACACGCACATAGGGGGAGTAACCTGTGTGTCTGGGGGGTGCTAGGGGTAACTGGTGTCTGGGTAGTGAGTGGGGGAGTAACCTGTGTGGGGGGTGGGTAGGGGGAGTAACTGTGTGTCTGGGGTGAGTGGGGGAGTAACCTGTTGTGGGGGTGGTAGGGAGTGTAACCTGTGTGTCTGGGGGGTGGGTAGGGGGGAGGGGTAAACCTGTGTGTTGCTGGGGGTGGAGTTGGGGGGAGTAACCTGTGTGGGGGTGTGGGTAGGGGAGTAACCTGTGTGTCTGGGGGTGGGTAGGGGCGGGTAAACCTGTGTGTCTCTCTCACCCAATCTCCATTCGCGGGTGAGTGGGTGAGTAACCTGTGTGTCTGGTGGGTAGGGGGAGAACCTGTTGTTCTGGGGGTGGGTTAGGTGGGGGGTAACCTGTGTGTTCTCTCACCCAAATCTCATAATCGCGGTGAGTGGGGGGAGTTAACCTGTGTGTCTGGGGGTGGTAGTGGGGGAGTAACCCTGTGTGTTTCTGGGGGTGGGTAAGGGGGGTTGGGGGTAAAACCTGCGTTGTCTGGGGGTGCGAGTACCCTTCGTGTTTGGCGGTCGAATTTTGTCCACCCATGTTGCCAGTGAGAAAGGAGTAAGGCAGTTAACCATTTGGATAGTGCATTACAGTGCCAGAGTTATTTATCTGAGGACTTTTAAATTGGGTGCTGCTTGGTGCATCGTCCAGGAATTTTTACAAAATGACTTTTCATTTACTCTCGAAGAATCTGCCAGCCCCTTTTTCAGGCAATTATAGCAGAAGACTGAACAAATCGACTACTGTATTGTAGCAGAAGTTGCTTTGGGTGAAGATTGTATAGTTTTGAATAGTTATTTCCATAGTGCCATGTTTAGCATTAGCGCTAAGTAATTTAATTTAATCGGATTATTGCGTCGCTATTTATCTTCGAAAGTTGTCGTCTCTCCTCCCTAATGTTTCCGTTTAAAACTGCTTTTCCATTAAAAACCTTTTAATGTTTTCCTTTGTAGTTACCGTCTTGGAACCCTCAGGGGGAAGGGTTCAAACCCCTTCATATCATTTACGGCTGAACCGCCAATCAGAGCGGGGCGACGTGGGTGCTGATTTTAAAAACTCTACGTGCACGTCTGAGTCGGAGAGTGCTCAGTTCCAACTGGGTTCCCACGAGGTCCAGCGCTGGTCCAGGCAGAGTCGAGCAGGGTGCCCAGCATGACGTGCCAAATTGGAGTTCCAGTTCCTGGGTCTGTCGCTGTTTCATGGTGCCGAGCCTGAGGGAGTTTGTGTGTTTCCGCCTCTCGCCTGCACCAGAATGGTGTGCACAGGCCCCATAGGGCTGTGGAGCGTTGGCTCCAAACGGAACTTGGCGGTGACGAGGCAGAACTTTTTCCTGTGGCGTGCTTGCGAGCCCATTAAGGCTTTTTCCGTTGAGGACTTTCCGCTCGTAGAAACCCTAGGGCGTGTATTCACCATCGTTAAAATATTAATTTGTGTCCTGTCTCGTTGATTAACCGGGTCTCCTTTGAGTTTTCATGTCAAGCACGATCATGAAAACCGTTCAGTTTTATAAGTCCTACAAATGAGGATTTGCGCGGATGTTTGGTGTCAAAGTTGAAAACTTAACCCCGTGGAGCATGCACAAATGCTCCGTTTTCCATTTTGAGTGGACATGGTGCAGGAGAGGAATCCGGCGTGTCGGCTCGATCGACCTCTGACGACCAAATTGAGGCTTGATAAAGGTGGGATTTTGGCCCTCAACCCGGCTCGGTGCGTCTGGCGCCAATTGGCTTGACGAGGCCGACGAGACCGTCCGAACAGTATGTGGATTTAAAGCCGGGCATACAGCAGCATCACCCACGTGCTCAAATAGGACAAAAAATAAAAACCGTCTCAACCAAGTTCCACCACTGGGTTATTGTCATTGACCGTGTCCTGTCACTAAGAAATGCTGTGGAATTTTTGTTCCAAATAGGAATCGACTTTGTGTTGATATTGGAAACTATTCAACATTGTCATGTATCTTTCTTTCCAAACCCGTGCCAGGGGGTCTCCAGAGAGCGAGAGTTGGGAGCGCAGAGTCCCAGGAAGGGCAGAGTTGGAGAGTGCTCTAAGGAGCTGCTTTAGCCATCTCGTAATGCCACCAGGAAAAAGGATGTGATGTGTGTGTGTTTGTGTGTGTGTGTGTGTGTGGTGTGTGTCCGTCCAATGGACTTGTTTTCTTTGACAATTCCTGCTTTTATCGTTATGTAGTTCCCATTCTCCAACCTCCCTTACCTCTGGTTCTTTCCTGCGTTGTTTGGCTCAAAATCCTGCTGGCAGCATTTGCGGCTGGGTTCAGTTGCCGTTGGAGTGGTGCGGTATGTCGAACGTGGGTGCGTTTGTTATTATGGCCTGGGATGTCTGCCAGCCTGGAACATGGAGCATGGCCAAGGTTGGGGCGAAACGGTTTACTGAAAATGATGTAATAACAAGCTGTTTGTGCAAATATACACGTACATTAATTAATTTGTCGTGCACGGCATGACAGCCGTTTGTGTGTTTGTGAATGAAAGGCACCCGTGTTGCTTACACTTTATCAATGATCACAAACCCTACGTGACGGACCCATGCCCCCAACACGTAGCTTTTGGCCAGGTTACGTGAATAGGATAAGGGTGTCTCCACTTACGACACCCTCCTCTTCCTCTTTCTGGCCCATTACTGCGTGGGCAGTGCCATTGCGCTGTCTCGTTTCCTCAAGCTCTCCTCCGTCTACCGTCACACCTTCGCTCACCCCTTCGTAAGACCTTCACGTTGTTCCATTTTCACCGTTTGTAACCTGCTTTTTTAAATTATCTTGGCTTCCGTTCAGGATGCTATTTTTCCCAGGGTGCGATTTGCTCTGGTCCGTCTCGGTCCATGCGTTCCCATTTTTGGTATTGTACTGCCGTACGAGGGTGGAGCCTCGTCAAGCACCTTGCCTGGCTGGCCATTCGTGTAAGGTCCATCTTTCTGTGAATTCCAGTTTTTCCCTTTCGCTTTCACTCCACACCGCGCTTTGCATGAAGGTGACTTGTCCCTCATGGGATTTGATTTTATACATCTTGTGTTGTGGGTTTGGTGCAAGGGCAGTTTTCTCTCTCTTGTAAACCAAACTGTAACTTGAATCTCAAACTCGTCAGGCCTGCTCGGTGGTGCATTGTCTTGTCTTCCTTTCCCGTTTGGCCGGACTGGGTGTGCCACGGTGCTAATTCCGTGCAGCAAATGGACCGCGTGGTTCACCATGGCGACGAGCCTTTATAGCTGCATCGTGCTCCAAGCGATTGCCTACACTGTCTATGGAAGGCACCACTGGGGGGCTGGCCTCGGACTCGTCGCTGCTGCCTCATTGGTGAGTTCGGTCCATAATCTCAGGTGGTCCTGAAGACCGTGTGGGTTTGGCTGCGTTCTTCGCATTGCCTCGACAGTAATGTTGAGGGCACTGGGTATTGTAGATGTTTATTTTATTACCTTCCCGAAGGTGAACGGAAAGTTTCGGTTTTCGCCCTTGTTTGTCTGCCTGTCTGTCTGTATGTCTTTGTCTGGGTTTATCTGTGAGCAGGATACTCAAAAAAAGTTCATGCAGGATTGGCGAAACTTGGTGGACAGGTTTGAGTATTGTGACAAGGGACAAATTATTAGTTTTTGGTTGAAGATCCGCATCTGGATCCGAGAATTTTTTAAAGTGATTTCTTCACCATTGAGAGATGGGAGCCAAAAACGATATATAGCACCAGGTCTCAAAAAATTATGTACGGATTCGGATAAACTGGTGGATTTGAGTTGGTTCGGTGACAAGAACAAGCCGATTCCATTTTGGCTCAGTTCCGAACTCAGATCCGGCCTATCAGTGGGATGCAAAACTTAAACGTTCAAACCTGACAGAGAGTGATGTGCTCTACGAGTGCTTGTTCTTCGTGTTCATTGTTGTTGTGTGGTTGAGGAAACTTAAAGGTGGGTTGTGGTTGTGAGCTGTGGACTAAAGGCAATGGATTATTTATTTTTTATTTTTAATAGTGATAATATGGGAACCACCAAGTGGTTTGTATTTTTACCGCTGGTAGGTGACTATTTGGGTCTAATTTGACCTTGGTTTCCGGTGGAGGGGTTTGTACAGTGGAAAATACACTGTGCACATTCTCCATCATGTTGTTCCGTCAAAGGTTGGTTTGTTTGTTTGTTTTTAATGCAAGGTTTTTGTTTTTAACTTCTTGTTTCAACTGTCTTTCTGCCAGGTTCCTTGTTCCTTCCTGTTGGTTTTGCCTTGGGCTCTTGCCGTGCACGTGTGCTGTCCCTGTACGGAGGTCTGCTCGTGTTCTCCATGGCTGCTTGTGTCTGACACGCAGCGTGCGGTCAGACAGGCTGAGACACTCGCCAGACATGATCCAATTAACAGGTGAGAAATGTGCAGAAAATCGTGTCATGTAAAAGTTTAATTTGTTAGTTTTTCTTTCCGAATGAAATCGGTTGAAAGTTTGGATGTGAAAGAGCTACCGCGGGGTTCCTTCTCACTTCCCCTCCTCCCCCCCCCCCAGCTCGATGGCAATCTACATGGATGTCTCTGAACATTTTCATCAGGCTGGCCATTCATCTGTGCGTGTGGAGGGAGCGGAAGTAATGAAAGTTAAAGAAGGCGTCACCCACTCGCCCACCGCAAGCACACATCTCGACTGCTGCCATTGTTCTCCAATTTATTACGTCATCGACTGTTCCCCCCCAATTCCTACTCCCCCACCCTCCTTTCTGTCCCCACAATCTAACCACTGAGACATTGATATCCTTCCACACTACACCTCGCATTAGCCCTGTCGTGTTGTTTCATCCTTTGCACCTTCCTGTTGTTTTATATTATCATTTTGAACTCGTCCATTTTGTTTATCTTAACAAACACAAGGAAAGTTGATCAGGTTTGTGATGCATTGATGTCGATGTAATAAAAAATGAACATATTTAAATAAAATGCGTTAAATGCTGATGTACATTGATCACATGGTAATTTAGTTTTGGGGTTTTTGTGTATAGCAGGGATATCTTACAGTATTTGTTCAGTTTGAGCTCTGTGTTGGATTTCTATAGATAGGAAAGCAGAAACGTAATGAAATTGTTGCCTGATCTTTACATCCTTGAGAGATGTTGTGTCCATCTAATTAATAAACGTTCAGCAGGGAACATCCATCGTGTCGTACAAATGAAAACGTCAACATGAAAGTCAAATAGTGTGCGTTTCCCTCCTTGAGAGGGATAGTCGTCTTCATGGCAGAACATTCTCATGGCTTGTGATGGATGGATGGAGACAGACAACCGGTTGAAGGATATTTGGTAAAATTTAATAAAATACTTATCAACCTGTTTTGTCGGACAAAAATGATCAATTTTTGCAATATTGTACGAGGAGTTCAGATTCCTTTGGAGGTCGTTAACATGGCTTTCCCTCGCTGATTGGAGGCTAACTATGAAATTGCTGGTCGTCTGGACATTGATTTTTAGATCCTCGTGGAGGATCTCCAAGTCTTACTCACGTTGTTGTTCTTCATCTTCTCCTTGTGGACGTTTTTGTTTCACAGCCTACAGTTTTCATCGAAACTTCCTGAAACCTTGCGTATATATTGTAAAAAATACCCTGCGCAGACAGTACCATCTCCGATTTTGAAAATTCTCCGAGAAAAAAAAGTTATGACGTCAAAATATCTCCGCTAATGGAAATTGCCTAAAAATTATCTCCGAAACTAGGCAAGCTTTTTGAATTCTGTTTGCGGGAATCGAACAGGGTATTAGCACGGATAATTTATCGCCAAACTGATACACCAATGACGTCAATTCGTTTTTATGACATCATTAAGAGGACGAGGATCTTAGCACATTTTGAGCTTGTTACTCTGATATAATCTAACACACAGATTTGTGTCCATCGATCAGAAATCGTGTTGGTTTGAATCCCCGAGCTGACTATAAACTTATATCTCAGTGTTTCGCAGACAGGATGATTATTCATCAATACGTGTGCTGTCCCTCGGATGGACGTTTAAACGGTCGTCCCCTCTGCCGCATTCGTTGGTGGACGTTAAAGATCCATGGTGGTGTTCTTTTGCGAAGAGTGGCGAGCCATCGCCGGCACATGAGAAATTTTAAATCGACCGACGCCGGAACAAAATCGGTCACGTGTTCACGGCCATTTTGGATTAAGAAGGGCAACCCGCCGCGTTCCCTGCTTAACTTGTCTTATATTGGAGATATTATGTGCTGCTTGTCCGTGTCTATATGATGATCACGGTGGGTGTCCGGAGCCTAATCACACAGGTTTATTATCAATCACTCGTTTGGGGATCGACGCTCTGTGCAGACATTTTCTTTCATTGAACGGATTTTTTTTCTACTTTTCATATCTTTCTATAATTCCAGCAATCTATGTCTGTCTGTCTGTCATCTGTGACCACTGTTTCTCGCCAACCACTGGTCCGATCTAATTGAAACTTGCAGGTATATTGCTGGGGACCTGAGGATGTGCCTTTCAAGTTTGATATTAATCGGACAAGTGGTTCCCAAGTTATGGCCATTCATTTACCAAACCAATGACAGGACACGGTGCTATGACGTCACAATTCTTCCTTTTTTTTGCACGTCCGGGCAGCACTAGTGTAAGTAATTCATTAATATGTTGTGTTGTCTATATTTATAGTTGCTTCACGTCATTCCAAAGACGAAAGACATTAAACAACAACAACAAACTGCCTGCTGTTGAAATTCGGAAGTTCTTTGGTTTCTGGTTCTGTGGGGTGTTTGTTATTTTTTTAATCAACGATCGGTAATTTCAGGGCCCGTTTCTTCTGTGAACCTCTTCATTTCCACACACGCGACGCCATTTCATGGCGAACACGTCTCGTCCACTTGTTTACGAACGCCGAGGATGGGAGAAGCACGGAATTCTATCAAAACAGCTGGCTGCTGCTCGTGCTGTTCACCTTGATCTGCTTTACAGGCTTGCGCTTGCCTGCACCTGTACGATTTCTAGCTCTACAGGTACAGTCCATTGGTGCAGGTGAACTTTACAGGCCTTTGCCTTGCCTTGCCTTGCCTGTGCCTGGCCTGGCCTGCTTGCCTGGCCTGGCCTGGCCTGGCCTTGCCTTGCTTGCCTGGCCTGGCCTTGCCTGGCCTGGCCTTGCCTTGGCCTGGCCTTGCCTTGCCCTTGCCTTGCCTTGCCTTGCCTTGCTTGCCTTGCCTTGCCTGGCCTTGCCTGGCTTGCCTTGCCTTGCCGCCTTGCCTGGCCCCCCTGGCCTTGCCTTTGCCTTGCCTTGCCTTCCTGGCCTTGCTTGCCTTGCCTGCCTGGCCTGGCCTGGCCTTGCCTTGCCTTGCCTTGCCTGCCTGGCCTTGCCTTGGCCTTGCTTGCCTTGCCTTGCCTTGCCTTGCCTTGCCTGCTGCCTGGCCTTGCCTTGCTCTTGCTTGCCTTGCTTGCCTTGCCTGCTGCCTTGCCTGCCTGCCTTGCCTTGCCTGCCTTGCCTGGCCTTGCCTTGGCCTTGCCTGGCCTTGCCTTGCCTGCCTGCCTTGCCTGCCTTGCCTTGCTTGCCTTGCCTTGCCTGGCCTTGCCTGGCCTGCCTGCCTTGCCTTGCCTTGCCTGCCTGCCTGGCCTGGCCTTGCCTGGCCTTGCCTTGCCTTGCCTTGCCTTGCTTGCCCTGGCCGCCTGCCTGCCTTGCCTTGCCTTGCCTGCCTTGCCTGCCTGGCCTGGCTTGCCTTGCCTTGCCTGTGGCCTGCCTTTGCCTTGCCTGCCTTGCCTTGCTTGCCTTCTGCCTTGCTGCCTGCCTGCCGCCTGCGCCTTGCTGGCCTGGCCTTGCCATGCTTGCTTGCCTTGCCTTGCCTGCCTTGCCTTGCCTGCCATGCTTGCCTTGCCGTTGCCTTGCCTGCACCTGTACGATTTCTAGCTTACAGGTTTTATTTTCGGACACATTGTGTGCGGCTCGGTGTTGATGTTGGCACGTGACCGGTTTGATCCGGTTTCAGGTTGACGATCCGCGGAGCCGTTCTCTTATCGTTATCGTCAAAACCGCATGAACGGAATGTACGAACGCTGTATTTTAAAATAAAAATATACAAACTCATATTTCGTTTCCATTACAGTCGCAAGGATTCAGGTTCGTAAAAACAAACAAAATAACACGTACACACACGTACACGTACACGTACCACACACACGTATACACACAGTACACACACACGTACACAACACGTACACACACGCACACGTACACGTTAACACACGTACACACACACACACGACGTACGTACACACACGTACACACGCACGTAAACACACACGTACGTACACACACGTACACACACACATGTATACACACACACACGTACACACACGTACACGTACACACACACGTACACACAACGAACACGCACATACACACATAACACACACGCGTACACACACACGCATACCACAACGTACAACGACCACACGTACACACACGTACACACACGTACACACAATGCGTACACACACATGCGTACACACACACACGCTACACACAACGTAACGTATACACAGTACACACACGTGCACACTCACACATACACCACACACGTTATACACAGATACACGTATACACACGTACACGTATACACACACACGTATACACACGTACACACTCACACGTGCACACTCACACATACACGTACACGGTATACACACACACACAACACTGTACACACATACGTACACCACAGTACACACATACGTACACACACGTCACACATACTACACACACGGTACACACACGATA
>CM068962.1:7321483-7339998 GCA_035128595.1 Eptatretus atami
GATGTTAAGAGAGGAAAGAAAGAGAACGGAGAATGAAACGTTAAGGAACCACACTGTGCAGATTGAACAACTGAAGGAAAAAGCAAGGTTGGAGTACGACGAGATAGTGAAAGAACAACGAATGAAACAGGAAAAGGAAATCAACCAATTGAAGGACACGATGAGATTAAAGAATGAGATGCAAGAAAGAGAAGTGAAAGAACAACGAATGAAACAGGAAAGGGAGATCAACCAATTGAAAGAAACGATGAGTTTGGAGAAGGAAGAACAAGAGAGAGAACCCCTCACTTTATTTGCAATACTGATCAAAGATGACTGACTGGTAGACTGCAAGCATTTACAGTTGTATATAAATCATGGGCTGGCCCTTTAAGTCCGTACAGCAAAAATTACTAAAACATCGGGGCTTGACAATTTTAATGTTCTTTTACTTGTTGTTACATTTAAGGTTTTCAAAATAAGTTTGTTTGCTCCCTGGAACTATTTAAATTCTGAAATTCCTGTCCTCTACAGGTTTATGTTGATGTAAAACTTTTCAGTTATTTTATGCCGCCGCGTTTTGGGTGTTGGTTTGTGGCAATGCCCTGCAGATATCTCATTCTTCCCCCATTAATACCCCAAATCTCCACCCCTCTTCTCCGCCTTCCACTCAGCGCTTTTATTTTCCCTTTCTTTTTTTGTGTTATCTCTTTTGCACTCATGGACAGAGAATATTTCCTCATGTTACTCCATCTCCACGTCATCATCTCTATAGATGATTTGCAAGCACATGGCTGTCGGTAGCTTCTCCACTGCTGGGAGTGCCCCCTGTAGATTAGTGCAGCAATTTGCTAATTTGTCCATGGTGCCGGCGATAGGCCGGCCATACTTTTCGTGAAGGAAACCATAGGATCTTTAACGTCCACCAACTTAATGCCCACAGACGAACACCCCAGTTTTAACGTCCTCCGAGAGACGTCCTCAACCATTGCTCAGACAAATATGTCCCAGATGTTGTTAAAACTTTGGCACCACAGAATGGGAATTGCACCCAGGGGCTGCCAGTGACTTTGGGGCACATGCAATGAAGAACAAGAGCATAAGGGTCTTCAAGGGGGGGGGGGCTTGAAACCGCTCCGCCACCAAAAGGTATTTGCCGCTCTCTCCGAAACTATACACAAAAATTGCGTGGACACAACCTCATGGAACACATTGATGAATCACCCTTCCTGTAAAAACACCAGGATACAGCTTATAGCCTTGTCAGATTCGAACACCACAGCGAAACAGCCTCAGAGGCTGTGCGGATTACCTCTCAAAATATCCTTCCAGCTCCTCCCTACAACTCCAAACGACATCAATCAAATGCAGGCATGTTTACCCCCAACCCTCACCTTTTTGAGACGTTGCTTGCTACACTCCCCCAACCCCACTTTTCACCACTTTCTTTACGAAAATATTCAAAGAACCATCGCACCCATCAAACTTATTTATGCAACACCTGAGGCCAAACTTCTTCAAAATCAAGAAAAAACTACAGCAAATACAAAGATAATAATGTCTCGTAATAGAAGTCATACCAGAACGGTTTCAAAACTGTGACTTTAGTTTACTATTTGTACACACCCTTAACGGTATACAAGTTAAATCCATGCAAGATATTCAAATTTATAATCCTTTAATAATGCCAAAAAAAATACCCAAGTAGGTGCAGTGTCCCCTCCCCTCCCCCCCCCCCCTCCCCACTTCCTCCACCATTTGTTTTCTGAGACTCTACATGACCCATACAGAAGAAGCTCTTTGGCAAATTGCACTTGAAGAATTCAGATATGTTTGTTATTTATATTTTATTAAGGACCAGCCATCAATCTCAAGCAGTAGCCAGATTATGTGAATTAGAGGGACATTCATGACAAAGGTAATTTTCAAAACCAACGTATAAACTTGCATCACGGAGCAACGATCTCCTGCTGCCATTGCCCGGCTTTGTTTAGAAATCTCACTTTGTCTCAACATTGCAGTTCAAGATTCCATTATAATGGATTTATGACTATTGGAAGGGTCATGTAAAATGGAAGGTATCTCCTCCATGCAGCTGCTAATGAATTTTAAAAATGGCTTTGAGATTTTTACAACCTCATGGATTCCACTTGTTTGGCTTCATCAATGGATGGAAAAACGAATTTTTTGAAATTATATCGTGTTTCTGCTTTATTTTTGCGTAACTGTTACCTTTATCACCAAAACCAAAAATCTCTATATATATAAGCTTGCATTAATCTTTAGATAAATACATGTAATTATTGGCATTTGGCTGAGACTTTCTATAAATTGTTGGTTCAGTATCAGAACCGTACTTCTCCACCTATTATCCCCACCCCCTTAACATACTCACCACATATTCAGCGCACTTCACAATGGTTATTCACCACTTATTACTTTGAGGGCCTTCTGCAGGTGTTGCACTTCTGATTGCTTACATAAACAGTCCATGACAGTAGTACTACATCAAACACGATTTGACGCACGAGGGAAGTGGATTTCATTTTGGACACAGCAGATGTGATTCTATCACGTGTACCGTATTTGGCATGCTAAACCCAATTTTCCTTCTTTCCATAATCTATTCCGAGAAAGGACTGGCCACCGAAATAGGAGAAAAGGAATACGCAATTGCATGGAGTAATACTATATATAATAAATATATTATATATATATATTTCAACTGAAAACTTACAGAAAGAAAGAAAGACAAGGAGGGAGAGGAGGGCGAGGAATGTGAAGCACGGAGTGGGGCTTTGGCTGGGTGTGGGCATGGAAGGAGGAGGAATAGTGGTAGTGAGAAGGAAAAAGGGAAATAAATTAGGTAAGGGTTTGGTGTAAAAAGGAAGGGAGAGGGCAAGAGGGGATGGGAAGTTTCTTAACTTGACTTTTAACAATGTGCAAGCAACATGTGTCCGTATCAGGGCAAAGTTGACTTTATTTAAATTTGCTGCTGTACCAATGTTTTGCTGTAAATCCATTCAACCCTCTTCACTCTCCTGCTTCCCCCCATTTCTTACTTACTTCCCCTTCCTCACACAATCTTCTCATCTCAGCCCAAGTCTTTATTTCCTTTATTCTGTAGTACATAAATAGTTTGCAACTTGTTTGATCTTGATGATGCAAAAGTAAATGTATTGACATTTCAGAAGCTGAGTGACCACAATGCAAAGGAGATTCATTCAAGTCATATCCCTTTCCTGGGAATACTGAATGGTGGAGCAAGGTGCTTGCACTTGGTTAGCCCCCTATGCCATTTTCATAATCGAATAGAGTTGTGATGGTTGTTGATGTGGGATGTATTTGAGGGTGAAAGGTAATGTGGAACGGTGTTGATGGATTGCACGGCATGACATGAGTGATCCTTCACTGCTCTTGCTGTTGTTCTACAGGAACACAAACAGACCTGCCCCACCAGTACCTGCTTCCTTGTCCAAATACTGTTGGACGACACGGAATACCGCGGAATGAGTGAGTTCGGTTAGTTGAATAATGATGCTGTGGAAAGCAGAGAAAATTATGGAAAAAGTAATAATCCAGAAAGGGACTTGTAAATGTTAAAGATGCCATTGATCACTCAGGAGTGTGCTGGTTTGAGAATTTTTTGGGAAAGTGATTTTGACCCCCGATAGGCTTCACCGAGCTGTTTGAAATGCTTGCGATGTGAGGAAATAGTTTTGTCATCATGTGACCAAAAACAATTTGCTTAAAATCTACTCTTTCTTCAGTTATTCCCACAAAAGCCTGAGGTAAACCGTTTTATCGATGAGGCAAAAACTACCTTTCTCGGACTTCAACACGACAATTGCTTCAGTGACCATTATTCCCTCTGAGCGTCTAGCCTCCGGTTCAAATTTTGACTCAACTATTAACCGTCATCCTGGGTTGTTATTGTTGGCAGTCGAGGCATCAATGTGTGTGCCGTTCTAGTTACTGGACTCGGGAGCAAAAAACTCGGGTCGGGATCGGCTCGGTAATTTGGCAAAACTTGCCGGGTGGGCTCGATCAACTCGGGACTCGATAAGCTAATGCCATCTTATTTACTTATTAATTTCAGTTTTCACATGATCAAGGCTCGTTGAAAACTGGAATCAAGCTATGTAAATCCATGGGAGACGCAATCACGCCTGCCTCAATCTAAGCTGTCGTGTTGGACAGTACCAGCTGGCCACAGCATCTGCGCGCATTACACTGCCAACGATTTCCTCTCGCAGGAAATCATCGCAACTATATTAGTTACTCTGATAGTGCAAGTTTATTTCCATTCCTTTATCCATAAAATATATTATAATATATATGTATATATATTGAGGCGAGTGTCTCTGTCCACACTTTCTTCCAAAGGGTTTATTTGCTGTCGTGATATAGAGCATGATATCTGAAATAGTTGTGGATGGATTCAGATGAAACCTTGGGTGGGACATGTTGGATGTGTGACAAGGAAGAATTGTTTCAATTTGGTGAAGATTCCCGTATCCGACCGGATCTATAATTTTTAAGTGATTCTTCACCATTGAGGAAATACGAACTAAAATTAATAAACTATAGCCACAATAAAATCTCAAAAGGTGTGACGGATTCGGATTGAAACTTCGTGGACAGCCGTTTAGGTGTGTGGGCAAAGCAAATTGCTTCGATTTTTGGTTGAAGATCCGAAATCTTGGATCTTGATATTGAGAATTATTTATTCTTTAAAGTCCATTCTCATTCACCATGAAGATTGGGCCAAAACTGACTATTAGTACTGTTTATAACATGATATTCAAAAATATAAAGGGGGTCTGATATGTTGTCAGTGTGATCAGGCATTGCGGGGGCGGAGGTATGTGCTCTACCAAATGCCCTTCTAGTTAGTCTTTGGTATGACTCAGCTTGGGAGTTTGAACCAACCGACCCTACCAATCTCAAGCGAAGCACTGACCATTACACCACTCAGTCGGTCAAATTATTTATTTTGCTCAACTATGATCTCCATCTTGGTTTCTTTGAACGTTCCAAAATACTTTATAAACCACTTTCGACTCTCTTGCTTCTACGCCACTTGTGATTGAGTGACAAATGAATTTCCTGCTTAGTAGTATACCCTCAAACTCATTAGCTTTGTTATATCTCCATGGTCACGAGTGTTTAACGTTTCATTACACATCAATAATCAAACTTCCTCAACACCCACCACCTCTTTCCCCAAAGTAGGTTTTCTCCTAAAAGTAAATGTATGTGTGTTTGTCAGTTGAAATATATGCGTATGACGAGAGGCAAAACCAGAGATGATATAAAAGAACCAATTATGTGCAGGCAGGTGGGGAGGGAGATGTGTTGATTTCTATCCACTTGTAACTGCAATATATATAATTACATACATTATACATATGTTCTATTATATAACCATTTTATACTATACATTACATAATATATATATATATACAATATACATATAATATATATATCAATATATATATATATATTGTCGGACACTGTGGCGGTCGGGGAAAGACCACGAATTGCACGCAAATAACTTCGTGAGCGCGGCGGAGTCACTAATTGACTGCTGGAATGGTCAATAACTCGACACGTGAACTTAGGGTTCCTCCGTCTAATAACATACCGTTTACCTAAAGGTCACGTGATCTAATTACTGCGGGGACACCACCCTACGTACGCCTGTTAACATGCCTCCCAGTCGTTTCCCTGCGTCTTTCTTATCCCAACCGCAACCAGACATGAGCAGCCAACAGGTTTTGCCCCGATGTTTTTCAATTTCTACGAATTTGAAAAAGAAAGCGCGTACGGTGTACCGTCAATATCATACATGAATAGTCATCAAAACTGCACAACAATATACTTTTATGTACTTTGCAACTTTACATTTAATTATTTGTTTATATATATAAAACATTTTGTATATCTTGCACGATCATGGCCCGATAAATGACATCTTTTCAATAAAAATCGTTCAATTAAAAGGGTATGATTACATAAAATGTAACATCTTCTCAGGGGAAGTTACTTCACTTTTTCTTCAGGTCACCAGTTTTATGGCAAGATCGACGTTTAGGCAATGCAATCATTAATGTATTGAAAAATGTGTTATCAATTAAATACTTACATCTTTACATAAAGGGTTGCCTGAGAACCACAAGTTTCATTGATTGATTTAGCGTATGTAACGGCACTGGAAACAACCGCTCTCCCTATTAAGGACTTCGTTAACGCTCAACACACGCGCCACCCCTCTCCCACCGCCATGGATTATGTAATTTTGATGGGCCTCATTCTTGGTCTTGCACCCTCTTGCCTTCTCTTCGCTCTGCCCCTCCCAGATTTCTGCAGGGCAAAACACGGTCTACCAGTAAACCTTCTTGTTAAACTTCAAACCAATCCTAGGCGCGATGACTTCACCTCCACTCATTTGTTCTCTTTTCTCTCGTCCTGTGGCACCAAACTTTCACCAGTCTGTTTCAATTCATCTTCTCTTCAAAGCCTTCAAGACAGCTATTCACCACTACCTTAGGTATCCCATATCCATATCTCATGATCTCTTATACCCCAAAATTACCTCATTTCCCAAATACTTCCATTTTCCAGTTTTTTCCTCACGCGTTTTGAAAAAAAATTGGGGGGGGGGGGGATATTGTACTCGGATCCATCTGTCTGTCTGTCTGTCCATCACACTATCCCCTCCTAAAACGCTTATGGCAGAAATTCACTATCTTGTTATATGATCACCACATGGCAAGAAGGTGCGAGAGCAGTATCATTTTTGCTCTAGCCTTCTGGTCCGGGGTCAAAATGTCCACCCATACCAAAAAAATGCAATCACTGGCACGTTTTTTAAGCATTTTTGATGGAAAAACTTTGTGTTGCATTCAACATTTGGGTGCATGACTATGCAATGACTTTTTGCGGTTTTGACCCCGTTTCATGGACCCAGGGCGGTGGGGGTCTCTAGGGTCACAACAGGAAAAAAAACATTCAACTCAAAATTTCTATATTGGCGTCTATTCCTGGCTGGACCAAACTTTTGCGGTCTTTGAACTTGCTTTAGGTGGGAAGCAATAGAGATTTGCAATTGGCCACACATCAAACTTCGCTGTAGTTGTGATTTTCCCCCCTCTCCCTCACCGCTTTTATTTTGTTAGTTGTCAGTTGGTTTGTTCCTTTTGTTTTAATTCCCGCCTAGCACTTCCGCTTCTTGCTGTGTTTCATTCAAGCTTATGTGCAGCTTCTCTCATTGTGTCCTTTCTCCCCTCCCCTTGATCTTACTATCACTCTCACTGCGACTCTGCTGTTGTTATATTTCATTCTGCTCTTGCACTTCACGCGTTCGATCATGTATACAAAAAAAAAACTCCCCCGAAAAGAAATGTTGAAGGAAGTATGGTATAGAAGTAAAGCCACTACAGGAAAAAAAAAAACAAGAAAAAGAGCAATCGGAGATTGCAGACCCTCGCCAGGATTGTTTGGTGATGTTGTGTTCGTGTGGTGTTTGTGATAGTTTTGTGTACTGGTGTGCTTCACGTAATTTAATTAAAGAGAACCATAATGGGGAACTGCCACTTTATAAATGCTGGCAGTTGATGACTGGTTCAGCCATTTCAGAGAAGAAGACTTTTGAAGGTTATTAAAAAAAAAAAAACATAACAAGCTGCCGAATCACGAAACCGTTTGACGGTCATCAAAACTTTTTTGCTTGACCATTTTATCCCGAGATGACCTTCCAAAAAATTTTTTCATACTGATCGGAAGTAGCGTTTCTACATATGCAATTATGACGTGAAACGACAAGGCCACGATGACGTCTATAAAAAAATCGCACTCATTCCCATGTATGAAGTACTTGCCGTGTACCAAGTTTTCAATTTTTTCCTTGGTTGTGGTTTCAGAAGATACAGAGGTCCAAAATTTTTTCCGCTTTTTCCAATATGGCTGCCACCACTATGTGACCTATGACGTCATAATTATCATTAATACATTCTACCATGAGTAGTTGCGCGAGGTGAAGCCGTGACAATTTATATCTTCAATCCGACAAAGCAGTATTGCGGAAAAAACACGAAAATTCGCCCTGTGCGGACAAACAAACAGACAAACGGACCCAAATAACAATACACCTCTCCTTTCGGCTGGGGTTAATATAGTGTTGCAGAAGCTAATAGCTACATCGATTACCCCCTCTTGGTGCCATCAACACTACAGATAACATGTAAGAGCCATGGTTTAGGCCACAAAAAATCCAGAGTGGGTTGTTTGAACACCTTGTTGTAGCAAGTAAATAAGTTTCTGAAGCTCCGTCCCTGGTGAGGTCATTAGAATTTTATCCACAAATGTCAGTCCCAGTCCGCCCACCATGTTGTTGGTGCGGAATCACAGCATCGAGCTCAGAAAGTACGTAGGTTGACAGGCAAGTTGGCATACTCGAACTCACCAACGGCTGTCATTGACGTATTAGAGGGAGGGAAAAACCCAAAATATCCCTGATGTTGTAAAAAATATTTTTACCTTTCTGCTTTTGTGTAAATTGATTAAGCAAAAATATCAGTTTATTATCTCTGCCCACAATATCTTTCATTGAAGGCCAACACCGGCGTTAAACCCCCTCCTCAGACGGTACAATAAATGTTATATTGCCCTAATATTTCCTTGAAATTATTTTGCCTATCAATATGGGACTTTATGATAACGGTGCTTTTGTAAGATTTCTCCATAAATATTGTGAGAAAGCAACACATGGAACCACAAAATGCAAACCTTTCAGGGCCAATAAAATGATGCACCTGCCGAATTATGCTCAAATAAAGCCAAGAGTTAACTCTCGCCATAAAGCAAATGCCTTGTTTTGGGAAAACATTTTTAATGAGATATTGCATGATCTAGTTTATTATCTATTCGTTCTCACCAGTTACATTTCAATAGGCGCTGTTCGTTTCGCGTCTTTCTCAATGGGAATTATTGTTTCGCCCGGTGATATGCCCTTGAGTAATTTCACAGCTGTAACAGAGTCGGCCATTGTGATGTCACCCAAGGCACAATGGGCAACAAACTGGTAATTTACAAAGTCATGGAAAACTTTTGAGCCCCTTTCAAGGGCTCCTTTATAGCCTTTGGCTGAAAATCCATAGCCCTTCCCACAATATATGGCTCCTTTTAGGTCGTTGACATGGTGTCTTCAGGGAGGCGGTGTTATGGAGATATTGATTTTGCTGTCCATTGCGGCTGGCAGAATGGGCTGGAGGCCCTCGAGTTTCTACCACACTTCGCCTCTAAGCTGTCTCATCCTGGCGTTTGATCTTGACCCGCTGATAAAACGCCACCCCAGTGTTTCACAGTCAGGTGATTCATCAATGCGTGTGCAGTGCCTCGGCATGGACCGTTAAAGATCCCACGGTGTCCTTCGCAAAGAGTCGGCGAGTTATCGCGCGGACACCATGAAACAAATTTCCAAATTTCTGTTCCTCATCTTAGTCGAACGTCAGGCCTTTGCCAAGCCGGTTCGTGAAAGACTTGGGGTCAAGCGTCCCCCAGCCAAACACCACAATAATGTGGAATAATTGTGGTCGTTAAAGAAGACAAAAAAATTGATTTTGTGTCTTTGATTGTACAAAAGGCAGAACAACCTATACCATTAATATAATTACATGTTTATTTGCATCTCAGATAGCCATCATATGGTGGAATTAATTTTGATGAGGGGTGACCACACAAGCTCACACTATCGTTAATGACCGTTGCTAACTCTTTATAAAATGTACTTACAAGCCTTAACTAGCGTTCTCATAAAGATACATTTGTAGATTAACTCTAAGATTTAATAATCTCATTCCCTTATCTCACCGTGATCTCCACTCTGAGTCACCTATCCATTCAACCATTGATCTCTTAGTTAATCTCATTCTCCCACATGACCTTGCTTAAGTATTTTTTTTTGTATTACACAAGTGTAAGTCATGAAGAACACAAAGTAACATGATTGATGGAAGGTAGGCGACGTGCTGGACATTGAGACAACAGGTGACATCATGAGCAATAGATAAATGAATGATTGCTAGAATGAGAGGATAGGAGAGGAAGGAACATGGTGCCTGGAGCAAACGAGAGCTTGGCTATAAAAAGATTATGAGTTTCTAAAAGATCATGGGTAGATATGGAGGATGTAGACATGAGATGGATGGTCCACAGTCATCTAATCCCTGGAGGGAAGAGTAGGATTGGAAACAGTCAGTCTCAGGAAGGCGGTTCCCCAAGTGGGAGAAAAGAGAACAAAGGAGTCGAGATGGGAAGGAAGTCTGGATATTTGGGAGCTTAACTCTGATGGGTTACTGGAGAATGCTTTGCATCCTGGAAAGAGTGAAGGGGGTTGGAAGGGTAAGATGGAGCAAGCCTTGGAGAAAGTCGGTACAATAAATTTAACAGTAAGTAAACCTTGTTTCGTGACAATGGCTAGAGTGCATTAAGATACCAGTATTTAAACCTGTAATTCTTCCCTTAATTATAGTTTCTTTGATTGGTTGGGTTTCTTGCCACAACAATCGATAGTGAGGAAAATGCACGAATTTTGCCAATCGAACCTGATTAGAGATGATTCTGGAGGCCATGAGCGAATATTGCGTGCTGGTATGACACAGCCTGCCAAATAGTAAATGTCTTCATGTAGAAAACTCCGGCACAGTTCGTCTTCAACCGCCATGTCTCCTTTCTGTCCCTTCCTTTTTCTCATTCTTTTTCCTCTTTTGCACACAGTGTCATCGTAACATCTACATGGCTCATCATCAGCAAAAGCGAGGCCAGTACGTCACAATTGTGAAGGAAAGACATTTCCGATTTCCTCGTGAATTTGCTTTCTTCAGGAACGCGATGATAAAAGCAAAGTTTGGTGTTTATCTACCTGGGGTTTTTTTTTTTTAATTGTTTGGTTAGGGAACAAAGGTTTTTTTTTTTTTTTTCTTAAGTTGGGGGCCATTTGGGGCCGCGGCCAGGACACATTACATTAGTCTGAGGTCGATGCATCTTTCAACTGCACGAGTTCTATCTTTACATGACTTCCATTTACAAGGTAGTTCAATGCATGAGGGAAGCCACTAGGGTCTGTGAAAGCCTGCGCCTCGATAATTGCCATCACAGGTGCAGTTTATCTGTGCTCTATCCTTTAACAAATGCTGAGCATCGACGCAAGGAACTGGAACGTTCATTTGATCGTAACCTTGCTAGGACTCGGCCGGGGTCGGATTTGAACCGCCAACCTCCCAGGCTCATGGCGAATACCTCTAACCCAGTGTTCTCAAGGTGTGGGCGTTCGGGGGCGGCCAAATTTTGGTGGGGCATGAGATTCAGAATTAATGAATCCAATGTATTGATCGCTTTCATAGCTTTGCGTATTGAGTTTCCCTTCTTGGTTGGCTCAGCCATTTCTGGTGGATTTATCTGAAGTACCAGAAGCAATAATACCAAGAGGAGTTATCGAGTTGCACAAATGAGTCTGTGAAAACTCTTTTCAAGATCAAAGGGAAACCATGATGTGGCTTTCTGTCTGAGGAAGAGCGGAAAAGAAATACCCAAACTCGACTACTTTGGCAAGGAAGACTATTTTAGGATAAAAATTTTTCCGATCATCTTAGTGTTGTACCCGATTTGCTGCAAGCTAAAACGAAAAATCGACTAGGAAATCACGAAACGTGGTTGATTTAAGGCTAAAAACTGACAAAACGGTCTGGGCGTCTTCTTTTTTCTTCACCCCCCTCGGGAAAAAAATTTCAAAACACAAATCTGCAGCCAGCGTCAAGGCAGGGCTCCCATGAAGTGAGTAGCAATTGAATAAAATTTGCAATAAAGTTTTAATTTAAAGCCTTTTTTAATACCATATGCCAGTAATATAGGTTAGTGTCTCTCAATCATGGTTGGAGCTGTACGATTTTTTTTTTTGGAAAAATCAAACCTGGGGCCTGGGACAAAAAAAGGCTTGAGAAAAACCCTTGCAGTCTAACCATATAACGTCACCCAGCTCTTTGATGGCGAAAGCTATGCAAATGAATAGATTGCATTCCAAGCTGAATTATAAAAGTGACATTGCAAGACTGACAGGCATCACGAATAGATTTTTAAAAAAAAAAGTAATCGAGCCAAACTTGTACTTGTTTCTGAGGCCTAGCCCGAGGACAGTTTGGGGAGATGAGAAGTGCTGCCTTAAGTGACAGCCCTATTTCCTATTGTTTTTTTTTTTTTTTTCTGCCAATCCCCCTGTGATCCTCATGCTGCATTTTTTCAGGGTAGGAAGGGCCAGTGGGGAAACCGACTCTATGCCTTCTGAAATAACGCGATTTGTCTTCAACACTGTCACTGAGTAATGATTGTCATAACAACGCACTTGGAAACAGGCGGGAAACGCAGACATTTATGAGAGCTACGATTCCATTCGACCTGCCATCAAATCACCATTCCAGTAAATACTGTATATCATTGCAATAAAAGGGATTGTTAAGATGCAAAATACAAAAATGATTCCAGTTAAAATTATCGTTATGTAGCAAAAAGCGTTCGGTTAAGACGTACCATTCCAACTCCCAACCCTGCGCAATTCACTGCAACAGTTTTATAGTCGTTTTTAAGATTAGCATTTTTGTACAATTCTGAATAGCGCAGCTATTTAATTCCCTGTGCCTAATCCTGAACATATGGAGTACTACCGCTTGTACTCCAGATAACGTGCATTTTGTTAAGGACAATGAAATACGTTGTCAGAGCGAATTCGAATGACTTGCAACCAAACTTGTTCGTATTCTTGAATAAATCATGTTTTTTTATTGTTGTTTTTCTTCTTGGCAATGACCATCGGGTCTCAAGCTGGAGAAGCACCTGTTTCAATGTGCCCTTTACTGAACAGCCGTGCAGTTTTCATAGGTTCGGCTGTGACTTCAAGGTACGATGTGACAACGCTGTTACTTGTGCCAGAGCTCGGACATTCCCTCATCGAGGCTTTATCACACATTTAGCGTGTGCACGTGTGCTTAAACCCCTGTTCTCTCCTGCCTGCTGCGAGTTACATGATCTTCTTGTGAACCACCTTGTCACTCTCTCACTCCTCTGCTTGATTCTTTTGTGCTCCGACAGTAGTCGGAGGGTAGCACAACCTGCCTTTGGGCTGTCTAATTGGGTTTGATTCCCAAACCAGCTAATAAACTGTCAACCCTGATGTTTTCCCAGGCAGGGGGAGTCATGGATAGCGGTGTCATCCTTGCTATTGTGTACCATTTAAACTGGCATCCCATCTGCCAGCATTAGTTGGTGGACTCTAAAGATCTCACGGTGCCTTCGCGAATTTAAGTTATTGCCAGCACCCTGAACAAATTACAAATTCCATGCTCTAACCGACAGGGGCACTGCATCAGTGGCACAGTTGTGCCCCACGCAAATCATATTATTCGCAGCCATGTGCAACATGAATGAACGAGAAACAAAATGAGTGTGAATCCCAACGGATGGATGTTAAGCTGGGTGTCCGCGTCTTGCTCGGCATAACGATTGGATTATTAAAATACCCTCGTTGTCTTTGGAAGAAGAGTTCTTGTTGGAATTATCCCTGCACCCTGTCAAAAAGTAACAAATTTATACTCCAATTAGCTCTACCAAAACGCCCTCACCCCCAGAGTGGGGCTCTGACCCCCATCGCCCCTCTGGACCAATGGTCCTTGGCAGAGCCTGCAAAAATGGCTCTGCATAAAATTAAACAACTCGTCTGTGATTTATTATCAGTGCTCACCTCGAATTGATATAGTCTGCTTTTGATCATTGACAGAATTGGATTACATTGACAAAACGTCCTTGCAGATTTGCTGTGCTTGGGGAAAGTAAACAGAATGCCCCCGACCTTCATGAAGAGAGGAATGTGTGTCGGTGCCTTGTATAAGTTCCAGAATCATGTTCTGGCTAAGGGCCCCTGCAGTTTGTTTCCTTGTCCCTCTTCTCCACCTTTCTTTTCTACAAGATAAACGAGGCCTCATGAAAAGCAGAGAATTATATATATATTGTTACGGAAAAATGCCGCCTCTTAAATGGGCACTACTCAAATAATATGGATTGCATTCAGATCCCATTAATGCCCTGAATTATACGACATAGGTTGACAAATTCGTGGATGTAAGGGACAAGAACTATGTCGTGTGACTCGGAGCGATGTAGAAGACTGTAAGTTTTTATGTTCATCCGCGTGGCTGTGAAACGAACACCGAGAAAATCCAAAGTAGATAGATTCTTCCTTCCTCTCCATGTCCAGCGACACGGAACGCATGAGCCGGACCGTGGAACGTATGAGAGCGCCGAGAGGCCTGTGGCCTGGAAAAGGCCCAAGATGAACCGCCGACCCGAGCCGGTTTGTCAGAGAGACCAGACCCCTATAGGAAGCTGAGAGACAAGCATGAACACAAAAGCAGTAGTATGTGGAATTATATTGTGCAGCGCCGCCGACGCCACGCTCGGACACGCGAGAGCGGGAAATGAACGCCACAACCCACCACCCTAACCACCTGCTGTAGGGCAGGTTCCAGTTTTGGCGGTTTGAAAATGCAGGCGGTGAGAGGGAAGTGCTCGTGTCTCGAAGCGAGCGAACAACAGGACAGGCACCGCTTGAGGGACACGGCCCGGCGGTTCTCGAGCTAGTGCTCGGCCGCGCTTCGGATCGCCCAGAGGCGGCCCGTCATCACGCGACTTAGCGGATGAGACCGCCACCGTGTGAGGAACGAATCGGCGTTCTCCGATGGCGTGCTCTCGGATCGCTTCGAGGCGGCAACTAAACGGCCGAACGAAGGCCACAACCCCCAAAACAGGCCACCGTCTGTTGCCGATCATGCCCGGGAGAGACCCTAACCCGACCTGCACGTCGGTGATTCGACCGAGAGCCCAGGCACTGCAGAGGACGAAGCGGGAGTCAGGCCTTCGAGGACACGGGGCCACCAAGGTACCGCGAGAGGAGACGGCCGGAACACTTCGGACGGTACCTTAAACCTCACCCATACGGCAAGTCACGTTTGCCGATCCGCCTGTGAGAACTCTTGGACCTCGAGACTGGGCCTTGTATTGGGAGATACAGCCAGGCCGGTGATTTGTGTCGCTGGACGTGAGAGAGATCAGCTGAGGCTCATCTTCGACCCTACGCGACGGTCAGAGCGCGTCGGAGACCGTGCACGCCGGTGACTAAAGAGGAAGAAAATACCGCCCGCCATCTTGCCGCGCGAGCACGTCTCCGAGGCGCCCAGCTTCCGAAACCCATGATGGACACCACCGCTTCTAACCACGAATAGAGCGATCATTGTGCTTTGGACACAGGTCCTCTCGTCCATGTACAGTCCATCACCATAGTACTCTCGTCTTGTCCTGCATGCCATGCTGTTGTTTGAACGGTTGCTGTATAACTGCCATATGTTACCTCAGAAACCTTGTAGGACCGTTGGTTCCCTAAGCGTAAGAACGCGGTAGATAGTTAGTAAAACCATTGTAGTGTTTATTGCATATGTGATGTGTTCTCTGATGCTGCACCCAGAGAAGGAATTGTTTCAACGGGCTGATCCGGAGGGACCAATGCATGCATTCGAATCACTCTCGTGTCCGCGCACACGATTAAACTTTCTGCCCACACAAACCAAACTAACAAAAACAACCACGTCGTTAAAAAAAAAAAAACTGCAATGAAGACTGTGCGAGTCCTGCCGACACAGCGTGCATATCCCGGACCGCGGAAAGCCATAAACAACTGTAGTCCAGTGAGTGGTATATTTGCGACCTGCCGGTGCACTTTCGCAACCCCGACATTGAGTTTAAAAAAAAAATAAAAAAACAGGTTCCAAAAGGGAATTTGATTTTTTATGCTGAGCGGAGTCGAGGAAAACTATGCAAAATTGATAAAAGAAAATGGAGTCGCAAAATGGCGGCGCGGCTCCATCTCGGCGTACACGAAGCGGCGAGAGCGGCCTAATCTACTAGCGGCAAATGAACCGCGCGGCGCAAACAAGGAAAGCGCTCTCCGCCCACCGGTTCAGCGCACCGTGGACACGGCTAACGCCGGGTGCAGACGAACATGAGGACGCCAACGGCATACATTCATGAGCCTTCATGAAACGAGTGTCGCATGCCTTTGGAGGCAGCGAAGTGTGCGTGATAAACTATATGGCAGGAATTTGCAATTCCCGTTCTGCACATTAAATTGGACGAGATACGGCACGGCGCCAGAAAGAGACGACGGATCAGGAGGATTGTGTGCATGGGGAGGTCAACCAACGATTGGCCGATGCAACAGAACGAATTCAGGCAGCTGGAGAGGACTTAGCCAGCCACAGTCGAGGAATTACATGGGGGAAATGAGCAAGTAGATTGGTTGCTGGTTTTGTTACAAAAAGGCGGAGCAAACTTGAATAAAAGAAAAGAGGGCAGGAGCGCAAATTAGTAATTCTCGGGATAGGAGAACTTGGAGGAAAGAATGCGGAAAAAAAACAGTAGTAGAAAAGGAAAAAATGTGAAATCACGATCGGGAATTGAACTACTGCAAGCGAGAGCAGCGCTAGAGATTACGGAATCAGAGAAGCTGAAGCCGGACAGAAGATAAAAAGAGGAGGAAACTCTGGACAAGGAAGAAGAATGCGTTAAAAATCAAACTAGTCACAAAACTACAGGGGAAATGAGAAAGTAGGATGCCTTAGTACCATAAGTTGGAACCAAGAGAAGAGCAAACGCAGACAAAATAATAGAGGAGGGAGCAAATTAGTAATTCCCGGGATGGAAGGGAACTGGGAAGAAGGAAATGGAAAAAACAAAGCTGGAAAAGGGAAAACGGGAACATGATTTGGAATTGAGACAACTGAAGGAAGAGGGTTAAGAACACGGAATCAGGAAAGAGGAAAGCCTAGAACAGGAGATAAAAAGAGGAGAGAACACATCTGGAGAAAAAGGAAGGAAGAATTGTGGAAAGTCCGAACAGCTTCAGGAATTAAAGTCCAGGGGAAATTGAACTGGCAATGTGAACTCGAAATTTAGCAAGGGACACGGTAGAGAATGGTACGAAGAGAAAGCAAGAACATGCAAAAGAGGTGTTGGAGATGAGAAAGCGAATTAGAAAAAAGAAGCTTCGAGTTACCTGGAAACACAAAGCAGGAGAGAGGAATTACAAAACGACCACTGGACGCTGTTAACGGAGAGGAAAGAAAAGACACACCGAAAAATGAAACGTTATAGGAACCACACTGTGCAGAATCGAACAGCTTAGAACCAAACCCACAGGTTGGAGTCGTGCGGAGCATGACAATAGCAAAATTGGGAAGACAACCAGCTTCTGAGTACAGAAACACCACAAGCAGAGCAGACGGGAACTACAAAACGAAACTGACTATGTTGAGTGACGGAAAAGAAAGACAACGGAGAATGACAAATGTTAAGGAACCACACTATGCAGAATCCGCACAGTTAAGGAAGCCACACAGCAAGGTTGGACGTGTGCAGGAGATGCGAGAAAGGAATTAGAAAAAAAGCTTCTAGTTACAGAAAACACCAAAGCAGAGAGAGAGAATTCACCAAAACGAACTGAGGCGCTGTTAAGAGAGGAAGGACAAGAACAACGAGAGAATGAAACATTAAGGAACCAACACTGTTGCAGATCGCAAACAGTTTAGAAGCCAACAGCCAACGGTTCGAGTGTGAGGAGATCGATGAAAGAATTAGAAAGAAAAGCTTCTGATGGTTGAGGACTAAGTCACAGTTGCCACGGCCGGCCCGTCGGGTCTCCAACAATCTACGGCACTAGCAATGTATACGGCGCGCCGCAGTATTTCCACGGATCACACAACTGCTCAGCATCACATATGATTGTTTATTTTTCGGGGAGCCGCACGGACGCACCGTTATTTATAAATTGTAACGAGACGAAAACGTGGCGGTCGCCGTACCGGTCTTTTGATTTGATGTCACACGTGACCTTAGGCGTTTCCTGCGCGGCCATAGAAATTTTCAAGGCAGACGCCAAGGTGCCCGCAAGCGCGACGCAGGGGGGCCCATAAGGCAAACGTTGCGCCAGACGGACGGTAACGAGTTTTTTATTTTTTTTTTACCAGCTTCTTTTGTTTCGGCTTGTCGATTTGGCCTACGGCGAACGTTATAAATGAAAAGTAGTATAAACTCCCCAGCTAATAATTCCACGGCGACCTTAAGGCCTGAAAATATAGCCAAACGGCGTAGGGCCACCCTGAGGCCACCTCAGAATACTCTGCGGCCGCCGCTCGTTTGCCGTCAATTCAAGAGGGCGTACGGCCGCCGCATAGAGCAAATGTTGACTCTAGGCCTTACAGCAAGAAACACCAAAGCAGAGAGAGCGGAACTACAAAACGAACTGACTATGTTGAGTGAGAAAGAAAGACAACGGAGAATGAAATGTTAAGGAAACCACACTGCTGCAGATCGAGCAGTTCAGAAGCAGAAGCAAGATTAAAGATGAGATGCAAGAAAGTAGTATGAAAGGAACACGA
>CM068962.1:7349644-7363374 GCA_035128595.1 Eptatretus atami
ATAAAACCATTGTCGTGTGTATTGCTTGTGCTGTGATCCCTGATGTCCCCAATAAATCTGGTTAATTCGTGTGCAGTTGCCGCTATGGATTAATGCTTGCCGCGTCGAGGAACGATCCGTTCAATTGGCATATAAAACCAAAGTGGTTACAGACTGGTAGACTCCGCAGGGATAGAGTGATCTGCTGGATTTCCCCCACCCATCTCCCATAACACGTTAAAACCTCGTCAAACATCCCAATAGGCAATTATGTCAACCCAAAATCCGCTCGTTCATTCCTGCAAACGTCTCTCCCTTAAAAAAAAAAAGCGCAAAAATCCCGCACAGTGTAATCGTGACTGCAATTATAAATTAGAATTTCTCTAACTAAATACTAGAGAATATGAAATAACCTATTCGCGACTATACTCAACACTATACCTTTCTTGTGAACTGAAAATTTTTACTGCATCTTAAGCTATATGGTCACCAGAGCTGGATGTTTATAAGAAAAATACATATCCATTCGGATTAAAAATCGTGGTCAGCACCAGCCATTACATATACACCTCCGCCTCACCCGACCCTCCCCTTTGCAACAATCCTAAGAGGTCATCCAATGAAAAGTCTAAGCTGCTCTGCCCAAGTCATGAACAGAGATAGAGCACAAAAGGAATTACATTCGTGTTATCTTTCGAAGCCGGCAGAAAAGAAATTTCTTCATTCTGTTCAGGGACTGCCGCCATGATTATTAACTTGCCGCATACTCTTCGCCAAAAGACACCATGATCTTTAACCGTCCACGAAAATAATTTGCCAGCAGAAAAGGAACCCAGGCTTAAACACCTCCCATCAGAGAAAAGACGCCACATGCCTTTGGTAAGCAAAAATGGCGACTTATCCTGGTTGTGAAACCAACAATCCGACAGTATAGTCAGGTCGGGAATTAACAACAACTAGATGCTGCAAAGTGACATAAATTACGCATTGCCCTGCACTAAATTGCACCATCTTCTAATCGACAACAAAAAATATGTTGCAGTCACTAAGATTTCCGGTGCCCGAAGTTCAAAATCATTGATCGTTCTATAAAAATGAACCAAGACAGTACCCTCTTGACCTCAGTAGAGACCCAATCAGCTCTATCCACGAATCACAGAACCGCGTTAAACTGTAGACTAGAATATAAGAAAGATACCATTGAGACGAACGTCAATGCTATGTTGACACATCCTGAATCGCGATACGTGGTCGATCTTATCAGGCCGAGCGTATCCTGGACCACGTGATGCAAACATTCTCCTGAAACTCAATTTAACCTTCAAACAGGGTTTACAGAACCATCTAAGCACCCTGACCGACTGCTGCATTACCCAGCAGAAAACTTAAACAAAGGAATGCCACCCAAGACCAAGTGTCAGTTTGTTAAAATGTATCTGACAACAAGGCAAAACACCAATGCCTGTGCAACTTTACAAGAAGCCAAAAAATCATTCGCTAACAACACCGAACCACTATTACTTAGGTACTTAACTCACTAAGTTACTTCCAGAATGACCAAACACTTGCACTATGAAAAACAATCATTCATATAGAATGAAATGTTTAACTTTGCAACACTCATCGAAACAGTAAGGAGACATAATTGTGACAAAGCAAGACAGAGGGTTGACAAAGTCAATAATAAACCGTGCCAGAGCTCAACCATGTCTCCCTCGAAAACGGAGATTGCACTTGACCATAAGGAGTACCCGAATCACCCTACCAGGAAGTGATTTCTCAAGTTCCCACACGTGCTTGCGTTGCGAGAGGGTGCGAAAAGCATACTCAAGTCTTATTTGGGTAAGACCAAAGTTAAAAGAAAAATAAAGAATAAACCAACACCAATAATCATACTATGTCACACACCATAAAAATTCAGAGACCTGTCACCGTTGTGATAGCTGTAATAGCGTTATTATTACTTCGATCAAGTGTCTGCGCAGAGAATTGTTTTGGGAAAACCATTTTTTTTGCGGGAAAAGGGGCTGATTGAATAGCTGCCGCATGCTCACAATCTTAATGTCCAATACTACATGTAGTCTTGTTCTTGCTTGCGTGTCGTTCATCCTTCAAAGTCCAGGAATTATTGATAAATACATCTTAATGTTCATTTTATCTCCTTGGAGATGAAATTCTTACAAATTGACCCAGCTGATTAAAATTCATTGCCTTTCCTTTTAAATACCTCACTTCCTAAATTGGGTTCGGTAACCTGCGTGTGCTGCGGCTATGCTTGTATCATACCTTGTTTAAGTTCTGAAAATTTTTCCCACCATCAAGAATAGGATAACAAGTAAAAAGAAAAATCAGTGATGTACGAAATTGTCAAGTTTGTGATGCCACGTCCAAATGCTCAAGGATACTTTGACTTCACGGGGGCTTGACGAAAAAGCGAAGGGAATAAACCGCGATCATGACAAATAGAATGAAGACGGTGGTGATGTGCTTAGGAAGTGGCGTGTTTTAGAGCTGAATTCGGTCCGCTGTAATCTCTCCGACCAGCGTCACGTCAAAGCTCGCTTCTCCAATCATTCAGCCATCTATCCACGAAATAGAAACAATAAGACCAGAAAGGACAAAACTGAGTCACAGAAAAACCCTGATGATCACTCGCCAAGAACAGCAAACAATGCGACGTTTTCCCCATCCCAATAGTCATAAAGAACTAAAAAGATGCCTACAAACCAAAAAAAATCGGCCTCCAAAACCCAGCTCACACTGTGACACTAATTAATAATTGGCTTACTGTCTACTGTTTGACCATGCCTTCAGGCTTCCCGTCGATCCACATAATTCATGTCACTTCTTCTCGAACACGAATTGGCCCCTTACATAGTAAGATTTGAAATGACTCGTGGCCAAACCACAACCCATTTGAATGCATCCTTCTGGTCCATTGGACGCCTCGTGAAGTTGCAAACACGACGCTGTGATCCATAATTTCCCCTGCTTGGGAACCCTGTCTTCCATCAGTGTAACGAGTCTGGATGCGCTCGGCAAAAACTTGTTCTCTTGGTGGGGGCCCAGCACAGAAAAGCCAGAGGGAGGGAAAAGAAACATGTAACAGAGAAGATGGAAGGGACAGTTGGGGTGAGAGGCACACTTAAAGAAGGTGAATGGCTATCTTATTACATGCCGCAAACACATATTATATTCCACACATAGGATTGTAAATGCCTTAACTAAACAGACACTTAAGAATACGATTTTCTATGCTGAGGATTCTATGATTAACAAGCCAACTTCTCAGGGTAAACTGATTTCTATATACAAACCACTCGCTCAGGGTGATTGGGGCACAAACCAATCGATTTAGCATACATAATGAAACCCACTCACTTCAGGTGACGGGGCACGGAAGACACAAATCGCTCAGGGTTGACTGAGCACGAACTTACTCGCCTCGAGGTAGATGGAAGCATGATCACCAACCTCTGCTCTAAGGTATGCAGGGCAGGGACCACTGCGCAATCAGGGGATGGAGCATGAAACCACCCCTCACTCAGGGTGACGAGCGCAACACCACTCGCTCAGGGTGATGATGGAAGCACGAACCTACTCGCTCAGGGTGTGTGAGCCATGAACCACTGCCTCAGGGGTGATGGACACATGAACACTCGCTCAGGTGAATGAACATGAAACCACCCTCAGGTTTGACGGAGCATGAACCACTCGCTCAGGTGACGGAGCATGAACCACTCACTCAGTCCGGTGACGAGGCTGACGAACCACTCACTCAGGGTAAGACGGAGCACGAAACACTCACTCAGTGTTGACGGAGCCACACGATACACTCATTTCAGGGTTGATCGGAGCATGAACCACTTTCCTCGCCTCCCAGAAGCCTCAAAATCCTTGGAACCATGAACCACTCGCCTCAAGTACGGAGCGCAACGCAACAGTAACCAGGACGAACGCATGAACACTCGCTCAGGGTTTGATGGAGCCGCATGAAACCATCCTCAGGTAATAGCGTGAAGCACCTCAGAAAAACCAAGCGTACGCACAGGAAAGTGACTGAGCACGCACGAACCACTCCTACTCAGGGTTGATGGAGCCACCAAATGTAGACCACTCGCTCAGGGTGACGGGGTTAAAAAAAGAGCAACGAACCACCGTCGACCAAGGTGACAACGAGAGAGCAGTAAGAGAACACCTCAAACATAACAAGCCGTTGACGGAGCCGAGCCACAGGCAACCTTGTGAGACCACTCGCTCACGCGGGCTTGACGGAGCAGTCCAAACCACTCGCCTCAGTGAATACCGGGCACGAACCACTCCTCAACTACGGAACCGCGGTGTGAAAATCCCCACTCGCTCAACCAGTCCGTGACGGAGCCGCAAAACGGCACTCGCCTCAATGACGGGGCACGAACACCTCGCTGCAGGGTGAGCAAGAGCGTGACACCACACCTCAGGTGACGTGCCAAAAACCACTCGCCAGGGGAGCGGCCGCCACGATAAACAAACTAACGCTCAAGCTGACGGAGCACATAGATCCACTCCACTCGCTCAGCTTGACGGACGCGCTCCGAACACTCGTTCCTCAGGTCACGAGCATCCGAACCACGTGCGTGCTGTAGTGGATGACGAGCCACAGCAAAAGCGTCTAGCACGTGAGCGTGATTGTACGCAGTTCGCCACAGTTCTTGACTTTGATTCCCTTTGCTATGAGCCACCTCGCTTGATAAATTCTCCGAAAATGGAGACAACCTCTAAGCAAGACCTCAGCTTCCTGTTAGGCGATAGGCCAGTCTCCTCCTGAGACAGGCATGATTCCGGCCCTTCGCCGACCGTGAAATGAAGCTGGATAATAATCTCTTGGGTAATACGTTCATAAAATTTTGTTCACTCGATATACAAAACAGGAGAAAAAGAGAAGTTTAATGCGTTTGGAAATTTCACATTTTGTGTGTGGCATGGAGGAGGGAACACATGCCTTGCTGCTAAACGGAAATAAAATAGTATATCGGCTTAATTACAAGAACTCCATAATATTCTGATAAATATAATCAGATTTCACCACACAGATTGACAGTTATATTTATCCAGAATTCGAATCATCCATTCTAAAAAGCCGAGAAAATATTTTTATGATATCCTTTTTAATTCACCGTCCGCTGGCCAAAGGAATAAGCCCCGATCGATCGCGAAAATCGTATCCAAATCACAACCATACATTAAAATGCAGTGCAAAAAATCGCTCCAAATATACAACAAAATAGAAATTGAACAAACTTATAGTTACTTACAAAAGTCCGAGTCCCGTTTCACAAAACGCGCTGAAATTATCTTCATAAGCCTATGATGAAAACCAGAAGACATAGAACAAATGACGTGAGAGAAAAGTGGTAAAAAAGATAGACAGGCAGCAAACTTCCGATCCTTCAGAAAAATGCATCGGTGGCGGTGAAAAGCCTACCCCTGTTCAAGTTCCAGCCCAGTATTGTTTTTTAAGTTTTGGGCGTTATAATAAACTTGTTGGACCGTATGCCATAACGTATTTAACATACACAGAACGTTTTAATCACATTATAATAACTTATTTTACCAACGAATGCTTGCTGAGCTGTTGTCGGTCTTCACAACCATGCCAACATAGTCTAACTTATGCATAGCGCGCCCGGGCAGCAAATTTTATCGCAACAATCGAACAACTGGCGTAGTTATTTCAACGCGCTCAGGCAAGAACTGCTGATGAAGGAATTAAACAAAATACATAACCGTCACTTTTAGTTACATCGACCAGAAGTAACAGGTTGAAGCCGCTGTTCACACCTTGACGTTGTAAGCCAAAACTAAAATATGCCGACGTATGAATGAAAAAAACAACCTTATGACCCGGAAAAAACTCAAGCGCACACAAAATATGCTAAAGCGTTGAAATGAGCGGTGAAAAGATTGATAAGATGACATAATAGCCATGCTCGGCATACGTACGTTAAAGTGTATGCTGGACATACTCGTCATACGACGAGTACGTCGGAAGAAACGAATTTCAGCATGTATAGAAAAAACTTCCTAACGACGTACTCGATGTATGAACACACGTTCCGCATATTGTGGCCATAAGTTGTAGGCACGCTATCGCGACGAACTCTACACGTCTACTCACACGTACAGCGTTTACTGCATTAAAGTCAAAAATGAACACGTGCGGAGGTAAGTGGTTAGCGTCAGTGTTCCAGACTCACTGGTTTTTTTCGATTTCTTTGCTAAATCAGGTATGACGGTTAAATGTATGAACACTTCGATTTCCATAGTGCGCTAAAAATGATGATTCAAATCGTTGAGCCGCGCAGCCTATTTAATTTTGTGCATATGTCCATATTAAAGTGAACCGCACTAAGAAATCGAAGAAGGTTAACATCAACCTGAAACATAACAAAAAGTGCCCAAGTAACACTAAAAAAACAAAAAACCCAAAAAAAAACCAGGGAGTCTGGACACTGACCGCTTCCTAAGCCATTACCTCGACGTGTTTCGACTTATTGACGTAACTGTAAGAGTAACGTGTGTCGACGCGTGTCAACGTTCGCGTAACGTGCCTACAACACGTTACTCATAGGTTAGAAAATTTAAGTTTCAGCCAGGTTCACCAGTCTAAACATTACTCCACTCGCGTGTTCCTCGAGGAACTAAACTGGATAACTTACAAGTTAACGTTGTCGACCGTAATGAGTGGTTCACCACGACTCGCGTACACCAGTGCCTAAACCAACTTGATCGAGTCAAAGCATTCGACTGCGAACTTGCTCGAAAGTCATACGCTGGCATAACCGTCCGAAACGACATAAATCAAAGAGCTATGGAAATACCTTGTCTAACACCTCGGCGTTACTATGCGTATTTGCACAGGCGTCACCAAGACTTATGCCAGCCGTACTACGACGTTGCCAGTGTGCTCATAACGAATATACCACAAATAACCCTACCCATAACAAGCGTATTTGCGTTAGAATAGATAACAACACGCTAAATTCTAAGCCAAATATGACAATATAACGTCAGGCAAATACGACATGGCACAAATCGTCAAAGGCTTGACAGCAAGGCCTTAGAGGAAATTGAGCACGGTCAAAAAAAACATGGCAGCTTCAGGACCCAAAAGCCGAAAAGGTACCTAGGAAAAGCCTTAAGGGACCAAGAAACCGAAAAACAACGACGGTGCGAGGATCGCCTATCCACCTGAATAAGAAAGAGGACCTAATAATCAATAGGCCATATTTATCTTCAACGGGGTGTTTTAATTAACCTCAAAACGCACAATTTTCACTCTTGCCCTTTCTTGAGTTTTCTTGGTATGCATTGAAAGTTTCAGGGCTGCTAACGGTTTGATAGTTTGGAGTTATGGAGAAGGAACACTAACACAAGCACACAACACTAGACACGGCACAACACACGCGAAAACACTACACACAGCACACCACACCACACACACAACACACACACACACACACACACCACACACTGCCTTTTAATAGTAGAAGATATAATTAAGACAAGCTTTTGACATTTGCAAACATGGTAACATAGCTTCCGAGAGCCTCATTTGGGTTAATACGCATTAGCTGTGCTCGTTTCACTGTTATGATTGAACAACAAAATAAAGTAATGAAAACCAGTCCAGCAGACTGAGGGGAGTGTGTACCCATTGCGATTCTCATGTGTGTTACCTTGTGTGAACATCTTATAAGTTGTGGAGGAACTCTGTGAGGGTTTGAAACACGCAAAAAGCGCTTACCTTGTTAGGCCTTGTCTTGGTGATTGAGCTTTTAGCAGGTTTCTTCGGCTCGAAACCGGAGTGGAAAAGTAATAACCAATTATTTATATAATCCAAGGTCACATGTGCGGTATATAGAGATGTACAGGTCAGGCAACAGATTAAGATCTGTTGATAATATGTTACAGGTACATTGCTAAACCTGTAAACGTAACCTAAGTTCGACAAATGAAGTCGAAAAGGTAAAAAATAGCCGTCGCACAAAAAAACCGTCCTCCCACACCAGCTATTCCTGTCGAGGGAGTGCTGTATGGATATGGACACCAACATGATTTAAAACAAAAAACCTATAAAAGGCGGAGGGAAGCTTCCAGTCCAGCCACACACCATGCTATCTAGTCGCAAACCAAACTTGTCTGCGGGACATCCCCTTGCAGTTGGTTTACTTTTTTTCAGGAGGTGGGTGGCAGGATTTCCACTCCGCCACCGATGAAACCTTCATACCGCAAACATAGTACCACAACGTGGAGATAACTGAAAACCCCACTCTGTGAAGTTGAAATTCCCTCCTGTGCAGATGCCTGCTTCTCAGGGCAGCCTCCACGAAACGATGACGGAAGGATGGGGCAAAGGCCTTCGGTACAAACACGAACATCTAATTGATCGACAGGAGGAAAACCATGGAACTAAAGGTAACCTTCCCGGTGAGATTGAAGCACCAAATGGGATTGTGGGTATGTCGGGTACTCGGTGCCGTATGATTCTTGGAGGTGTCGTCCCACCACCGATGGCGTCTCCTTAACCTGAGGCTATCCCGTTACGTGTGGGTGCCTGAAATATCCCCATCCCTAAAGAGTGGAGGATTGATCCACCTGTTTCTCGTTATCATCTGAAGCTCAAGCGTATGGACATCAGCTATTGCAGCACTCTCTTGAGATTCAGAACCGGATAGTGTAAGATCATGCGGGTGGTTACACCTACTATTGGTTCTGGTTCCTCTATGGTTTACCCATTGCCCAAGAGTGCTGGCTGTGTCCAATGTTTGCTGAATCAAACAATAATAACTGAAGGTAACCCCGGTCAGATCGCCAAGCTATTATTGAGAACGAAAAGAATTTCTCCACGATTCTTCCAAGGCCCTGTCGTTCCCTGGTCTCTGTATATGCTCCGACTTGAGGCGAAATGTTGATTCTCCACCGTGAAGGTGCAACTTCAAATCCCACCTCGAGTTTCGTTGATGGTTGTTAGCCTCAGACAAGATTTACTCTTCTCAGTCTTGTGGGGATTTCAATGCACAATTGAAGTGATAGGGATGGAAGACACACAAATGAGACAATAAAGTGTTTGTCCCCATGGGGGTCTGGCCAACTGCTCGCAACCCCAGAATAGCACTAAGAAGTTCCTTCGACTTTGCAAGAAGTTGTTAGTCCAACGACTATGAATTGGCCCAAGACCAGATGACCCGCATTTGCTTCGTGCAAATGAGAACGAGTCGGAGGATATCCAAACTTCCAGGTACACAGGATGCCGCAAATCACCGATTCCTCAATTACTCCAACCACAAAGCTTGTTGTACAAGCTGCAAACAAAATTGCAGACTTAATCTGGGAGATTAGTACCATTCCCACCTTGGAACTTGATTGTTGACAAGCTCCAGGATGAGTGGTAGCTGTGAGGTTTGCAAATAGCTGTATGAGTTGAAATTTGTGGAGAATTTGGTGGGTCTGGGTGCCTTGTGGAAGCCTAAGAATTGTGGAGTTGCCTTCAAGACCACCGTTCCTTGATTGTTGCCGGTGGATGTCTTGGAACTCATCAGATGTTGAAGAAGAATTATAATGTCTCGTGTTAGAGGACCCCCACTGGATTACCCATTTTACCAGAGTCGCAGAGGCATCTAATGGCAGAAAGCTGAGCTGTTCACGACTGAGGCATAAAACTATACGTGCGCTCTCAGGTGGACCAAGGAGGCATGTGCCGAGGAATCTGTGAGAAGTAAGAGCATCACCTTGATCAATGTGATTCTATGTCCTGCTTACAGGGGAATTTCAGCATTCTGCGTCATCCAACCCATCCCTCGGTGGAACTACAGTTGGAGTGGAGGTGTTGGGCTCTTGACAGAGGACGGAGTCCGAAGTGAAGGCCAGCTGGGCTGTTACTTTGAGAAGCTGTCCGCAGGCTGAAGATCACAGCAGTCAAAATTGGATTAACCATGGTGTTAATAGATCTCGAAGAAACTATTGCTGACCCTTCAATCAAACTGTTGATCACTGTTGTTTGTGGAACACAGCGCGGTGAACCAATCGAAAATGGTAAAGATCTGATCTGTGTGCATCCATCTGACACTTCTCTGAAGGCTGGTTGGAAATGCACAATCGTGGCCTCGTAAACACACATGCATGCAGGTTGTGTGGTTTCTGCCTGGAACACAAGCCATTCATCCCAAATAGACATTGAAAAGAGAGGTCTCCTTAAGTTGTCAACACTCTCTGGAAAAACCGGGAAGAGTGAGTCGCCCAGGACTGTGCTATAACAAACTACGAGGGGCTGCTATCTACTCCCGTCGCCCAGCTCCGCAACAAAGAGTGCTTTGCTTGCCGATAAAATTCTTGTTTGCAGCGGATCGCCGAATCACCATGCTGTTTGGAGCGACCAGCTTACCAAGAGAACCAGTTCAGCTTACTTCCAAAAAGAAGAGATCAGGTCAATAATATGGACCGCCCATCTTGGCTCTCAATTGATCCTGAAAGTTGAAGCCGAAACAAACACCAATGGAACGAAATTATATAACGGCAAAGAGCTGCTTGCAGCCTATTGTGATCTCTTGCAAAGTGTCAAAATTCGACGAGATCCCGGATTAGAACACCTAGAACTTAAGGATTCTTGGTACTTCCCGTGCGAGGCCTGCGGCACCATAAAACAAGAACAAATTCTGAATAACATAAACTATACTCGTGAAGGTGACTAGAAGAGTGCTGTACCGACCGATGTGGTGATACAATCTCTGGACTTATTTCCAGTTTACGTACTCAGAGGGCAAAAGTTCGTCGTAGGTGGCATGTACTGGCCCCACACCACTTTGTTCAGCGGCCTAATTTAATGGAGTCGTTGGAATTTCTGCGGGGATGATGTCAGAAGACCCAAGCTGCGTGCATCATTTTGGAATGTTAAAGATCATTGACATTTGACTTTTGTTACAATGATCAAAGTTATTTGCGAGTACTCATAAGATATCCTTTTGGGTTCTCCCACCGGTGCTGAATATGAGGAGTCGCAGCCGCTGGGATTACGGTTTCTTGGGTTCAAAAACTTAAGATCCGAGAACTTTCAATGACATCTTGGATCCCACTTATCCACCAACATACTCAGTCAATAACCTGTTTTCTGAAAGGATGATATGAGGGTCAATAGCGAAGAGATTTAGCATTACCTTGGATTGGATATTACTCAAAGTCTCTGCTGGGGCTGTGAACCATTAAGTCAACAGAAATGTCTAAAGAGTCAGCGTCTAGATGGAAGAAAGTAAAAATAGAAATCCCACTGTGATCGTACGGATGTGCGGCTGAGCATACCTCTGCCTTGCAAGGACGGACGACCAGCGACACCACAAACTTCCACCGGTCGCGCGTCCAAGTCCGAGTTAACGCGCCCACACCATAGCCCATTGTAAGGCACACTAATTGGATTGTAGAACAGGAAGTTCATTATTGGCACTACTGATCGGTCTGCAGCTTAACCAGCCCATGACGCAGTTCAGGAGGCAAAAACGCGAAACTGTGGATGCCAAGAATGCAAATAATGAACTTCCCAGATGACCACCATTATTTATTTTCCTTACCTTTGCCGCAGTAGACTTTCTGTCGGTTCGGACCAGGATGAGATAGCTTCGTTGCCCTCGCGCATCGAGAGCCTTGGGCGCCCAACACCCTGTCAGCCGGTATTGTATATAAATCCATACACTCGGCACGTCACTATTCGGAGGAACTCACTCAGGTCTTGCTGAAACTGCCGTACCGAGCCACCCCACACAGCGCGACTAGCCATTCAGATGAATGACCTTTTCATGAAGACTGACCATCGTCTGGCCACCTCATAAATTTTTCCCTTGTCAAATTGCTCAAGGTCTTTACTCCTGCCACCATTTCTCCTCTATTCCACACACATTCAACTTAAAAACTGAAAGTTCACTTGCTGCCTAATATATACCCACCCTTTGACAGGTGTCATCCTGCTAACAAGATAATCATGTTTTCACTTCACCTGTTAGTGTCATCAATGTTTGTCTCAATAACAGTTGATTAAAAAATGTTATTACCCGTATGTGAATGTAATATGAATCCAGATATGTTACCTTATATATAATATATAATATATATATATATAACTATTATATATATATAATTGTTTAATGAGAAAACCAATGGCCCTTATTAAGGCGGACTACAAACCCATAATAGGAATTAGCTCAGGATCCCCCAATTAAATGGCATGAATTTAGTTAAGTTGTTGAAAAAATGGACTGTATAAAATGGATGCCTCCGGAGATTACTGTACCAGGAAAAGAATGCTGCACAATTATGTTGTAACCGGCGGTGGGTTGGTGTAGTGAAACACCGCAGGACCCCCTCTTCTTCTTCCCCATCCCGACGAGTCTCACCCACGTCGGGTTGCAGAGGTGTGCCAAAAAGAGGAAGTGACGCGAAGGGAGAGTTGACGGCTGGGAGGAGGTTTTTGTCGCTTCGGAGAACGATGGCTGCTTTGTGGTGTATTGAAGAGGAATGAAAAAACGGTAAAATTTCGATGCAAAGTGAAGGTGGAAAAAAGAGGCCCAAAGACCGTCAAGTGTGTGGGAAATAAGTCAGCTACATCGAGCAGTTGCTCGGATTCAAAACGAGTGAAAGGAGAGAAAAGGATTGATGTTTCAGTAACAAACTATGACATCCCAGGCATGTCTGTCGAGCGAAGGCCTCGCCTGCAACGTCCGTCATTTGCCTAATTGGGTTCAGTGGGAGCACGATGGCCGCTACCTGCACGTCGAGTCGCCGATCGACTACTGTCATGGGAACACAGCCCGTGATCGACAGATGCCTGCGTTCTACCCGCCTATGCCTCTCGTAACTAACTCCCCTCACGTGACAATCGAGACACGTGTAATATGGTCGATCCCCGAAACACCGGACCCGATCGCCACCTCGTTTGGGCCCTTGTCTGGTGCACAGGCACATGCCATGGATATATGACCGGCTGGAACCTTGCAGCAGAGAAAACTGATCAGCTTAGGTGACCCCCTTCGATCGAAAATAAAGAACCGTCGTTTTCATTGCACCTCCCGCACCTACCCGGCGGACTGAACCGAACCCTTCAGCCTTTAAGGATCAGGCAGCATTAACAAATGCAAGGCCGAAAGAACCGGCCATTCAAATGCGGAAACAGAAAGGAGGTATCAGCGCCCCATCTATGCCACGCGGCTTGCGTCCCGTCGAGATGGCGGTTCCCCCATCCCGGTGGGAACATCCGCTTCTTGTCCGTAGCGTAACAGTTTGTAGCTTTTGAATGCACTTAAGTTCCGTCTCCGTCCATGAAACATCACCAAGTACTCTGTCCTTGTCTTGCATTGCCATTCGCTATGCTGTCTTTGTCTGCACATCCTGTATATAGGACAGGTATTATCCTCCACCTTTACGACCCCCTGTGCGAATTAAGCCTGTCTGTAGTCCTCAATGGTTCCCTAATAGAAACGGGAGTTGATGATTGTTTTAAATAAAAAACCGGATTGCTCGGAATGCTTTGCTTGTCTATGTGTCGCCGATGTTGATGTTCTCCAATAAATCTTTTGCTTGATCGGATGAAGTCCGCCTTTGAGTTAATATCGTGTCTCGTCGCAGAACGAAATTCCGTCCATTGGGGCTATTGATAAAACACGACCCCCAATTGTTACAGAACTGCAGACAAAACGCTCGCATCTCGACTACAACCAGTCTGTTAACCA
>CM068962.1:7373134-7386160 GCA_035128595.1 Eptatretus atami
TTTCATTTGTCTTTTATGTACAATATTTTGGTATAGGCACACACATATGGTGTCCCTCATCCCGACACCTTTAGCGACTGGTGTCATAAACAATGCGAACTCAGCTAACGTCAGTGATATGTTTTCATGATAACATCATAACGCAACTCGTCATGTTTTGTTTTTGCGATGGCAACACACCATAATTATCCTTCATAATAAATGGCATTTTAAAATGATATTTTTTCTGAAGCATTCCTTCTAGTTGATCGATATAATGATGTTCACCACGTTTCACTTCTGCTCTTCCATATCTCTATCTCTTAAATATATAACAATACTATTCAAAAGAGGCTTGGACAAATCCCTTTGGCCACGTCGGTATTATCAAAGACTCTATTTGGGAGATTTTTTAAGATGAATATAATGTTAAAAAAAAAAAAAACATGTTTGTTTGTCTTATTGTATGATGTAGTCTGATGTTATTATCAAGTGCACCACGCACTATTTAAACCACGGGTAACTTGAAGCTTGTAAATTATGTTAATTTGATATATTATAACGCATGTTTGATAGGTGTGGGTAGATGGATAATAAAAATTAATTCTACAGGCCATATCTACACTCTACAGACATACGCGGCCAGCTCTAGACTAACATAATTTACAAGTTTCAAGTACCCGTGATTTAAACAACAGTTATCACATTCAAGCATTATGATGTCATCGGTCAAAATTACATATTTTCCATTATAAATCAAGAAAGGTTAGGAATATGCGTGTTTACTATGGAAACATATATCAAGTCCTTTATTGGCTTTCATTTGACACCATGCCCTTTGACCTTACGTGGCCTTGAAAGGTCAAAATCATTTTACGGTCATAACTTCGTCAAAAATGGTTTAATTGACTTCAAGCTAAGACTAAAATATTCCTTATTCTATTCCTTATAATCAACATTCAGGTTAAGATGTTATCAAATTTAAATTTGATCCCCAAAATAACTTTATGCCTTAAATGGGTGGGATTTGTTGTGCCTGGTTTTTATTTTTTTAGCACTTTACAATAACAAAGATTTGCCAGCCATTGTTGGAGAAGCAAGCAGGAAATTGTATTCACAACTTCTGCGATGTGAACCAAAAGCAAGGCACGACGGTCTCGTTGGGCCGCCCTGTTCTCAGCTATGTGGATCAGCTCAAAGAGGGCTACAAGTCTGACGTGGGATTAGCTGCCAATTCTCGTGAAAGATCGTGAAGATTGCAAGAAACTCGTCATAAATAACCGAGTTCGCTCAAAAAAAAGATGATGACGACCCAAACTGATTCACAGCAACTGTTGCAGCAATATCGTAAGCATACCAAGCTGGAACCATGCATCTACACATCCATGGTGTTACACCCCATGTCAAAAAAAGGCCAAAGGAATGCTGTGAATAAATTGTAAATAGTGAAGTCACATTGTAATTGTAAACACCTGTGTAATAAATTGTAAACACCTGCGTTGAGTCACACCTCTTTGCATTGTGCCACACTTACCTCATCCACGTAGGCGAAATAATCCTCACGAAAGCAGTTTGTTCTTGCAGGCCTGACGAACTGTTCTGCCTGTTTTCATGGTTTGCTGTTTACGTTTATCATTTAATTACCCACAATGCTTTCATCCAAAGAGGACAACATCAGCGCTTTGTTGCTTTACTCTCACCCTGCTGAGATTTCACAACGGCGGTCATCTTTACTTTGTACCTTTTGTTTGCCAATTGCCATAATTATTCCTTTATCATGTACTGAAGATTGTCATGCCTGATTCAGACAGACATCCCAATCTACCTACTTTATTAGTTTGTGAAGTTTTTTTTTGTTTTTTTTCTTACAGGGTCTAAGATTAATGGAAGAGCTGTTTGAGATCAATATTGTGCACACGCATTCAGAGAGAAACACGAGACGACGCACGACTTGAATTGCAGGTGAACACACCTGTGCACTGAGGAAAGGCAACTTGTGATCCGAAACGGGTTGTTGGAGTTTTCACGGAAGGTACCTTTTTATTTTTCTTTCTTGGATATTGTCGAGGCTCTGACTTGGAGACTTGGACAATCGAGGTGTAGGGGAGGGCACAGGGTAGGTGGACAAGATGGATAGAGGTACAAACTGTCAATCGTAGAAGTTGAAGGAAAAACTGGGAATTTGTAAAGGTTGCTTGGCGACGGTTTATGGGGATAGAAAAGATTAAAGACAAGCCGGGAGGCAACGATGGTTCGCGTGCATTATTGAACAATGCCACGACAGGTACAATTGAGTTAGTGGAAGCTTTTGAAACCCTACCGTAAAAACCTATCTCTTCTGTCAAAATTGACCAAATCAACTCGGATTTTTTTTATATGTTGTACTTATGGACATTATGCATAACTTCGAGGAAATGAAATTGCGAGAAAAAAAATGAAAATAAGTAAAAAATTCAAGTGGGCGTGGGACGCCCCTCATACAAAAAGACACAACTAGACCATGATATCTAGCTTGTGTCCAAGTTTCATCAAGATCGCATCAAACGTCACGGAGCTATGCTCTGGAGAGAGTCACACACAGACACACAGACACAACGAAAATAGTGGTCACTGCTGGCGCCCGCGGACCAAAAATAGTGGTCACTGCTGGCGCCCGCGAACCAAAAATAGTGGTCACTGCTGGCGCCCGCGAACCAAAAAACCTCGGTTATCGACTGCATTTATACTGATAGGATGGTTTCGACCTGAGAGGTACGTGCACTCACTGCTAGGCCGTCTAGCCTGGGTTTGAATATCGACCCAGCTATAAACTGTCATCCTGGTGTTTCACAGGCAGCTGATTCATCAATGAGTGCCGTCCCTCGGACGGAAGTGAAATGGGTGTCCTGCCTGCCGGAGTAGTTGGTGGATGTTGAAGATCCTGCGGTTTACTTTGCGAAGAGTTAGAGAGTTATCGCCGGCACCGTGAACAAATTACAAATTCCTGCTCCAACTCGCAGAGGGGCACTGCATCAGCCAATGACGCTTCCCCAGCATCCTCGTCTGCGAATGAACGATCGAATATACGAATGAACGATCGATTAAACTCTTCACCGTTGCCCCCAACGCTCTTGAGATGTGTGGCTGCTGTTGGATAGATGTCCTTGAATCGACGTCTGTCCAGTGTTGGTGTGTTCCCCGATGTTCGTGTTCGTGGCTTTTCCACGGGATTTCACGATAAAGAGTTCTTTGTAACCGCGAAGAACATGCTTGAACTCCGGTGCTTTTAATGAAACATCAGTCTGGATTTTCCTGATTTTATTCAAATATCCTGACATGGTGAAAAATTCCAAAACATCAATAATGATTTCTTTTTATGATTATTCAATAAAGCAAAAGGGGTTAAATAGATGAAAGTGTAAAGGTTTGGGAACGTGAGGAATGATAAAGGTTCGTATTGTATCTCCTTAACCCGACAACAGTAAAATACTCTACGGTATCAAAGGCATTGTGACGTCACAACTGTGGCTTTCTCTGAATTGTTACAAAGTCTAAGGGTAATAAAATGCATGGTTGTGCACTACATCAACACATCCTAATTGGTCATGTATGCACTTTACAACAGCAACCCAGACAAAAGTGATGCTCAGAAGGAAGTTCCATTTGTGCTCGGTTTCATGGAGAAGGCCTGGCTCCCAGCTGGTGGGCTTCGGGGTTCAACGTCCGGTGTTAGCCAAAACTTGACCAACGTTGACCCAGGCGGTTTATGCCAATCAGCTTGATCTTCTGAGGTCGAGCAGCTCAATGGGACGTGATCGACGTGGCGTCGGACCAGCCCCCGCCAACCCCCCTTCCTGCGACGGAATGGGTCTGCTCGGCCATTATCCGTTTCTTTTGGTGTCAAAGTACATCTCACGTGTCATGTGTTTCATGGTAAAGCTAAACTCCACTAAAAAGGCTTAACTAATCCAATCGGTGTGTGCAGCTTTTGGTCAAAGCAGCTTGCATTCTGCTACACCCTATTACGTATGTGGGTTGGGGGTATAAGTGACAGAAGGGAAATATTTGGAAGAATGTAAGGGGGCAGTGGGAGGATTCCGGCATGTTTGCGTGTGTAATAAATAGATGACCTTTTTGCAAACTTGCTCAGCAGCTATGACTTTTTAAAAAAAAATTTAATCTTTAAAAGCCACCATGGGGTCTAGATTATAACCACAATGCAATAGCACTTTGTATTCACAATTTCCAACTAATTAGGCAAATATAACCAAACGATGAGCTTATCTCACTTGGAGCACTGTATAAAATGTAATATAATACAAAAAAATTATTTGTATCCATATATATGAAATGATACCATATAGCATCCCATTATCGCCGATATTACAATACAGCAGTAGTATAATATACAATCAAATATAAATACAAAAAAATATGGTAATACAACTGTGTATAATACATGATCGTGCCAGTGTTGTACTTGGAAGAGTGCAGGGTTGAACAATCGTAGCGTGTTGGGTTTGTGCAGGTGTGACGTGTACCATGAGGTCCTCTGTACACCTGTCGATCTCATTTGGGTTCTCCATCGCGTTTCCAAGCGAATGGCGAGGTGAGCTCTCCCGCTCCTCCGGACCCCTCGAGACTGTGACACACGGACGATTGGAAAGTGAGAGTTCAGGCAGAGAAAGGAGGAAGCACGTGAGCAAGGCGAAGTGATGGACTGGATGGACACACTGGTGAGAAAATGATCAGTGAAATGATTTATCCGTATAGGCTCTTCCAAATGAAGAGTCCACACAGGTAGAATAGAGGAGTTGTGGATGAACGGGGTCTCGGATAAAAACCACAAAGCATGCAAGTGGGACTTCAATCTGCGTTGGTTTTTAGCTCGCCTGTTCGAAGAACAGGGAGCTATAGCGATACCCCCGGCGTGAGCGTCAGCGTCAGCGTGAAAATGTTAAAGTTTTTGGTGTAAGTTATTTCCTTTCTAATGTTTTTATCTACCACACTATTTTTTACTGATGACAATATACAAATACATATATTGCTTTAAAATTATTTGGATCAGACTTCACTGCAATGCTTTATAAAAAATATTATTAAACTCATCTTTTAAAAACGATAAATGTATAAACAGGCGAGCGTTCGGTGGCTTTGACATAAACTCTCTGGTTAACGATGATGTCACATTACAGCTGCTGCGGAGATGGAAGGGACTCCGGTTGGAAAACCTTGAGGCAGTTTTATGATCGGCAAAACGAAAGGTGTATTAACAACTTGTACATCAATCACAGGTACGATAAAGACACGAGCAAAATTCACTGTACGTCAACATTTACACTTCCAGTTCTGGTTCTGTTGCACGTGGATGTCTGGATCAGCAATTCCTCCTTCCATCCATCCATCCATTGGGACCATACTCTGTGCAGAGCGTTGGTGCTGCGCAAGCAGTCACCTTGGCTATTGGACACAATCCTGGACGGATCGCCACTCCGACACAGGATACCAGCCTGCTGGCACTCATTTTGCCGACCTCGGAAGGATGACAGGAAGAGTGAACCCCACCTGGTATTAATTCAACAGCCGAATGGGAATTGAACTCAGGATCCTTGGATCCCAAGCCCACCACCCTAACCATTAAGCCAACACCAGGTATTCCTCCTTCCAGGTCATCAAAACCAAGTTTTCCGGACCAGATCTGTCATGTTTTTCAGTTGTATTTTTGTCCCTGTGTTGCCGTTTGTGATATCGTTTAATTTTCGTGTTAAACCATACATTGTGTGCTGTATTGCCAAATTTGTGTCCCTGTGAGTGTTTGGCCAACTTGTCAAGGCCTCTACTAGTTGATGTGCAAATTCTCTCTCTGCTGCGATGCTCTGCTTAAAAATTGATTAAAAAAAACTAGAACAGCACTCTTCGACGTCGCCCGATATGCCTCCGTCCACATTATTACATCATTATACACGACTTGTACCAAGTTTGATTTCATCTCTTCAGCTGTTCTAATATAAAATTTCATATTTTTACCTAAAAAAAAACTTCTGATTCAACTATATCATACTGTTTGAAACCGGCTCATCTATCCTCACTTTACTCAACTATATCATCTTGTTTGAAACCGGCCCATCTATCCTCACCTACCTCAATTATATCATACTGTTTGAAACCGGCCCATCTATCCACACCTACCTCAATTATATCATACTGTTTGAAACTGGCCCATCTATCCACACCTACCTCAATTAGATCATACTGTTTGAAACCGGCCCATCTATCCTCACCTACCTCAATTATATCATACTGTTTGAAAACGGCCCATCTATCCTCCCTATACTCAACAATATCATACTGTTTGAAACTGGCCCAATCTATCCTCCCTCACTCAACTATATCACACTGTTTGAAACTGGCCCATCTATCCTCACTTTACTCAACTATATCACACTGTTTGAAACCGGCCCATCTACCCTCACCTTACCACTATATCATACTGTTTGAACCGGCCCATCTATCCTCACTTTATCAACTATATCATACTGTTTGAAACCGGCCATCTATCCTCACCTTACTCAATTATATCATATGTTTGAAACTGGCCCATCTATCCTCACTTACTCAACAATATCATACTGTTTGAAACTGGCCATCTATCCTCCCTACTCAACTATATCACACTGTTTGAAACTGGCCCATCTATCCTCACTTTACTCAACTATATCACACCTGTTTGAAACCGGCCCATCTATCCTCACTTTACTCAACTATATCATACTGTTTGAAACTGGCCAATCTATCCTCACCTTACGCAACTATATCATACTGTTTGAAACCGGCCCATCTATCCTCACTTTCCTCAACTATATCATACTGTTTGAAACCGGCCATCTATCCTCACCTTACTCAACTATATCATACTGTTTGAACCGGCCCATCTATTCTCACCTTACTCAACTATATCATACTGTTTGAAACCGGCCCATCTATCCTCCACTTACTCAACAATATCATACTGTTTGAAACCGGCCCATCTATCCTCACTTGACCTCAACAATATCACACTGTTTGAAACGGCTCATCTACCCTCACCTTACACAACTATATCATACTGTTTGAAACCGGCCCATCTATCCTCACTTTACTCAACAATATCATACTGTTTGAAACCGGCTCATCTACCCTCACCTTACACAACTATATCATACTGTTTGAAACCGGCCCATCTATCCTCACCTTACTCAACTATATCATACTGTTTGATTTGGTGAAATGAGTATCAGTGTACTGATAGAGGGGCACAGCTGTGCTTCCAATAAATGATAGCTACTCGGCAGCCAAGCTGCCATATGCAAGAACAGAACAGAACATTCTCCCACATATTCTACATGCCTGTGTCCCTCCAAACGACTCCTAGGTATCCCCCTTTTCAGCATCCCTCCACTTCATGTCCTCTTTCTAAATTCCCCCTAATACCTCAAAGCTTCCCCTTTCCCCACCCCATTCTCAGCTTCCCCCCCCCCCCAATTCCACACCCACATCCTCACTCCACCCCTGCACCCCCTTAGCTAGCTCCTTTACACATTTCTGCACCCTGCCAACAACACCTCCTCCCCTGTCCCTAACTGTGTGGACCTCAAACATCTGGGTCCTCTGCTCATACCTCACATCTCTCAATCCAGACCACTACTGATAAATTGGACATCATCTGTTTAAGAGGATCCTTCCTTCCGACCACAAGATGTCCCTGACTCATTTGTGTCTCCTCTGATTTGATCACCGGACCCTCGTCCCAGCGGTAGAGTTGCACTTTAGTCACTGCCCTTGAACTGATCTTTCATCTCCCAACCCCCAGGAATACCTTTGGCTGTGACTTCCCATCCACTCCCACCTCTTGTTTGTCTGTGTTGCAATGTCCTCCAAATAGTAAAGATCATCACTATCTATGTCTGTCTGTCTGTCTGTCCTCGCCTCTCGTCTCTCTGTCTCTCTGTCCTCTGTCCTCTCTGTTCTCTGGTCTCTGCTGTCTCGCTCTCTGTCTCTCGCTCTCCGCGCTGTCTCGCTGTCTAGCGTCTCTGTCTCTGTCTCTGTCTCTGTCTCTGTCTACTGTCTCTGTTCTCTATCGTCGCCTCCCTGCTCTACTGTCTGTCTGGTCTCTCTCTCTCCCCTGTCTGTTCTCTCTCTCTCTGTCTGTCTGTCTGGTCTGTCTGTCTGTCTCTCTCTCTGTCTGTCTGTCTGTCTGTCTCTCTCTCTCTGTCTGTCTTTCTCTTCTGTCTGCTGTCTCTCTCTCTGTCTGTCTGTCTGTCTCTCTCTGTCTGTCTGTCTGTCTCTGTCTCTCAGTCTCTGCTCTGTCTGTCTCTGTCTCTAGTCTCTGTTCTCCTTGTGCTCTGCTCTCCCGTCTCTCTCATCGTCTGTCTTCTGTCTGTCTGCTCTCTCGTCTCTGCAGCGGCTCTGCTCTTCTCTTCTGACTGTCTCTCTCTCTTCTTCTCTCATCTCTGTCTGTCTCTTGTCTGTCTCTCTCTCTCTCTCGTTCTCTGTGTCTTTCTGTCTCTGCTCGTGTCTCTCTGTCTCTCTCTCTGTCCTCTCTCTCTCTCTGTCCTTCTTGTCTGTCTCTCCTCTGTGTTACCCTGTTCTCTCTGTCTGTCTGTCTCTCTTCCTCGTCTTCTCCTCGTCTCTGTCTCTCTCTCTGTCTGTCTCTGTCTCTCTTCTCGTCCTCTCTGTCTGTCTCGTCTCTGTCTCTGTGTCTGTCCTGTCTGTCTCATCTCTCTTCGTCTCTGCTGTCGTCTCTGTTCTCTCTCGTGTCTGTCTGTCTCTGTGTCTCTGTCTCTGTGGTCGTCTGCTCTCTCTCTTGCTCTCTTCTGTCTCTTGCTCTCTGTCTCCCTCTGCTCTCTCTCGTGTCTCTCGTCTGTCTCTGTCTCTGTTGTCTTGTCTCTCTCTGTCTCTGTCTTGTCTCTTTTGTCTGTCTCTGTCCTCCGTCTCTCTGTGCTCTCTTGTCTGCTCTGTGGTCTCTACTGTGTCTGTCTTGTCTCTGTCTCTGTGCTCGTCTCTGGTTCTGTCTGTCTTCTCGTCTCGTTGTCTGTCTCTCTGTCTTCTTTCTCTGTCTTGGGTCTCTTCTCTTTCGTCTCTGTTCTGGTCTCTGTCCATCGTTCTCCGTCTGTCTCTCGTCTGCTGTCCTCTGTCTGCTCTGTCTCTCTCCGTCTGTCTCTGTCTTGCTGTGTCTCAGTGTCTCTCTGCTGCTCTCTCTCTATTCTCTGTCTTGTTCCTCTCTCTGCTTGTCTGTGCTGCTTCTCTATCTCGTCTCTCGCTGTCTCTCTGTGCTCTCTGTGTCTTCTTGTCTGTTCTGTCATTGTGGCTCTCGTTCTGTCTTCTATCTGTCTCTGTCTGTCTCTCTGTCTCTCTGCTCTCTCTTCCCGATGCTCTCGTCGTCTTTGTCTGTCTGTCATCCTGCTGTCCTGTCTCTCTCTCTCTGCTCTGGTCTGTCTTCGTTCTGGTCTCTGTCTCTCTCGTCTCTGTCTTGTGTCTCTTCTCGTTCTCTTTCTCTCTCTCTCTGTCTCTGGTTCTGTCTCTCTCTGTCTGTTCCTCTCTCTGTTCCTTCTTTCTCTCTCTTCTCTCTCTCGTCTGCTCTCTCTCATCTCTCTCTCTCTGTGCTCTCTCTCTGTTCTGTCTCGTCTCTCCTGTGTCTGTCTCTGGTCTCTTCTGCTCTCTATCTGCTGTCTTCGTCTTGTCTGTCTGCATCTCTCTTCTTCTCGTTCTTCTTCTGTTTCTTGTTCTATGTCTGTCTCTTCTCTCTCTGTCTGTCTACTTGCTCATCTGTCTGTCTCTCTCTCGTTCTCGGTCTCCGTCTCCGGTCTCCGTCTCTCCGTCTCCGTCTCCGTCTTCCGTGCTCCGTCTACAGTCCACTCTGTTGATCGTCACTCACGTGCTCTGGTCTCGTGCTCTCTGTCTGCTCGCTGGCCTCCTCGTCTCTGTCTCTTGTCTCTGCCTCTCTCTCTTCCTGTCTCTCTTCCTGGGTCGTCTTGGTCTCTCTCTCTGTTCTGTTCTCTCTCTCTTCTCTCTCTGCCTCTCTCCTATCTCTCTCCTCTGTCTCTCGTCTCTCTTCGCCTCTCTCTCCTGTCTCTCTCTCTCACGTGCTCTCTGCTCTCTCTTGCGTCTGTCATCTCTCTCTTTCTCTGTTCTCTCTCTCGTCGTGTCTCTCTCTCTCTGTCTCTGGTGCTCTCTCCCCCTGTCTCTGTGCTTCCTCTTTGTCTCTGTCTCTGTCTGTGCTCTTCTGTCTTCTCTCTTGTCGTCTCTCTCGTCTCTTCTCGTCGATCTGGGTCTCTTCTCTGCTCTCTGTCTCTGTCTCTCTCCTCGCTCTCTCTGCTTCTGCTCTGTCCTCTGATCTCGTCGTCTCCGTCTCTCTCCTCTTCTGTCCACTTCATGTCTTGTCTCTGCTCTGTCTCCCTTGTCTTTCCTGTTCCTGCTTCTGCTCTACTCTCGTCTCTCTCGTCTCTCTCTCTGTCTCTCAGCTGGTCTCTGCTCTTGTCTCTCTGTCTTCTGTTATGTCGTCTGCTCTTGCTGCTCTGTCTCTGTGTCTGTCTCTCTTCTGTCGTCTCTGTGCTGTTCTCTGTCTTCGTGTTCTCTCTCTCTTGTCGTCTCTCTCTTCTGTCTGCTCTTCTCTCTGCTTCTGTCTCTTTGTCTGTCTGGTCTCTCTCTCGCTGTGTCTCTCGTCTCTCTGCTCTCTCTTCTGTTCTCGGTGTCTTGTGTCTCTGCTCTCTTCTCTCTGTCTGCCTCCTCTTGTCCTCTTCTGTCTCTCTGTCTCTCTCTCTGTTCTCTCTCTGTCCCCTTGCGTCTCTCTTGTCTCTCTCTGTCCTCTGTCTCTCCTCGTCTCCTTCTCTTCCGTCTGTCTGCTCTCTGCTGTCTCGTCTTAGTCTCTGTGTCTCTCTCTCTCTCTCTCGTCTGTCTCATTCGTCCTGTCTTCTCGTGTCCTACTGTCTTCTCTCTCTCTCTCTCTGCTGTGCTTCTCTCGTCGTGTGTCTCTGTCTCTGGTCGGTCTTGTCTCTGTCGTCTGCTTCTGTCTCTTACTTGTGACTCTTCTGTTCTGTTCTGCTCTCTGTCTCTCTCTCTGTCTCGTCTGTCTGTCTCTCTCTGTCTGTCTTCTCTATCTCTCTGCTGGCTCTCTTCTTCTGTTCTGTTCTCTCTTCGTGTCTTCTCTTCTCTCTGATCTCCTCTCTCGTCTGTTGTCTGCTCTCTATCTCTCGTCCTCTCTGTGCCTCTCTCCTGTCTCTCGTGTCTACGTGTGTCCTCTGTGTCTCTCTGGTCCTGTCTGTCTGGCTGTCTGTCTCTCGTCATCTGTCCTCTGTCTGTTGTCCTTGTCTCTCCTCGTCGTCTCTCTCTCGTCTTCTCTCCCTGCTCTGTCGTGTCTCCTGTCCTCTCTTCGTTCTTCTCTCTCTGCTCTTCTGTCGCTTCTCTGTTGCTCTTCTCTGTCTGTCCCTCTCTGCTCCTCCGTCTCTCCCTCCTCTGTCTCTCTCGTCTCGCGCTGTCTCCTGATCTCTTCTCTCTCTGTCTGTCTCTGTCCTCATGTCTGTCCTCTCTGCCTTCTGTCTGTCTGTCTCTCTCTCCTCTCTTCTGTGTTCTAGTTTCTCTTCCTCTTTCCTCTCCTTCGTCTCTTCGTCTCTTTGTCTCTGCTGTGGCTCTGTTGTCTCTATGCTGTCCCTCTATCTGTCCTTCTGTTCTGGTCTCTGTCTGTCTCTCTCTGTCTCTTTGTCTCTCTCTGTCTGTCTCTCTCTGTCTCTCTCTGGTCGCGTCTCTTCGGTGTCTCTGTCTGTCTCTCTGTCTCTCTCTCGTCGTCTCTCGTCTCTCCTCTCTCTCTGTCGTCTCCCGCGCTCTTGTCCTCTTCTCTCTCGTGTCTCTTCTCTCTCGTCCGGTCTCTTTCTCTCGTCTGTCTCTGTCTGCTGTGTCTCTGCATGTTGTCTCTCTTCGTCTTCGATCTGTCTCTGTCTGTCTGTTCTCTCTGTCTGTCTTGTCTCTCTCTCTGGTTCTCTCTCTCCTCTCTCTGTCTCTTTCCTCTCCTTCTGTCTCTCTCTCTCTACTGTCTCCATCTCTCCCTCTCTCTCTCTCTGTCCCTCCTCTCTCTCTCTGTCTCCATCTCTCTCTCTCTCTCTCCCTCTCTCTCTCTCTCTTCCTCTCTCGTCTCTCTCTCCTCATCTCTCCTCCTCCCTCTTCTCTCTCGTTCTCTGTTCTGCTCTTCTCTGTCCTGTCTGTCTGTCCTCTCCTCTCTCGTCTCTGTTTCTATGTCTCTCTCCTCTCCTTCTCTCTCTCTCTCTCTCTCTCTCGTCTCTCTCTCTATCTGTCTCTGTGTGTCTCTGTCTCTCTCTGTCTGTCTCTATCTGTCTCTGTGTGGTCTCTGTCTCTGGTCCTCTCTGTCTCTGCCTTTGTCTCGTCTGTCTCTCTCGTCTTCTCTCTGGTGTGTCTCTCTCTGTGTCGTCTCTCCCTCCTCTGTCCTCTCTATGTCTCCTTCTCTCTCTCTGTGTCTCTGCTCTGTGGTCTCTCTGCTGTCTCTGTCTCTCTCTCTGTCTGTCTCTGTTCCTCTCTCTGTCTGTCTCTCTATGTCTGTCCTGTCTGTCCCTGTCTCTCTCTCGTGTATTTCTAGTGTCTCTCTCTGTCTCTCTCTCTGGTCTTGTCTCTGTCTGTCTCTTTTGTCTTTCTTCTGTTGTCTCTCTCTCTCTCTGGTCTCTCTGTCCTCTCTGTCTCTCTTCTTCTGTGGTCTTCCATCTCTTCTCTCTTCTCCTCACTTGTCTCTCTCTCTCTCTCTGTCTCCATCTCTTCTCTCTCTCTCTCGTCTCTCTCTCTCTCTCCCCTCTCTCTCTTCTCTCTCTCTCCTCTCTCCCCTCCTCTCTCTCTCTGTCTGTCTCATGGCTCTCTCTCTCTGTCTGTCTGTCTGTTCTCTCTCTCTCTCTGTTTCTATGTCTCTCTCTGTCTCTCTAATGTCTGTCTGTCCGTCCGTCTCTCTGTCTCTCTGTGTCGCTCGTCTCCTCTGTCTGTCTCTGTCTGTCTCTTTCTCTCTGTCTTCTGTCTGTCTGGTCTGTCTCTCTCTCT
>CM068962.1:7386260-7398685 GCA_035128595.1 Eptatretus atami
ACGCTCACAACCTCCGTTTCAGTACCTCCCTCAATCTCTGGACACACGCAATCTTCACTACACCTGTTGACGAGTTCATGTCCACTGCACCTTGCGGATTTGCTCTGTCCTGAACAAGCGTAATGATATTCGCGGCATCATTGCACAGCGAAGCTCAATTCTGCACCTCACTAGAAGACGACGCAATGCTTCCAGTCGCGTTGAATCGCTTCCACACAACAGGCAGTAGCGCCTTGCAAAGAGCTTGCACAGGCGATTGCAGTACAGCTTTTTTGCCGGCTTGATTGGAGAAGCAAAGCAGGACATTTTCAACGCGCACTCGTACTGACTCTTTTTGTAGTCTAACGGTAAAAAAAAGACTTCTTGGAGCAGCAGCGTGTTCCTACCGTTCATACGAAAACTTCTTGGATGAAATCAAAGGACCAGTCCAAAATTTCTGCAGAGGGCTCCAAATCTCGTGCTATGACTGATCGCCAGTAGATCGATCATCCTCTGATGAACACGGCGCCTCATTTGGAGGCCAACATCCATGTCATTGGCAAAGCCAGGTCCAACGTCAGTCAGTACTATCTCGGCCTTCTTCATCTGGATGCATGTTCTTCACGATGAACACCTCCGATGTTGCGGCGACATCTTGACAGCCGGGTCGTTGCGTGGCCAAATCGCTTGTTTCGTCTCTGTTGGCTTTTTCAGCCTCTGTCATGACGAATCGCCTGTATTGGTGCAGGGTGACGTGAAAAAACTTTCTGAATTTCTCGGCTTTGTTCGACGCACGCGCTCTAAGTGTTCTTTATCTTTTTTTTCCTTGAACGGTTTCCGCTTTTGAGCACCCCACCGTCATATTTCCGAGCTCGGAGAGCCCCTGCAATTTGTGCCGTCGTCAACCTGGAAGTCGCTCACCCTTCTGCTGGGTTTCACAGGGCTTAGCGACCTTCAGTAAACGCGAGATCTTGTCAAGGATCCACGTTGGACTGACCAGAATCACGAACAACAAGATAGTTTCAAACAACACTGGAAATATAGAAAGTTCACAACCGTGTTATTGCTGTGCGCGCCCAGTAAGCAGCATACTGCCACAGCGTTCCGCAGCCGCCAAGTTGCAGTGAGTGTATGTCAATAGACTTACCCCTGCCCGAGCCGCGTGCTTCTGTGCATTATCCTGCTGACTAGTTTACCCACTCGACTTTCACTCTGTCACGCCTCCTCTGGTTGTCTGGACCTCTGTATTCCGTCTGCTGCTTGCTGGGGCTCTGGCGGCAGTTCGCCGTAGTTCAGGTTGGCACGCTCACCATCGAAGCATCGACTGATCGATCCAAAAAAATCCGAAGTCGGCCCCCCGATGCCTGATGGCTTGCCCGGGAATTGGCTTGACCACACGTTGGCATCCGTTCTGTGAACCGGTGAAGAAACGCCTTTGAAAAAAGCCAAGCTTTGAAAGGATATCCTCACAAATGACGGACAATTTGAAAAGATATCTTACAAAAAGAGTTTACAATCTTACATCCGACAATTTAAAAACTTTAGAAGCACATTTTCAAGGAATTTTTTCAACACATGCATTGAAATGGTGGTTGGGGCCCCAAATGTGGGGGCCCCGGGGCCCAATGGCTCCCACCTGGCCATCCCTAAATCCGGTAGTTGCCTCCAGCGTTGAAAGCCACGTGTATCCATTGACCGTTATGAAATCCCGTTGAAAAAGAGAAGGACAAGTTGACGCCGATGGCGTCATGAAATCTCCTCGTTCGAAGCCGTTGTACATGACCACCGACGTGCTCCCACGGGCTTCGTTGGGAACGTGCTCTGCCGAGTGCTCTTCGTTAAAACGATCTATGAACGATGGCGAAACTGTTCTCATGGTGATCTGGTCCACACTCCGTCCACCCGCCCCACACACCTGAACATCGCCATATTGGCTTGGACTTTTCGCGGGAAGACCCACGCTGCTGTCTCACCCTCGTGCGGCGAGTACACGTACCTGTGCCGCCGACCATCGCTTTCAACACCGAGCGCCTGCAGGTGCCCTTAGCTCCTTGACGAAGTGGTGCCCCGCTTCATTTGTGGGAGGTGCTTGCGGGGGAGAACCTGCGCGCCCTTGTGGCATGCGATGCACGGGGAGCGATGCTTGTTGTTGTGGTGACCAGCAGACCCTGAGCGTTCAGGCTCCTCTGAGGAGGCTCGTTGTGAGCTCGTCCGTGTCGTGCGGCCTCAATAAGCTCAGGAGGTTCCGCTGCTCCGTGTTCGCCAATAACAAATTCACTCACGGGGGTCGGAAGCCCAGTCGGAGCCAATGATCTGGAGAGGGTCCTGGGACTATCTGGATTGTGCGCGGGCACGTCGTGGCGTGTACAGGCGGTCAGCGCAAACACAGGTCGTGGTCTACACGAGGGTCTAACGAGGCTCACGAAATGATCATGATGGGGAGAAAAGTCCTCAACACTCACTCCATGAGCCTCGGTTACACACGGAGAGAGACGAGGTCACGTGGCTCGTACCGACCAGGAGGATCACGCGTCATGCAGGTGAGGCGACCGAGCAACAAAACGACGACAATGTATCTCTGGAAACAGTTTGGCGAGGCATGGCCGTGCGGTGGGAATGGGATATCTGTGCGGGGCTTGGATTGTCTGTGCGGTGGGAATTGGAATATCTGTGCAGGGGAATTGGAATATTGTGCAGGGGACGTTGGAGTGTCCAGCGGTGGGAATTGGAATGTCCGTGTGGTGCGAATTGGAATATCTGTGCAGGGGAATTGGAACATTTGTGCGGTGGAATTGGAATATCTGTGCAAGGGAATTGGAGTGTACCAGCGGTGGGAATTGGAATGTCCGTGTGATGGGAATTGGTAAGTCTGTGCGGTGGGAATGGAATTTCCGTGTGGTGGGAATTGGAATATCTGTGGCAGGGAATTGGGAATATCTGTGCAGGGGAATTGGAGTGTTCCCAGCGGGTGGGAATTGAATGTCCGTGAATTGATTCTGTGCAGGGGAATTGGATTGTGCGGTGGGAATTGGAAATATCTGTGCTAGGAATTGAGTGTCCAGCGGTGGGATGGAAGTCCGTGTGATGGGAATTGGTAAGTCTGTGCGGTGGGAATTGGAATTTCCGTGTGGTGGGAATTGGAATATCTGTGCAGAGGAATTGGAACATCCGTACAAGGGAATTGAAGTGTACCAGCGGTGGGAATTGGAAAGTCTGTGCGGTGGGAATTGGAATTTCCGTGCGGTGGGAATTGGAATGTCTTGTGCAGGGGAATTAGAGTGTCCCAGCGATGGGAATTGGAATGTCCGTGCGGTGTGAATTGGATTGTCCTTATGATGGGAATTGGAAAGTCTGTGCGGTGGGAATTGGAATTTCCGTGCGGTGGGAATTGGAATGTCTGTGCAGGCTTGGATCATTGGCAAAAGGGCTGGTATTCAACAGTCCACCAAGATATTGGATCATAGAGGATAGGCTGAAATTGTCATACATCCACCCAAGATCATTTGATCAAGGGACTGATAAGCTGAAATGCCATACATCACCAAGGATCCGTTGGAATCAAGCAATGAGAGCTGGAATATTGTCATACATCACCAAAGATCCTGGATCAAGGAAGAAGGCTGAAATATTGTCATAACATCCACAAGATCCTTGGATTCAAAGGCATCGAAACAGAGCTGGAGTCTTTACCATACGCCATCCTACAGATCCTTTGAATCAAAGAATCATCAGACTGGAAATGTCATAGCATCCACCATGCGAGATCATTTATATCCAAGCATCGAAGGCATGCGAATCTCATAGCTCCACCATAGGATATTTGGAAAGCAAGATAGCGAGAATATGTCAACATCCACAACGATATTGAACAGTAGAAGGAGAACTGAATCTTGTGATCAATAATCCATGCAAGGATCACAAGTTGATCGAAGAACCGAGCTGGAGCATATTATGTCACAACATCCACCAAGCGATTCCGCTGAATCATAGAAAAGGCTGGAATTATGGACCTACATCCCACCAAGGAACTTCTGGAATCAAAAATGGAACGGCTGGAAAATTGTCCATACATCCACAAAGATCATTGGATATCGAATGCATAGCTGAATATTGCCCATAGCACCAGCAAGGATCATTTTGATCGAAGCAACTGAGAGCGGGAATAGTGTATACATCCCACTATAGGACACGTTGATCATCGGAACGAGAAGCGGAAATATCATTCTCTCATATCAATCCGCCAAGGATTCCATTGGATCAGTAGAAAATAGACTGGAAATGTTCTCAGAACACCACCAAGAGACCTGATCTTAGGCAAAACGTAGAGTGGAATATTGTCAAACATCACCACTCAAGGTATCATTGCGATCATTAGTTAATCAGTAAGCGGAATAGTCGTCGTAAGGCGGCATCCACCAAGACTATAGATCATAGGAATCCTGATAGAGAGTCCTTGGAATAGTTGTCATAACAGAACAAGGACCTTGATCATAAGAATGAAGACGGAATATTGTCATACCCACCAAGGACTCCTGTGAACATCAGAAATTGATAAGACGAATATTGTCATACATCCACCAAGATCCTTTGATCATAGAATGAACCTGAATATCGCATAATCCACCAAGGATCATGATCAAACACGAGAGGCTGATAATTGTCATCATCCACCAAGGATCATTGGATCAAAGCATGATGCTGGAAATGGCCATAACATCCACAAGGATCCCTGGACATAGAAAATACTGGCATTAGACTAGACTTTATTGTCCATACATGGCACCAAGATCCTGGTCTGACAAGAAATGATAAATCTACGAATATTGTCATTCCTCCCAAGGATCCTGTTGGATAAAGCAATGAAGGCTGGAATATTGTCATACATCCAACAAGGATCCTTAGATCATAGGAATCGAAGAGCAGAATTTTGACACACATCTACTACCAATGGATCTTTGGCATCACGGAAGCGAGATTGCTAGCTAATTCTGATCTCCAGTAACAGCTTCCAGCAACAGATCATTGGATCTCTGAATGATAACGCCCGGAAATTGTCATACATCCACCAAGGATCCTTGGATCATGAAATAAGAAAGGGGAATAGTCAACATCCACCAAGGGATCTTAGTCATAATAATGATAGGCTGGAATATGTCGTACATCCCCACCGAAGATCATTGATCACAGAATGAAAGCTGGACATAATTCATACATCCACTCACAGGATCCTTTGGCTCAAAGCAATGAGAGCTGAATATTGCACTACCATCCACCAAGGACCTTGATCAAAGCTAATAGAGCTGAATATGTCATACATCCACCAGGATTATAGGATCAATGAGAAGGAAGAGCGGAATATTGTACACACAGCCACAAAGGTCCTTGGATCATAGGATATATACGGAATATTGTTCAACATGCCCTCAAAGACTGAGAATAAATGAGAGGCTGTGAATACATGTCAAAGCATCCACCAAGGACATTTGATCACAGAAAAGGCGTAAATTGGCATCCATCCCAAAAGGATCTATGGATCAAAGAAATGAGAGTCGAAACTTGTATAACATCCACCAAGGATCATTGGATCCTTGGAAATAGCTGGAATAATTGTCCATACACCACCAAGTCTTTGATCGAAAGATAGCTGAGAATCATCATACATCCCACAATGATCCCTTGGATCAAATGCAATGAGAGCTGGAATATTGTCAACATCCACCAAAGAATCTTGATCATAGAATAAAGCCGGAAATGTCAACATCCACAAGCGAATCATGGTGATCACAGGAAGAAGTCTGGCAATTATTGTCATACTCCACCAAGGAACTTGATCAAAGCAATGAGGCTGGATAAGTGTCATAACGCATCCACCAAGGATCTCTTGGAATATAGAATATGCTGGTTATGTCATATCATCCACCAAGGATCATGTGATCAAGGAATGAAGCTGAATATGCTCAACATCCACAAGGATCCTTTGATAAAGAATGAAGCCGGAATTGTCAAAGTCATCACACAAAGGCGATTAATATGGATCTAGACAAGTGCAGAGCTGGGAATATTGTCACAGCTTGATATCCTAACCAAGGATCCTTTGATAATAGGAACGAGAGCTGTAATATTGTCATAACATCACTAAGCCGATCCTTTGGATCAGAGGAATGAGAGGCTGGAATGATGTCAAACATCCACCAAGGATGCATTGACAGAGCAATAGAGGCGGAATATTGTCGTCTACAGGGCAGGTATCCGACTAAGCAGATCTCGAAGAGGAGTGAAGATACCAGCCGCTGCCGACCCATAATATATGACTGGAGGTAATCATGTCCCAGAGTGGGTAACAAAACCACAGCGGAAGCCACTAGCAACTCCTCAACCCCTGCGAAAACTCTTCACCATCGCCGATTTGAAATCATTCCCACCCCCATCGATACTCGCAATCACGATAACAAACCCCAACCCCCATAACTCTCCATACATTGGGATTGAGACTTCATCCCACCCATACCTCCATCACGGATGACAAACACCCTAACCCCCATACCTCTCCATCACGATTGAAACATAACAACCCAACCCATAACCTCCACACAATTGACATACCCCCACCACGCTTCACCATTTAACATACCACACCTATACCTCCATAACTCCCGATCACGATTAACATACACCCAACCCCCATAACTCTCCAATCAACGATTGAACTTACACCCTGACCCCATAGGACCCATTATGATGAACATCACACCCCAACCCCATACTCGTACGACGCGAAAAATTCTATATTCAAGTTATTCCTAAATTGTAATCAAATGGTGTTAGGAAATGTAATTTATGCTATAATCTGAATTGGCTGTCCTTTTTGGCCAAGAGTCTTTCCCTAAATGGTTAGCAATAATGTCTTGGCCGACGCGTGTACCTGGGCTGTAACCTGCACGAACCTTGCCCGAAATACGGTGTGGTTCTTGCTAGAGGACACGTCTGCAGTCGGTTGTTAGCCCCCACCACTCTCCCATAAGTATGAAAAATTGCTTTGAAATGTAAAATTGATTTAGTGCACAACAGCTGGAGGATGTATATGCATCTCGTGCTTGATCCTGGGCCTGACCAAGCTACCCGAATTCAATATAAACTCTCCTGAATGTAATGGCGAAGGAATAATCGTGGTTGGTTTAACTGTTAATCAAAAGTAAAAATAAATACAAATAGAACCAAATATATCGCAACAGAAAAAGGGAGTCCTCAGATCCATTGATGTCAGTGTAACTGAGTGTGAGAAGTGATTGGGATAATTCGAAAACAAATTGTTTACAAAAGAAAAGCTTGGTGGACATCCGTTACAGTGTCTTGGTGTTAATGCAGGATTTTAAATAACCCAAATCGTGCAGAACGTTATAACTCTCTCCTGAAGTTAACATCGATTCCAAGGCATCAACCAGGAAATCCTTACAACGATCAACAACGGGTGGGTGAAAAAATCCACAACACTGATCCATCACGATTGACATACACCCAACCCCCATAACATTGAACACTACACCCATACCCCAATACTATCGCATCACGATTGACATTACACCTGCCACCCATAATCATCCATCACGAACTGAACATACACGGTCACGCCCAAACTGCCTCCTCATCAGTCATGAACATACCCAGATGAGCCCGGGGCATCAAATGGGGGGCCCTCAGCCCACAGTTGGGGTGAAAAGATGTGGCAAGTGAAATCAGAACTTAAATTAAGTGACTGCTTTTAATAAACCTGAAACTCGTTACTAGTAGATTGGCACGATCCTGAATCAGTAATGTTTGCCATTTACGTTCACAAATTTACATAGAATCTGACAATATAAAGAGGACGGATGTTATGGAAGCTGGCTTGACTATTGCAGCTGATGACTTATCTCGAGCTCATTCTAAACAATCAAATCAACAAAAATCTTTGCTACAAGTTAAAGAGAAAGATGGACATCGTACAAAATAATCACGTAGCGCTGTCATTACGCATACTACTTAACGACTTCGACATAAAATCTTATAACTTAACAAACCCTCTGGGCAAGAGAGATCCGAAATGGTGATTAATGCCGATCCAGCGACCGGCAATATACGCAGTTCATCCACATCATAACATACACACGGTCCTACATCAATGACAAGCTTCCTGCGCGACTTCGCGCGTCGCTGAACTCAGTATGAATTACTTGTCAACCTGCAGGAAGTAGCAACGTCGGATTCGTTGAAAATGGCAGATTGACTCAGTCCTGCTGCCGCCCATTGGCGTGGAGTCGCGAGATGTTCTCTGATAAGCTTGAAGTTTCAGAAACACGAAGCGCCCCGGAGCAGTTCGAAATACACCAATCAGTTGAGCAGGGTAAAAGTCCGAAAGCAAGCACTTCCACCTTGTGGGGAAAGTATCGGTTGAGTTTCGTCTCGATGAAGAAACTCTACATCAGTCAATGATTCAAATACGCCAGTTGGCTCTGACTCCTTCATCATGGCTTGAGAACTGAATCATGTTTCTGTGAGGTCAGGTGATAGAGCTTCCCGATACAGCTCGACAGCTTCGAGCATGAATCTCGAACTGCTCCACTCGAGTTGACAAGAGCACGCAGGAATCCCACAATCTGTCGCCATCCGCTTAAGCGTTTGTACACTTTTCCAACTGCGACGCGCAGTAGTCGATCACTAGCAACGTATCACTGGTGCGAAAGGACTCCTTGGCGTCTAGTTCTAACTTCTGAGTGTGTCCATAGTCCAAGGAGCGCGCGGACATGACGCTGTCGACTCGATCCCGCGAGCGAATTCCTCCGTAGCTGAGCGTCTCACTCCGTCAACAACGAATTGTATCAAACTGATTCGCGTCACTGACTGCACGAAGCTCATCCAGTGACTATGAGGAGCTGCACGGCTGTGTTGAGATCGCTAGCTGCGCTGGAATGTTTAACTCGTACGATCAAATCTACCAAGGCACAGTAGACGCAGAAGAGCATAGATACCCTATCTCGAGCGTGCACATCGTTTGTGAAGTCCTCGCGTGTTCTCGTATCACTATTCAGTTGTTCTCGTTTGCGAGTCATCGATTCATCTAACAAGATCTCGGTTGTCAAATGAGCCGCCACGAGTGTCCGCGAGGAGCTTTGGTAACTTGCAGACATTGGCTTCAGCGGTCAAATAATCTGACGTAGCGCGACGTGGAAGCTGTAAAACAAATACATACGACTTGTTCCACCGAATGTCAAAGAATGCTGCTGCGTAGTCTATCAGCGATCCACGGCCAACTGAACCAGACCTATGTCATCAGTGAGTGCGTCACGCATTGGCCACAATATATTGCGAGAGGGTTCTCCGTGTTGATCATTCCTGTCATCCCATTGTATCGGCCACTCAATATATTAGTGTCTGTAGCGTAAACTGTCCTCGGCAGTTAGCTGATGTCAATCCAGTGGCTTTCAAAAAATCCAGTAATGCCCGTCGCTTGCTGGAGTCCAGTGTGCCCTGTGTGCACAGAAAGGTCATGAAAATCCCACTGGAGCCTCGTTCTCGAGTATCGTAAAAACTGTGAGCGTCGATGTGCTTATGTCAGGATAAGATACGACTGACACAGAGAAGTATATTGCCTCTTTCACACGAGCACGATGTTACAAACGAGCTTTTCCGATGATGAGACTAACTCTTCGACATGTCATAGATGATAATAGTTGTGTGGCACTACCTGGTTGCATATTTCTGATGTGCTGCACCAAAAAATGATCGGATTCCGCAATAATTCCAAATACCACAAGTGTTACCGTTCGTCCATGAACCCAACAATTTCATCCGATCAACGAATGTGAGACCACGCTCAGCGAGAAACATATCACGCATCACACTCGTTTCCAGTACTCCTTCCAATAGACGCAATCTCACCACCTGTTTGACGAGTTCAGTGTCCACATGACCTGCGGATGTTGCCGTCTGACAAGCGATGATATTTCGCACAAATGCACAGTGCGAACGCTCATGCACCTCGATAGAACGACTGCATGCTTCCAGTCGTTGAAGATCCTTCCCCCCTCAGGCAGTACGCCTGCAAAGAGCGGCAAGCGATGCAGTAACGTTGCCGGTTGATCTGGAGAGAGCACAAGCCAGGACATTCCTCACCTCGACTTTTTGTAGTAACTACGGAAAAAAAAGAATTCTTGAGCAGCAGCGTTTCCTACCTTCAACTGAACTTGTATGGATGAATCAAAGGGACAAGTCAAATTCTGCAGGGGCTCCAAATCTAGTGATGACCCAGTAGTCGATCATTCTGATGACGGTCGCTCAGGGAGGCCAACATCCAATGTCATTGGCAAAGCCAGGTCCAATGGGTCAGTCAGTATATCTCGCGCTTCTTCATCTGATGCATGTTCTTCATCGGTGAACCTTCCGAGATTTGGGCGAATCTTGACGCCGGGGGTTGCGTTGCAAACCCGCTTGTTCCGTCTCTGTTGGATGTTCCAGCCTTGTCATGGACGAATGCCTGTGTTGTGCAGGAGTGAAAACTCTGAGATTTTTCGGTTGTCGACGACGGCCTGTGTCTTTCATCTTTTTCCTTGAACGTTTCGCTTTTTGAGCATCCACACGTCATATTTCGTGGAGCCCTGGATTTGTGCCTGTCGTCACCGAAGCGCTCATTGTGGTTCTGCAGCTGGGACGAGTAACCGAGATAGCTCAGAGTGCACGTGGGACGGACCAGAATCACGAACAACAAGGTAGTTTTCACACACGCTGGAACATAGAAAGTCACACGTGTTACTGTGCTGGTGCGCGCCAGTAGCAGGTACTGCCAGCGTTTCCTGCCAGCCGCAGTTTCAGTGTGTACAATCTACCCTGCGGCCGTGTGCTGTGCTGGCCTGGCCTAGTTTACCACATCGACGTCACCTTTGCACCTCTCCTCTGGTCTGCCTCTGATTCCGTCTGTGCTTGCTGGCTCTGCGGGCAGTGCCGTAGTTAGTTGGCCACGCTCAACCATCCGAAGCATCGACGATCGATCCAAAAAAGGATCCGAATGCGGGCCCCAATGCTCGAGGCTTGCCCGGGAATTGTTGCCACGTTGGATCCGTTCTGTGCACCGTGGAAGAAACGGCTTGAAAAAGCCAACGCTTGAAAGGATCCCAACAATGACGGACAATTTTGAAAAGAGATCCTTACAAAGAGTTTACAATCTTCATTCACCGACTAAACTTTAGAAGCACATTTTCAAGGGATTTTCAAATGCATTGAAATTGTGGGGGCCCTAAAGTGGGGCCCCGGGCATGGCCTCACCTGGCCATCCCTAAACCGGTAGTGCTCCAGCGTTGAAGCCACGTGTATCTCTGACGTATAAATCCGTTGAAAAAGAGAAGAAAGGTTGACGCCGATGCGTCATGAAATCTCCGCGTCGATGGCCGTGTACATTAACCCGACGTGCTCCCAGGCTTCGTTGGGAACGTGCTCTGCGAGTGCTCTTCGTTAAAACCTGAACGATGGGAAACTGTCTTCATGGTGATCTGGGTCCCACTCCGTCGCACGCCCCCGACACACTGAACATCGCCATATTTGGCTGGAGCTTTTCCGGGAAGACACGCTGCTGTTCACCTCGTGCTGGCGAGTCTACGCAGTCCGTGCCGACCATCGCTTTCAACACTGAGCGCCTGCAGGTGCTTAAGCTCTTGGCGAGAAGGTGCCCGCTTCCATTTGTGGGATGCTGCGGGCGGGAGAACTGCGGCCTTGTGGCCATCGATGCACGGGGAGCGGATCTCGGTGTTGTGCTGGCGCGCAGACCACCTGAGCGTTTCGAGAGGCTCGTTGTGAGCTCGTCCGTGTAGTGTGGCTCAATAAGGCTCAGGAGGTTCGCTGCTCCGTGTTCGCCAATAAACAAATTCCACATCAGGCGTCGAGCCAATGATCTGGAGAGGGTCTGGGACTATCTGGATTGTGCGCGGGCACGTCGTGGCGTGTACAAGGCGGTCAGCGCAAACACAGGTCGTGGTTACACAGGGTCTAACGAGGCTGCCACGAATGATCAATGATGGGGAGAAAAGTCCTCAACACCTCACTCCATGAGCCTCGTTACACACGGAGAGAGACGAGGTCACGTGGACTCGTACCCGACCAGGAGGATCACCGGTCATGCGGTGAGGCGACCGAGCACAAAACGACGACAATGTATCTCTGGAAACAGTTCTGCGAGGCATGGCCGTGCGGTGGGAATGGGATGATCTGTGCGGGGCTTGATTGTCTGTGCGGTGGGATTGGAATATCGTGCAGGGAATGGAATACTGTGCAGGGGAATTGGAGTGCCCAGCGGTGGGAATTGGAATGTCCGTGTGGTGCGAATTGGAATATCTGTGCAGGGGATGAGCAATGTGCGTGGGAATTGGAAAATCTGTGCAAGGAATTTGACGTGTACTCCACGGTGATGCGAAGCCGTGATG
>CM068962.1:7398710-7424749 GCA_035128595.1 Eptatretus atami
GAATTAGAGTGTCCCAGCGATGGAATTGGAATGTCCGCTAGCGGTGTGAATTGGATTGTCCACACGGTGGGAATTGGAATTTCCATGCGGTGGGAATTGGAATGTCCTTGTGGTGAGAATTGGAAAGTTCGTGGTGGGTGTGAATTGGATTGTCGTGCGGTGTGATTGGATTGTCCGCACGGTGGGAATTGGAATTTCATGGCGGTGAGAATTGGAATGTCGTGTGGTGGGAATTGGTAAAATGTGTGCGGTGTGAATTGGATTGTCCATGCGGTGGTGAATTGGAAATGTCCAACGGTGTGAATTGAAATGTCCACGTGGCTGTGGGGATTGGACATCCATACAGTGTGAATTGGAAATGTCCGTGCTGTGCAGATTGGACTATCCATACGGTGTGGAATTGGATTGTCCATACGGTGTAAAATTGGATTGTCCATTACGTGTGAATTGGACTTGTCATCTGGTGTGAATTGGATTGTCCATTACGGTGGAATTGGAATTGGTCCTACGGTGTGAATTGGATTTGTCCCATACGGTGTGAATTGGATGTCCATCGTTGGAATTGGATTGTCCACACGGTGGGAATTGGAATTTCAATGCGGTGTGAATTGGAATGTCCTTGTGGTGAGAATTGGAAAGTTCGTGCGGTGTGAATTGGATTGTCCGTGCGGTGTGAATTGGATTGGCGCACGGTGGATTGGAATTTCCATGCGGTGAGAATTGGAATGTCCGTGTGGTGGGATTTGTAAAATGTGTGCGGTGTGAATTGGATTGTCCATGCGGTGTGAATTGGAATGTCCATACGGTGTGAATTGAAATGTCCGTGCTGTGGGGGATTGGACCATCCATACAGTGTGAATTGAAATGTCCGTGCTGTGCAGATTGGACTATCATACGGTGTGAATTGGACTATCCATACGGTGTGAATAGGATTGTCCATACGGTGTGAATGGATTGTCATACGGGTGAATTGGATGTCCATACGGTGTGATATGATTGTCCATACGGTGTGAATTGGTATTGTCCATACGGTGTGAATTGGATTGTCCATACGGGTGTGAATTGGATTGTCCATACGGTGTGAATTGGATTGTCCATACGTGTGAATGGATTGTCATAGGTGTGAATGGATATGCCATACGGTGTGAATAGGATTCCATACGGTGTGAATAGGGATTGTCCATACGGTGTGAATTGATTGTCCATAGGTGTGAATTGGATTGTCCATACGGTGTGAATTGGATTGTCCATACGGTGTGAATTGGACTATCCATACGGTTGAATAGGATTGTCCATACGGTGTGAATTGGATTGTCCATACGTGTGAATTGATTCCATCGGTGTGAATTGGATTGTCCATACGGTGTGAATAGGATTGTCCATACGGTGTGAATTGGATTGTCCATACGGTGTGAATTGGACTATCCATACGGTGTGAATAGGATTGTCCATCGGTGTGAATTGGATTGTCCATACGGTGTGAATTGGACTATCATACGGTGTGAATTGGATTGTCCATACGGTTGGAATTGGAATTTCCATGCGGTGGGAATTGGGATTCTGTGCATGGGAATTGGTGTGTCCCAGCGGTGGAATTGGAATTTCTGTGTGGTGGGAATTGGAATGTCCGTGCGGTGGAATTCGATTGGCCTGCAGTGGGAATTGAAATTTCCGTGTGTGGGAATTGGAATATCTGTGCAGGGGAATTGGAGTGTACCAGCGGTGGGAATTGGAATGTCCGTGTGGTGGTAATTGGAATATCTGTGCGGGGGAATTGGAATGTCCGTGTGTGGTAATTGGAATATCTGTGCGGGGGAATTGGAATGTCCGTGCAGTGGGAATTGGAAAGTCCGTGCGGTGGGAATTGGAATTTCTGTGCGATGGGAATTGGAATATCTGTGCAGGGGAATTGGAGTGTCCCAGCGGTGGGAATTGAAATGTCCGTGTTGTGTGAATTGGAATCTCTATGTGGTGGAAATTGGATTGTACGTGCAGTGGGAATTGGAATATCTGTGCGGGGGAATTGGAATGTCCGTGTGGTGGTAATTGGAATGTCCGTGCAGTGGGAATTGGAATCTCTATGTGGTGGGAATTGGAATGTCCGTGTGGTGGTAATTGGAATATCTGTGCGGGGAAATTGGAATGTCCGTGTGGTGGTAATTGGAATGTCGTGCAGTGGGAATGGAAAGTCCGTGCGGTGGGAATTGGAATTTCCGTGCGATGGGAATTGGAATATCTGTGCAGGGGAATTGGAGTGTCCAGCGGTGGAATTGAAATGTCCGTGTTGTGTGAATTGGAATCTCTATGTGGTGGGAATTGGATTGTACGTGCAGTGGGAATTGGAATTTCTGTGCGGTGGGAATTGAAATATCTGTGCAGGGGAATTGGAGTGTCCCAGCGGTGGGAATTGAAATGTCCGTGTTGTGTGAATTGGAATCTCTATGTGGTGGGAATTGGATTGTACGTGCAGTGGAATTGAAATATCTGTGCAGGGGAATTGGAGTGTCCCAGCGGTGGGAATTGGAATATCGTGTGGTGGGATTGGAATATCTGTGCAGGGGACTTGGATTGTCCACGCGGTGTGAATTGGAATGTCCATATGGTGTGAATTGAAATGTCCATGCTGTGCGGATTGGAAAATCCATACGGTGTGAATTGGATTGTCCGTACGGTGGGAATTGGAATTTCCATGCGGTGGGAATTGAATTTCCATGTGGTGGAAATTGGAATGACATGCGGTGGGAATTGGAGTGGCCATGCGGTGGGAATTGGAATTTCCGTGTGTGGTGGGAATTGGAATTTCCGTACAGTGCGGATTGGAATGTCCATACGGTGTGAATTGGATTGTCCATACGGTGTGAATTGGACTATACGGTGTAATTGGACTAATCCATACGGTGTGAATAGGATTGTCCATACAGTGTGAATTGGATTGTCCATACGGTGTGAATTGGACTATCCATACGGTGTGAATAGGATGTCATACGGTGTGATTGGATTGTCCATACGGTGTGAATTGGACTATCCATACGGTGTGAATTGGACTATCCATACGGTGTGAATTGGATTGTCCATACGGTTGGAATTGGAATTTCCATGCGGTGGGAATTGGATATCTTGCAGGGGAATTGGTGTGTCCACAGCGGTGGGAATTGGAATTTCGTGTGGTGGAATTGGAATGTCCGTGCGTGTGGGAATTCGATTGGCCGTGCAGTGGGAATTGAAATTTCTGTGTGGTGGGAATTGGAATATCTGTGCAGGGGAATGGAGTGTACCAGCGGTGGGAATTGGAATGTCCGTGTGGTGGTAATTGGAATATCTGTGCGGGGGAATTGGAATGTCCGTGCAGTGGGAATTGGAAATTCCGTGCGGTGGGAATTGAATTTCCGTGCGATGGGAATTGGAAATCTGTGCAGGGAATTGGAGTGTCCCAGCGGTGGGAATTAAATGTCCGTGTGTGTGAATTGGAATCTCTTGTGGTGGGAATTGGATTGTAGTGCAGTGGGAATTGGAATTTCTGTGCGGTGGAATTGAAATATCTGTGCAGGGGAATTGGAGTGTCAGCGCGTGGGAATTGGAATATCTGTGTGGTGGGATTGAATATCTGTGCAGGGGACTTGGATTGTCCACGCGGTGTGAATTGGAATGTCCATATGGTGTGAATTGAAATGTCATGCTGTGCGGATTGGAAATCCATACGGTGTGAATTGGATTGTCCGTACGTGGGAATTGGAATTTCCATGCGGTGGGAATTGGAATTTCCATGTGGTGGAAATTGGAATGACCATGCGGTGGGAATTGGAGTGGCCATGCGGTGGAATTGGAATTCCCGTGTGTGGTGGGAATTGGAATTTCCGTACAGTGCGGATTGGAATGTCCATACGGTGTGAATTGGAATGTCCGTGCGGGGGAATTGGAGTGTCTGTGCGGTGGGAATTGGAATTTCGTGTGTGGTGGGAATTGGAATTTCCGTACAGTGCGGATTGGAATGTCCATACGGTGTGAATTGGAATGTCCGTGCGGGGGAATTGGAGTGTCTGTGCGGTGTGAATTGGATTGTCCATGCATTGCGGATTAGAATGTCTTTGCAGGGGAAATTGGAGTGGCCATGCAGTGTGAGTTGGAATGGCCATACGGTGGGAATTGGAATGGCCATGCGGTGGGAATTTGAATTTCCGTGGAGTGCTTATTGGAATGTCCATACGGTGGGAATTGGAATATCTGTGCGTGGGAATTGGAGTGTCCCGTGCAGGGTGAATTGGATTGTCCATGTGTTGCATATTATAATGTCTGTGCAGGGGGAATTAGAGTGACCATGCGGTGGGAATTGTAGTGGCCATGCGGTGGGAATTGGAGTGGCAATGCAGTGGAATTGGAGTGGCCATGCAGTGGGAATTGGAGTGGCAATGCAGTGGGAATTGGAGTGCAATGCAGTGGGAATTGGGTGGCCATGCAGTGGGAATTGGAGTGGCCATGCAGTGGGAATTGGAGTCGCAATGCAGTGGGATTGGATGGGCCATGCAGTGGGAATTTGAATGCACATGCGGTGAGAATTCGGATGTCCGTGGTAACTTTTCCGTTCTACAGGGTTCCATATCCTACATTGGTAAGTTTATCCGATGATCCTCCATTAATAAGCTTATACGTACAATGGGTCTCCACATCCTTCATTGTTAAGCTTGTATGTCCTTTCGGGATCCACATCCTCATGGTAAGGTTATACGTACTGTTATGTTTGTTGGGTGGATGGGGAATTTCATTGGAAAGTGAGGATTGTGTAGAGTTGCTTGGACCGATGTGGAGGAGACATCTCGATGTAAATTAAGTTGGGAAACTGCGAGCTTAAGTGTTACGTGTCAACACACGGGGGGTGGTGCTGTTTTAATTAGATGGGGATTAAGGCAATTTCCCCAGTCTGCAATTTCCCCTGTGACCTTTTCCTACGTTTTTGCATTACAAGTCAGCAATGAAAGAATTACGGTTTTTATAACAACCATAAAAACAAATCAAACGTGCTGAGCAGGTGTAAGCCCTGCCTTCCCAGTTTCGTGCCAACAACGACGTCCTGGAGGTGGATGATGATGGGCGTGACATCAGAAGAAAAGAGGAAGAGCAGTTTGTTGTTGGGGTGAGTTTGGTGTGGGGACGTGGTCGAGAGATGATGGAGCTCGGAGATTGCGTGTAAGATCAGGACTTTACGGCTGCTTCCTTCGATGCATGAAGAAGACGGGACGATTCTCGATAATAGCCGGTAATTCACTTTCAGATAATGGCCGGTCATTGACCATCCGATAATGGTCGTCATTCACGATCACCTAATGGCCCATAATTCACGAGTTGACAAGTGAGAAAAAAATGTATCGATACTAATAAATGTAAGTGTGTCAGTGTGTCGCCTCCATAACTCCAAAACCATGAAACGAGCAGCCTGGAACTTCGCATGCAAACCAAGGAACTCCAAGGAAGTGATGAGTGAAAATCGGGTGTTTGGGTTAATTAAAACAGCCTTTTGATGATAATTAAAGGCCTTATTTAATTATATCCTTTATCAGGTGCCATCCTCGGCACCTCGTTCTTTGGGGTCTTAAGGCGTTTCCTGGGTTCCTGCTGGGGTCTGTGATAATTCGCCTGTCTCCGTTGTCTGTCTCCGTTGTCGCTGATTGCAACAAGCGATGAAACAGTTCGCAGCTGAGGGGTGTGTAGCATTGGGATTCTCTTGTGTGTACTCTTTGTGAATGTCTTTCCAGCTGTGAGGAACTCTGGGAAGGTTTGAAACAGCAAATGGCTTACTTTGAGTGGCCTTTCATGGTTGCTTTATGCAGCTTCTTCGGCTGGAAGAGCATCGGAGGATTCGATTTATTTTTGTATTTATTTATATATTAAAGTACTCACTGACACACAGACCAATTGCAATAGCTTCTCATGAGGCTCATGGATAAGGCGAATAAGGATTTTATTAATGACACAAAAGCCAACTTTGTGTACCATAATACTTAGTGATTGTATAAATGATTTATTTCCATGATTTCCTGATTGGATTGTTTTGCGATAGTGTGGAAACTCCTTGTTCTTGCAAGGGGATGTCCAGCAGCTTGTTGTATTTTCCGTGTGTTCGCCGGATAGTTTCATGCTTCCTGAATGAACTAAAACCCGGAGCTGATCGATGAGGACTTTGTGCTGCTGATATCCCACCAGGTTGGGGAAAATGCCCTCTGAAAGCACCGATGTACCTGAAGACCTCGCAGCTGCAGAAGCGAAAGAAGCAGCTACACCTTCACGATGTGCTCACATCAGACCTGGATCAGCCAACCGCTCGGAGACCTCAACACCTGACGCACCTGGAGAGAAGAGTGAGCACCGAGGAGGTCCCTCTCTTCACGGACATTTCCCTCCTTGAGCAGTGGACAATGGCCCGTTGTCTCCCTGCTCACCCACTGCATTCGCGTCTCGGACGGCTGTCTACTTGCTGCCCTGTGCTTAAGAATGCTATCTCTTTGCCTGTCATCGATGCTCCAAGCGCTCGTCCTGCCTCATCTCTCACCTCACCTTTATTGTGAACCTCATCAATCAAACAATTGTGCCGATTCTTCATTTTACCGCTTCAGAGATGAGGGTTTCAACCAAGACGACTGTAGGAGGGTGAAGAAGAGAAGCAAGAAGTGGATGTCACTGGACTTTTCAAGGATTCAGAAAGATGAGGACCCTACCACTCTCCCAACATCATCCATGAGTTTTGAGGATGAAGCCGAGGATGGCCAGCCAAAAATGGACAGAGAAGAAGGGTGAAGGTGATGACCGAGGAGATTTCGACTCTAATTCGGGGCTTTGTCGTGAGCACTCACATGCTGAACCAAAGAATAGGCTCGTCAAATGTGACCTGATCTCTGGTCCGTTCAAAATGGGAAAACAAAACATTGACAGAAAGTCTGCAGTTCAGAACTTTGAGGAAAAACAAGACTCTTGAAAGGGTTCAGCAACTTTGAGGAAATACCTCTCCCTTCACGGCCAGCCAAAGCAGCCAGGTACTACTCCCCGTCATTCTCTTAACAAACTCAGCCAAGTGGAGGAGGACACCTGTTCGAGGCCGATGTTACCATTTATTGGCAAAAAGGTGCTTTTTCCTGACTGGAGAGGATGAAATGTCACCTTTTCATCCTCATCACTGAAAATCCTGACGGAAAATGACCAGACATCAAACGCCTTTCTTCTCCTCCATCTTTTATCCGAAGCCCCTTTCTCGCTTCAGACGTGCACATCAGTGAGAACCAAGCTCTCTCAACGAAGGAAGAGGTCATTCGGACGAAGGACTCAAGCGATTGCAGCTACAGCGGTGGATCCTTTGAAACCGAGGAGCCTGGCAAAGAAACCTGCAAACAAATCTTGTCCGAGGATACCTGAACTACTCTTACCTTGTAAAGGGTCGAGCAAGGTCCACCCTCAACATCACCACGGTTCTGTTCATGGGACTTGGTCTTTGCTTTCTTCAGATGATGAACATTCTTGCACGGATCAATGGTCGTCATCTGCGTTACCGTGTGGGGTTCTGCGTGTATAAAGACGTCGAGCCTTTGATGGCGACTCCAGGAATGATATCTGCGACCTGGAAGTTCCACTTGTTCAGGTTCCCCGAAGTGACGACCGCCAAGATCAAGTGCTGCGGAGGACACGCCTTCCAGTGTTCTCTCGCTGGATCTCAGCCCAATGCCTGATCTCGGTCCATCGCTGTGATCTGTCTGGTCCATCGCTTTTTGATGAAGTGATGGGCGAATTGGCAATAGTTGGGGAATAAATAGAGTTGTTGTTCCTTACGTGGTCGTACTTCCCTGTACTCGTATAAGAGAAGAAGGTTGCTTTGTTATTGTTTTTGATTTTTGGCGAAACGATCGCCATTGACATTGAAATTCAGTTGATGTCAATGTCAATTGATCTTTCCTGTCCTGATCTTCAATATCCCCTTACAACTGTACCTAAACGAGTGACGTGACAGTTCTTTTGTTTGTTTAAATAATTTCGATGCATCAGTAGTTGTCCTCCGTCCACGTCACAGGACTTGACCTCAGATGTTTGGACAGTTTGGAATCAAAGTGAATCAATATGGAGTCATATGTCAAAGTGTCGGAATCACTTGTCCTCTTTCCCTTCCTTCCCACACGTCCACCTGGTGCTCGAAAAGGTCGTCTTACTCCCTTCGCAGGGTCCTTTGATGGGCATTTAACAGCCGTCATCGTTGGTGGACGTTTCCTTGTACAACATCGTTTGTTTTTGCTTCACACAATGCTCCTTGTACAGATCATGATGGAATAAATTGATCATTTAACTGATTTCAGATGTTGATTCAATTTTTGGTGTTTCATCAATCATGGGATAAAACAATAAATTGATCGATTAGAAATGTAGAATGCCATTCGTAGAGCGTGTAGTCTCGCTCCTGGCGTGTTCATTCTGAACAAAAATCGTTCACTGCAAACCCTGCACTCTGGCCCACTGCCATTACATACCTGTATCACCCAAACACCTTTGTATTGGCTTAACGGTCAAGGTAGCTGGCTTAAGATCCGAGGTCTTGAGTTCAAGCCCCTGTCAAGCTGTTTGAATTAACACCAGGTAGACATTCATCTCTCCGAGGTCGCAAAATGAGTATCAGTGCTGCTGGGAACAGGTGCATTGCGTCAACTGAAAAGCCAGAAAAATAAAATGAAGCAAGCCAACCAGCCGCAGGCTGCCATACCAATAAATAAATCCATGCTCCCTATTTATGTCACATACATTGCCATTATCTGCATAGCATTATCGAATGATTGATCATGAGGATATTTAACAAACACTTTTGTGCACATTAAGGCAAAATTACATCAATGAAGATGAATATGAAACCAGGGTCAGGTCATGGCACGTAATAATTCCCTCCTCACCATCCCCCAACCCCTCTCTCCCTGGTGTTTGACCGCTGCCTGATGAGGGGGGATTCGACACCACATTTCGCTCCGCGGAGGAGCAGGTATCACTAGTACGTATTTTTAAATACCAATTTGCTGTTTTTCCACATGAGTAACTGGGTAATGGCTTCAAACATCATCTCCCAAAAATTTTTTCCCCAAAACATACAGGCAAGAGCTCCTCGTAAGTGGTTTTCACAAGTGCGATTGAGCTCGGCTACCGGCAAATTGAAGAAAGGTTTCGATGAACTGGACAAAGAGATTGCTGCAACAATCGGATTTGAGACTTCCAGAAGACACGATCGAGCCGCCTCCGAGTTATCCAGGTGGTGTGTTGTCAGAGTGGGTGAGATTCGTGAAATCCGATGTGACATCAGTGATGTAAAATCATCCCTAGTTTACCAGTAAGTACAATCATACACAAGAATCAGGAAAACAGATTTGGTTGTTTGGGTCCAGTGTTCCAAGGGAATGGGTCATTTCATTTGTTCCACTTCTGTGACTTGGTTTACTTTTTAGCTCCGGGAAGCTCATGGGATGGTGCGTCGTCCGTCCGTCACGCCGTCCCACAAATAATTGCAAACTTCCTCTCTGAAACGACAAATCGATTTCGACGAAACTTGACCACAACCTTCATCACCCTGTACGTACCAATGTTTGTTCATGGCATTAAAAAAAAAATTCGACATCTAAGGGGTCGACATGGGGGTAGCCCCAAACTAGGTATTTGGCTCTCTTCTAAGAAACGACACAAACAATACCGATGAAACTTGACCAAACCTTCATCACCCATGATGTACCAAAGTTTGTTCGCGGCATTAAATAAACAATCCACAGGTATCGACTTCCTTCTCCGTTACATATTTGTAATGGCAGACAAAAGCACACGAAGTAAAGAGAACTAAACTTTATTAACAAGAAAATCGACAATCGTTGTACATCATGTGAACAATTCAAGTGCGAGACCGACGAACTCGTATGAACAACAACCCGTGACGTCATGGACAAACGATGACGTCACCGGGAATATGTAACTCCAAACAGATTGTCGACGTGTGCCGAGTATCGCTTTCAAGTAAACTGCTGTGTACGAAGGCACGTAAAACGAATCAGGTGTACCTGTGCGGACTGACCCTGCGGAACGTTAACTCCACAGGTGTCAGCGAACACTCGTATCCAACAAATCAATACCAGGCAATACGCAACAATCACAACATCACACCAATGTTCAACAAAGTTCAATAAACCAACAATCACCAGGTACATGATTGATCACCAATGAATCGACAATCAAAACCAATGACCATCAGACATCCCTGTTTCCGCCCTGTGTTCAGTGAAACCTCGTGTCCAATAATCAATACTCAGTGATCAATACTCAGTGATCAATACCCAGCATGAGCAACAATCAACACCAACTCCAACGTTTCCAATGCAACACGAGCAGAAGGGTCGCCTCTTTGCCCGCCGCCATCATGTCGCCACTGGCGACCTCGGGGTTATCGCCGAAGACGTCCGAAGCGGTCGTACCCTGAGTGCGATCTTCCCTCGCGAGCGATCCGGACGGGGCAATACCTCTCGTGTGCGCCGAGTCCCCAGTGGCGCCGCACGTGAACACGTGATCGCGCGCAGGACCGGACCGTGACGCGACCGCTCAAGTTTTTTTACGCGGCGTGCGAGTCGCAACTGTCGTCCCCTCTCTGTGTGCACAGGACGCAGCGCGGGGACACAGTCGTGGCGGGACGAGGGGCGGAACCTCGACGGAGAAGGAGCGTCGCTGGAGCCAGGTCGCGTGAAAAGCGAACCCAGGTGAGCGCTTCCACCCTGCGGACGCGTGTCTGTGTCGTTCGGCCATGCTGAGTCCCCGAGTTTCTCACGTCTACGTTCGGACTCATCGTGCCACTAGAGTCAAGGTCCACACGCTAGTCTAATCAGTCCGTACACTGGCCGAGTCGTAAGGGTCGCACACTGAAGTCGACTGGTAAATCGACACGTAGGCGTTACGCAAGCGTACTGCTCGAAGGTCCGTACATCTGGCTCAAGGTCCGTACACTGGCTCAAAGGTCCTCACTGCTCAAGGTCCTACACCTGGTCTCGAAGGTCGTACACTTGCTCAAGTCCGTACACTTGGCTCAAAGGTCCGTACACCTGGCTCAAAGGTCCGTACACCTGGCTCAAAGGTCCGTACACCTGGTCGTAGTCCGTACACCTGCTCGAAGGTCCGTACACCTGGCTCGAAGGTCCGTACACTTGGCTCAAAGGTCCGTACACCTGCTCAAAGGTCCGTACACCTGGCTCGAAGGTCCGTAACACCTGGCTCGAAAGGTCCGTACACCTGGCCTCGAAAGGTCCGTACACGCTGGCTCGAAGGTCCGTATGAGTTTGGAACGAAGCAGGCCGTGACGGTTGCTCCGTGAACTCGCTAAAGATTTGATTGGATATCGATCTCCGCAGGGACAACGGGCCCCGTTGGGGAAAGCGCAGTACGTGGGTACGCCAGACGGAGGTCACAGTCAGGGTACGAGGTCGGGGATTCACCGGTACAGGGTTACGTTAGGTACGGAGAGTTCACCGGTACCATGGGTACGTAGGTACGGGAAGAGTTCACCGGGTACATGGGTACGTTAGGTACGGAGAGTTCACGACATGGGTACGTTATGGGAGATTTCACCGTATGCGGACGTGTACGGGAGAGTTTCACCGGTACATGGGTTTACTGCCAGGAATGGGAGAGTTCACCGGGTACATGAAGCTTCAGGGCCAAATGAAACTGAACCGTGCACACACACACGTGGCTTCAGCTGGACGGAATTTAGTTTAATCATATATTTCCCTCCTCCCCCACGTGCTGCCGCTTTCAAACCGCCTCTCCATCCGCTCCTCGATAACCCCCTCCACCCCCCTCGCGCCTTCAAACCTCTCCAACCCCTGCTCTTATGTCAAACTCCGCCTCCCTCAAGTCCCCCTCCTTCCGCCATTCATAATCCCGCTTCCTCCTCCAAGTTCCCGCCCCTCCCTTTCCGCTCATTCAAAACTCCCTTCTCCTCCAAGTTCCCGCCCCTCCCTTCCGCCTCATTCAAAACCGCGCCTTCTCCTCCAAAGTCCCGCGCCCTCCCTTCGGCTCATTCAAAAAACTCCGCCCTTTCCCTCCACCTCGCCAGTCCCTCCCTTCCGTAAATTGAATCCCCAACCTCCCCTCAACCCCCTTCTCCCTCAACTCCCCATTCATCCCTTTTGCTCATTCCAAATCCCCTGGTGTACAGAGAGCGTGTGAGAAGAATATAACAACGGTAGTTACTGAAAGGAGTGTAAGAAAAACGGAAATGTGGAAAGAGAGAAATGGAGGCGCAACCATTCATTCCAGATGCACACACCTTCGAGGAGAGCACACAATGTAAAAGATGACAGAATTGTGAGTGAAAACAGAAGAGAAAGAGCTTGGGAATCTGATTCATCCATGCATGATTGATTGGTGCTACTGCTAAAGCAGGTTCCTTGGTCTGCTGGCAAGAGGGGATACCGGTGGTTGTTATCACCTTGCCAAGCGCTATCAGGGACAGGGAAGTTTATAATTTGATTGAGGATCCGGTATAACTCACCTCTCTTAAGGGAAAAGGACAACCGTGCGGATCTCTAACATCCACCAACTCGTGATAGTGGACTGAGACACCCGGCTAACATCCATTGAGGATGGCACATGAATCGCCGCTGGCCGTGAAACACTGGATGACGGTTTATAGCAGGGACGGGATTGAACCCAGGTAGAGAGGACTAAGAAGACGAGTTGTACGCTCCAAGTCCATCCCTTGAGAAACATGGAAAGGGAAAGAAGACATCCACCGCTCACCTTGTCCTCACCCTTCCCCTTTCTTCTTCAACTACTCTATCCCCCCCTCCCCACTCCCAGTTCTACCCTCCAACCATTACCCCTCCCCCTTTTCAAGCTCAACGCCCTTCAAAACTCCTGTCTCCTCTCTACCCCCACTAATATCAATGTCTTGCCATCCTTTCTCTTCCTCCAATTTATACACCCCCTCCCCCCTCACCTTTCTTCTTCACGTTAACTCCTCCCCCCCCCTCCCCGACCCATCAAAGCTTCAAAGCTCCCGATCCCTAACCTGTCCCCTCTGCCATCGCTCCCCCAACCCTACTCTGTCATACTCTCCCTTTTTTCTTCTTCAAGTTCCTCAAACTGCCCCAAACCCAAGCTTACTCACCCCCCCTTCCACCCCCAAGTTCTCAACCCCCCCTCCCAACGCCTCAATCTCCTCTTCACACTACTGCACCCTCACCCCAACTCTTTTGGTCCTCCCCTTTCCCATTTTCTTCCCGTTCTTAAACAAACATTACACAGGGAACTTTTTCGATGAGAAGGCCATTCAGCCTATCATGCCTGCCGTTGTTCCGTCCACTTTTGCCATAAGAACAATGTTAAAATTAAATAAAGATGGAGTGTTAAATTCACAATCACTTCCCCCTTTTCACTTCGCACACATCTATAATTCACGGACCGGTGTTTGTGTGTTTCTCGTCTCCTCCTTCTACAGTTTGGCCGACTACATCCAGACTTGCTACATCGGATCAGAGCACTGACCAACGGTGCATGCCACAACTCAAATCCGCACAAAGGGTGCAAACTCCACCCAAATCGCCACAAACCTCCTTAATATAAAGAAACCAAACTGCAGGAGGACGTCCCGCAGCACACAGTTTCTGGGCACTAGATACGGATTGGTCTTGGCCTCGACAAGGAGCTCCTCCGCCCTTTGATACGACAATTTACTGGTAATCCAATCCCCCAGAGAGGATAATATCGTTCCCTTCCCTGCCGCCTCCGCGTCGAGAGTGGAGTCACTCTTCACACAATTTAACAATATAATGAAACGATCGAAACATCGATCAATCATCCACTTGAGTACGAAGCATTGAATAGGACAACAAATTACGCAAAACATCGGATATCTACATTATTACGTACACAAACAATGGTGGAGTTTTGAATCTCTTTTCCCGATTCATCTCCCACCGCCCGCCTCAACTCCCTTGTCTCGTCAATCTCTTCGAATGTTTATCCATTGGAGTTTAAAAGATTGCATTCTACATTCCGCACCCTGTGCGACATGGGTAAGTGGTACACGTGAGTGTGCTCACATTCGAAGTGCTTGGTTCAAACACCCGTGCAAATGCATTAATTAATATTGAAATTGGTTGTTTGGATTAATGAAATACCTTTGTTGGTTGGTGGCTGTGGTGACATCACATTGTGGGAATGTTCACTTTGTGATTAGGATCAGCCACAACAGCAATGACATGGGGTAGTAACAACATCAAAACTTGGGTCACAAAACTTCGGTTGTAACACACACAAAGCATTGGTTGCTAACAACACAAAAGTCATTGGTTGTAACACACAAAGCAGTTACACAGATGGTTGTGATCCCATTACAGATAATGTTTTGTTTAATTTGTTAAAAACTAATGATGTAAATGTTGAATGTTTCACTGACAGTGAAATAATTTCCCTCATAATTTACAAAATTTATAACCTTTTAATTAACTTGCATATTTTAATTATGTAAACATCTCCTTGCTCCCATTGATTCGTTCGGGATTTGAGTCCCGGAATAAATGCAGCAGTTGTTGAATGATCAACAGATTGTGAGAGTGAGGATGTTCACCTCGGTCTTCAACACAGAGGTTCCTGAGTTTCTATTCATGACCCGCGCACACGAAACCTGAAAAAAAGAGAGTGAAACAATTGGTTCACTCGTCTGGTGTCTGTGTACAAACGTCAGTTGATGATGGAGAACAAGTTATTTAAATGGAATGTTATTATTGAATATGGAAATAGGAAGACTAGTTGCCGTTTGTAGTTTGCATATCAGGAATCCCTGATGTGTACGTGAGATGTAATTTCACCCAAATATACATTGTGGAGAGATTTTAAAAACTTTTTAATTGTTTTTCCCTCCACTGGCTCTCTGTTGAGATTTCAATGTGGACCTCACCTAAAGTTCCCCCCCCCGTCCAAGATAGCTGTCTCCGTCTAGGGCGCAACGTCCTCTAGGTACGACTGCTCCGTCTGAGACCACGTGCCCGCGAGTAGCAGCGTTTCCCGTAGTAACGTCCCTCTAGACGTACACTGGTCTCCCCGTCTGACGTACATTGGCTCTGCTAGACGTTACGCACACTGGTCTCCCTCGGTCTAAGGGTACGCACGCTGGTCTCCCGCCGATCTAGAGGTACGCACGCTGGTCTCCCCGCGTCTGGAGGTACGCACACTGGTCTCCCCGGTCTTCGAGGTACCGCAGACCGGTCTCCCCGTCAGTATCAAGAGGTTTCCCGTTCAGCGGTCTCTCGCCTAGTCGCATTTGGTCTCCCCAGGTCTCGAGGTCGGCAACATCTGGTCTCCCCAGTCTAGAGGTAGCACACTGGTCTCGCCCAGTCTAGACGGTACACACTTGGTCTCCCCGGTCTAGAGGTACGCACACTACTCTCTCCGGTCCTCGAGTAAGCACACTGGCCTCTAAATGGTGGATGGCTGTGAGCAGCTTTAATGGTGAGTGGCTGTGAGGAAGCTTTATGGTGAGTGGTCTGTGGTGCTGGTGTGACCGCTAATGGTGAGCAGCTCGAATGGTGAGTAGCTTTCATGGTGGAGCAGATCGAATGGTGAGTGGCTCTAATGGTGAGCACTCTAAACGGTGAGTGGCTGTAGCAAGCATGCGAATAGTGGAGTTAATTCAGGTGTTTGTTTCCAGATTCATACACAGTGACACAGGCAGACACGCTGAGTACGTTCAAAGTAAACCAGGAAGCTGGTACTCAAGGTTACCTCGCTTTTGGGTGGTATGAGGAATATATCTGTGTTGTGTAGTAATATATTCAGCCAATCCACAGCCGTGATCTAATCACGTTGAGATATGTATGAGGAATATATATTCTGGCAAGTTAAAACTCGATGTTCAACGTTTTTTGAAATAGCATGAACAAAGTGACATGGACGGGATGGTCGGATGGAGGATGGGAGCTCATTTTTAATGTCCCCCGTCTCCACCCTTGTGGATGGACGGGGACAATATATGTGAATAATTTTTTCCAAGATGTGCACGATAAAACAAACAAGAAAGACGTCATGGATAGGCACGATAAACTTCGAAATCCAAATAATCAATAGTTGCCATGGAAACAGCAAATTGTTAATTTTGGAACATTTGACCAATCGTGTTTTACAACTGGATTGGGAATTGTTCGCATAAAAATTTTTAGTTCACACAACTTCTGTAATTTGTGCCCAAATCGGTGTTTTGCATGTTTCGGACGGGCCTGCACCTCGACCGTTGTGTCATCATGACGAGATTACTCAAAATTCCTTCACAATATGTAAATCGACACTAAAGTCCACTTGATTATAATGGGTGACATTGTTTGTCATGGAACCATTGACGTGTCAAAACGGCAAAAAATCGTTCGCTCTGATTTCTGGTGACCGGGTTTTTCCAGTGACTTGATGTAAATCCTGTTCAAATTTCAAGTTCACGGATGAAAACTGACGATTTTTTTTTTTTTGGTGACCTTGACTTTGGACCTTTGGCCTCAAACAGGAAAGCTTCAGTGATCCGATATGAAAACCCTGTTCAATTCCAGTCTCAGATGAAAGAGATGATTTTAGCACCTTGACCCCGGACCTTTGAGCTTTGACCACAAATATACAATAATGCCTTTCGAGGTTTTGATTGGTGAACCAATTATACAAATTAATGTTCAAACTCGCAGGGTACCCAGACACCGGGTAATCTGGAGACTATGCAATTACTGGTGCTGAAAAACGTATCGTCTTTGTATATGTAAGAAGAGCTCTAATGGTATCTCTGTGTGTAGGCCCTTCTAGGGGTGACAGGTGTAAAGGCCGCGAAAATGGTCGAAGTGGTACAAAGGGTCGAATAGGGTCTAGATATTATCCTGAGAGGTCTAAAGTTATTTTCCAATAGTAGCCTTGGAGAAGGGTTTAAAGGGTCTGAAGGTTTTCAGGGTCACGTAAGGTCGAAAAAGGGTATTCAGTGTCTCAGGAGTCTAAGGGGTATCCATCCACCATCATTCATTCGGGACCGAGTACTCTGTGCAGAGCGTCGGTGCTGCCTAAGCAGTCCCTCCTTGGCTATTGCTGCTCATCCTGGAGCGGTCACCACTCCGACGCGGATACCTGCAAGCCGGCACTCATTTTGCCGACCTCAGAAGGACGACAGGCAGATGTCGACCCCACCTGGCTAATTAATTCAACTGCCATTACAGGATTTGAACTCAGGAAATCCTGGGATCTCAACCCACCCCCACCTAAGCCAACACAAGGCATGTAAAGGGGTGATAAAGGGTCCTAAAAAGGTCCTTAAGGTGTCCTCAATGGGTCTAAAATTGGTCAAAAGAGTCAAGAGGTTAAGCAGTCTAAGGGTCAATGGATCGATGTGGTTCTAAAGTACCTGTAAGAGAGTCTAAACGGGTTTTAAATGGTCTACATTGTGAATCTCGAGTATATAATGGGTTCTAAGTGTATGGTTTGAACAGGAATACAGGTCAAAAGGGTCATCCGTTGTCCTTTCGTGCTTGAGGTTCTAAAGGGTCAAACGGGGTCTTTAAGGTTTAAAGGGGTTTTTGTAGGTTTTCAGGGTTTTATCCAATTTCTACTGGATCGACACGGTCCTCTGTGTAAAAGGTATGAAGGATCCAGGGGTCCAGCAATCTAAAGGTGTGTAAAAGTCCTCAAAGGGAGTCTATAAGGTCTTAAATGGGGTATAAAAGTCCTAAAGTATCTACATTGGGTCAATATCATTTGTGACGGAAATGGCCCTTATGGACTACCAAATCTAGGAGAGCTTGCAGATCCGCCCATTAAAATGCTGTTTAGCTAGGTTGTTTGGTAAAAAGTGTCCGTTATATGTGGTCGGGAAGGTGTAAGAGACTTTTTATGTTCGTACAGTGGTGGTGAAACGAAGAGATCCTCTTAATTCCTACCCTCCCGGGATTAGGCCCCTCCCAGTCGGCTTGACGGGTGTGGCCTGGGAGGGTGTGGTTAGAGGGAAGGAAGTGACGTCGCAGGGGGGAGTTTGTGTTTTCGCCGAGAGAGGCGGGCTCGTGGAGAGAGAGAAATCAGGCCTGAGGGGCGTTCAGTTGGGGAGTTTTGGAAGGCTGCATCGGTTGAGAGGGTGCTCGTGGTTCGAAGCGAGCGAACGTAAGGGAGGCTGCCTTGTACGTCGAGTCGGCCTTTTTGGGCAGTGGGAGTAGGCGGCCTGCCACGGAGAAAGCTGAGAGACGGAGTTGGGAAGTCGGGATTCGGAGGCGGGAAGGCAAGGAGAGGAGACCGCCGGATTGCCTCTGACGGTCCTTACCACGCTCACTCGGCTGGACACGTTGTCGATCCGCTTGCGGAAGCCCGCACCTTCGATTTGGCCTTGTCTGGAGAACGGCCAGGCCTGGATTTGTATGCTGGAACCGTGAGAGAGATCAGCTGAGGCCATCGTCGGCCTAATGCGGGGTCAAGAGCGCTCCCATTTCGCCTACGCGGCACGTTCGAGCGGAGCTCGAATCGTGACATCCACTGGACATCCGTGCTATGACACTGTCTCTCGTCCATGAGATCTCACCAATGTACTGCTGTCTTGCTTTGCTGAATGCGGTTGTCTTTGTCTGCATAAACGTGTTGTATTAGGCATATTTCGGTAGCCCAAAACTCTCCGCTCGAAACTGTAGTCGTGGTCCCTAGTTTAAGAACGGGTTAAAGATTTGTTAATAAAACCATTGTCGTGAATTTGCTTGTGTTTTGTGATCGCCCGATGTTCCCCATTATTATCTGGTTAATTGTCTGAAGTTGCCGCTAGTGGATTAATTTGTGTCGCGTCGAGGAATCCGAAATCCCCCGTTTTGGAGTTTGGCATATAAAACCAACATGGTTACAGAACTGGCAGACAAACGCTGGCCTCTGACACAACCAGTCTGTAAACCAGGGTTCTATTCCCCAACTGGTACGGTAACAAGGATTACGTTGGTATCACGATTTGAAGGCGCGAGAACCCGAGGCCTGTGCATGAGCCGGCCGGCGTTATAAACCCGGAGACTGGTGGTGGGAGGGTGGCGCCTAAGGTACCAGGTGAGAATCCGCCACCCGGCCGCAACAATATCTAAAGGGACAAGGGGTCGAAGGTAGGTTAAGGGGGTTCTTAAAAGGTCGTAAAAGGGTTCTAAAATGTTGTTGAAGGGTGTAAAAGGTCTAAAGCGTGCTCAGATGTGTCAAAATTCCCGTAATTTCAAAAACTGCAAATTAAGGAACCTAATTATAGGCAGTAAAAGCTTCATAGTACGTAATTATAGACACACTCACGGTCCAAGTCACGATCAAACAAGTACGTAATTAATAGGACCACCACATGGCACGAAAACGGTCAAGATCGAGGGTTCACCGTGCACACGTTGTTCGTGGGTTTTACATGTACAGTAATGTACAGGTTATCAAACATACCGAGTTGTGTGATCGATGTCGAGTTCGGCAGCTTCACAACGGATAAGCCAGTAGATTGTGGTGGTGAAAGTTAAAACGGCTATCCGTGGAGCTTGTACTGCGCAGGTAAAAGCACCTGCCTCGATGAGTCTGAATAACAGACGGCACCCAGGTGTGCACCAAAAACAGTAATACTGAACCCGAGGTGCAACGTTTGCACCTGTTCGGCGAATTGCGTAAATTCGGTCTTGTGAATCGATAACGTGCATCGTTTCGACGATTGGGTGTTCGATGCTTGGGGGACGTGTTAATTAAGTGGGCGGGACGGTTGTGGTGACGTGTGCTGGTGAGGTGTAAAAGGATTCTGATGCTTGGGGCGTGTTAATGAATGTGGGCGGGACCGTTGTGGTGACGTGTGCTGGTGAAGGTGGTAAAGGATTCGATGCTTGGGGCGTGGTAATTAATTTGCCGGGACCGTTGTGGTGACGTGTGCTGGTGAAGGTTTAAAAAAGATGGATGCTTGGGGGCGTGGTTTAATTAATGTGGGCGGGACCGTTGTGGTGACGTGTGCTGGTGAAGGTACAAAGATGGATGCTTGGGGGCGGTGGTTAATTAAATGTGGGCGGATGACCGTTGTGGTGACGTGTGCTGGTGAAGGTAAAAAAAGGATTGGGATGCTTGGGGGCGTGTTATTAATGTGGGACGGGGCCCGTTGTGGTGACGTGTGCTGTGAAGGTTAAAAGGATTCGATGCTTGGGGGCGGGTTAATTAATGTGGGCGGGAATCCTGTTGTGGTGACTGTGTGCTGGTAGAAGGTAAAAAGGATTCGATGCTTGGGGCGTGTTAATTAAACATGTTGCCGGGACGCGGTTGGTGGTGACGTGTGGCTGGTTGAAGGTTAAAAGGATTGGATCTTGGGGGCGTGGTAAAATTAATGTGGGCGGGACCGTTGTAGTGACGTGTGCTGGTGAGGTAAAAAGGATTCGATGCTTTGGGGGCGGTGTTAAATAATGTGGGCGGGACGTTGATGGTGACGTGTGCTGTGAAGGTTAAAAGGATTGGATGCTTGGGGGCGTGGTTAATTAGTGTGGCGGCCCGTTGTGGTGGACGTGTGCTGGTGAAGGTTAAAAGGAATTGGATGCTTGGGGGCGTGGTTAATTAATGTGGGCGGACCGTTGTGGTGACGTGTGCTGGTGAAGGTTAAAAGGAATTGGATGCTTGGGGGCGTTGGGTTAATTAATGTGGGCGGGACCGTGTGGTGACGTGTGCTGGTGAAGGTAAAGGAATTCCATGCTTGGGGGCGTGGTTAATTAATGGTGGGCGTGATACCGGTTGTGTGACGTGTGCTGGTGAAGGTAAAAGATTCGATGTTTAAAATGGAACACGATCGGACAAGAGGAGGATGGAGGGTAAATGGAGCGTGGGTCGGACTGGTGGGTAGTTGGTGTGGATGGTGATATACGTCGGACAACGGTATAATGTGTGATGTCTGGCCCCGCTCTACGATTCTGTCCCCGTGGGAACCTCGACAGACAGGGATCCTAGCTATTTGAGCCTCGATCAAGCTGTTAAATCGATCCTTTGTCCCCTTCACGGTATCGGAGAAGAGATTTCGGTGTTTGTGACATCCAGCATCGGAACACCGCAGCGGTCTCTCGCCGGGAAGACATGACCTTCCACGATGACCCGGCGGTGTTGCTCAAATCTCATCAAGCGATCGCACCGTCACCTTGCGACGATACCGTTGTGCGACATGGTGTTCCAAAGATCGCGATGTCACCTGGCTGTGAGCTAGACCGGCGGCGGTGAGCTAGATGTGAAGGGAAGGAAGGGACGTGGGTGTGTGTGTGTGTGGTTGTGTAATGTGTGTGTGTGGTGTCTGTGTTGTGTGTGTGTCTGTTCTGTGTATGTGTGTGTGTATGTAATGGTGGTGTCTGTCTGTGTGTGTGTGTGTGTGTGTGTGTGTGTGTATGTGTGTGGTATGTGTATGTAATGTGTGTGTCTGTGTGTGTGTATGTGTGTGTGTATGGGTGTGTGTATGTGTGTATTGTGGTGTGGGTGGTGTATGTGTGTGTATGTGTTGTGTATGTTCTGTATGTGTGTGGTGTATGTGTGTGTATGTGTGTATGTTATGTGTGTATGTGTGTGGTGTGTGTTATGTGTGTGTATGTATGTATTGTTGTGTGTTGTGGTGTGTTGGGTGTTTGTGTGGTTGTTGGTGTGTATTGTATGTATGTGTGTGTATGTGGTGTAATGTGATGTGTGTGATGTGTATTGGTGTTGTGTGTGTATGTGTGTGTATGTGTTTGTGTGGTGTATGTTGTGGTGTATGTGTTGTTGTGTATGTGTGTGTGTAATGTGTGTTGTATGTGGTGTATTGTGTGTGTTTGTGTGTGTGTGTATCGTTGTTGTGTTCGTGTGTGTATGTGTGTAATGTGTATGTGTGTAGTTTGTGTGTGTGTGTATGTGTGTGTAATGTGTGGTGGTAATGTGTGTGTGTATGGTGTGTGTTATGTGTGTATGTGTGTGTATGTGTATGGTATGTGTGTGTATGTGTGTGTATGTGTGTGTGTGTATGTGTGTGTATGGTGTGTTGTATGTGTGTGCGTTGTGTGTGTTGTGTATGTGTGTGTGTATGTGTGGTGATTTGTGTGTGTGTGTTGTGTGTGTATGTGTGCGGTGTGTGTATGTGTGTGTGTCTGTGTGTGTATGTGTGTGTATGTGTGTGTGTGTATGTGTGTGTTATGTGGTGTGTGTGTCTTGTATATGTGTATGTGTGTGTCCTGTGTGTAATGTGTTGGTGTTTGTGTGGTGGTGTTATGGTGTGTGTTGTTTGTGTGTGTATGTGTGTTTGTGATGTATGTGCTGTGTGTGTGTTTGTTGTGTGTATAGTGTATGTGTGCTATGTGTTGTGTGTATGTGTGTGTAGTGTATGTGTGTGTATGCTGTATGTGTGTATTTGTGTTTGTGTGTGTATGTGTGTAATGTGTGTGTATGTATGTGTATGTGTGTATGTGGTGTGTGTGTGTGTGTGTGTGTGTGTGTGTGTGTTGTGTGTGTGCATGAAAATCACAATTATAGATAACACTTCAAGATTAATAACGACGTTTCAGAAAACGCTAAACAAACATAAAATCTGTGAAATCGCAGAAATCTTTTAAGGAGAAAAAAAAAGTAAAGTTCGCCAAAGATGGCTCGACTAGTTTAGGCCGCGTAGTGAACGCGTCCATTAATCGCACGAGGTAATCGTATACGCGCCGACAAGTACATTTGCGAGGAAGAGATCATTTTTGGAGAAGAGATACAAAAGGTAGTTATTTACTCCAGAACCCAATTCGAAGCCACGTCCGACGGCAGCATCACAGCTGTAACGCCGAACAAGAAGCCTCGCGAAAGCCTGCCCCCTTTTCCCGGGCCTCCGGCCCCTCGCTCTGGTCAACCAGACCTTCAAATTATTTAAAATAATCCAAGCGATTTCCCAATTTATTTAAATACAAAAATAATTATTATTAATGATGTAATAACAACGGAATATCCACCAAGGCAGAATGTTTTCTGTTATGTAAAATGTCGGTGTTGCTCTTTCCATCTATAAACAAGTCGAAGAAAACACGAAAGTTTGATATTTCTTAAACTTATTAAGCAAATTAATATGGTTTATGTATATGTTTTAAAGTCTATGGACATCTCGGCCCTGGTTATGCCGTTTTGAGTGTGTCTGACATGACAGGACCATCCTCAGCACCCCCAGCTCCTTCTACAAAAAGTGTTTTCCACTCATTCCCAATGTTTGGCGGTTTCGATCATTAATAAGTCCACACATCTCATCTCCGGTGACACGTGACCCTTGGCGTGACGTCATACTCCCGGGACGTATCGATCTCTGCGTGCGGACAATTCCAATGGGAGGCTTTATCCACCGTCTACAGGGGGCGTGGCTCGCCCCAAAGTGGGCGTGGCTTATCTGCAGCGTGCTGGCCAACGCCCCTGTGCAGACCTTCCACCAGTCGCTGTCCCTCCTCGCCTGTGCTGAAAGCTATCATAGGGGCTCGTGCTTCAAATGATGTCTCTCTGGACCGGCAATGAGTGCTGCACATCTTTCATCAACAAGAAGTGTACACGTATGAGTGTGTGATCAAATATTCTCAGAACAACAGACACAAAACTACAACGGATTTATTCTTCGGCACCTTCCCAAACACATCCACCAAGTTTGGTTCAAATCCGTCGCACAACGTTTTAATATTTCATGATAAAAAGTTTTTTGGCCAATCTCTCAAGTGTGAAGAATCACTTTTAAAATTTAAATCCTCGCAGTCTGGATCGATCTTAAAAAACAGCAAATCGAACCAATTAATCCTTGTCACACACTCCAACGCTGCACACCAAGTTTCGGGATGGGAAATATCTGTGCGGGGGAATTGGAATGTCCGTGTGGTGGTAATTGGAATGTCCGTGCAGTGGGAATTGGAATCTCTATGTGGTGGGAATTGGAATGTCCGTGTGGTGGTAATTGGAATATCTGTGCGGGGGAATTGGAATGTCCGTGTGGTGGAATTGGAATGTCCGTGCAGTGGGAATTGGAAAGTCCGTGCGGTGGGAATTGAATTTCCGTGCGATGGGAATTGGAATATCTGTGCAGGGGAATTGGAGTGTCCAGCGGTGGAATTGAAATGTCCGTGTTGTGTGAATTGGAATCTCTATGTGGTGGGAATTGGATTGTACGTGCAGTGGAATTGGAATTTCTGTCGGTGGAATTGAAATATCTGTGCAGGGGAATTGGAGTGTCCCAGCGGTGGGAATTGAAATGTCCGTGTTGTGTGAATTGGAATCTCTATGTGGTGGAATTGGATTGTACGTGGCAGTGGGAATTGAAATATCTGTGCAGGGAATTGGAGTGTCCCAGCGGTGGGAATTGGAATATCTGTGTGGTGGGAATTGGAATATCTGTGCAGGGGACTTGGATTGTCACGCGGTGTGAATTGGAATGTCCATATGGTGTGAATTGAAATGTCCATCTGTGGCGGATTGGAAAATCCATACGGTGTGAATTGGATGTCCGTACGGTGGGAATTGGAATTTCCATGCGGTGGGAATTGGAATTTCCATGTGGTGGAAATTGGAATGACATGCGGTGGAATTGGAGTGGCCATGCGTGGAATTGGAATTTCCGTGTGTGGTGGGAATTGGAATTTCCGTACAGTGCGGATTGGAATGTCCATACGGTGTGAATTGGATTGTCCATACGGTGTGAATTGGACTATCAATACGGTGTGAATTGGACTATCCATACGGTGTGAATAGGATTGTCCATACAGTGTGAATTGGATTGTCCATACGGTGTGAATTGGACTATCCATACGGTGTGAATAGGATTGTCCATACGGTGTGATTGATTTGTCCCATGACGGTGTGAATTGGACTATCCATACGGTGTGAATGGACTATCCATACGTGGTGACATTGGATTGTCCATACGGTTGGAATTGGAATTTCCATGCGTGGGAATTGGGATATCTGTGCAGGGGAATTGGTGTGTCCCAGCGGTGGGAATTGGAATTTCTGTGTGGTGGGAATTGGAATGTCCGTGCTGTGGAATTCGATTGCCGTGCAGTGGGAATTGAAATTTCTGTGTGGTGGGAATTGGAATATCTGTGCAGGGGAATTGGAGTGTACCAGCGGTGGGAATTGGAATGTCCGTGTGGTGGTAATTGGAATATCTGTGCGGGGGAATTGGAATGTCCGTGCAGTGGGAATTGGAAAGTCCGTGCGGTGGGAATTGGAATTTCCGTGCGATGGGAATTGGAATATCTGTGCAGGGGAATTGGAGTGTCCCAGCGGTGGAAATTGAAATGTCCGTGTTGTGTGAATTGGAATCTCTATGTGGTGGGAATTGGATTGTACGTGCAGTGGGAATTGGAATTTCTGTGCGGTGGAATTGAAATATCTGTGCAGGGGAATTGGAGTGTCCCAGCGGTGGGAATTGGAATATCTGTGTGGTGGGAATTGGAATATCTGTGCAGGGACTTGATTGTCCACGCGGTGTGAATTGGAATGTCCATATGGTGTGAATTGAAATGTCCATGCTGTGCGGATTGGAAAATCCATACGGTGTGAATTGGATTGTCCGTACGGTGGGAATTGGAATTTCCATGCGGTGGAATTGGAATTTCCATGTGGTGGAAATTGGAATGACCATGCGGTGGGAATTGGAGTGCCCATGCGTGGGAATTGGAATTTCGTGTGTGGTGGAATTGGAATTTCCTGTACAGTGCCGGATTGGAATGTCCATACGGTGTGAATTGGAATGTCCGTCTGGGGAATTGGAATCTGTGCTGGGAATTGGATTTCCGGTGTGTGGTGGGAATTGGAATTCCGTACAGTGCGGAATTGATGTCCATACGGTGTGAATTGGAATGTCCGTGCGGGGGAATTGGAGTGTCTGTGCGGTGTGAATTGGATTGTCCATGCATTGCGGATTAGAATGTCTTTGCAGGGGAAATTGGAGTGGCCATGCAGTGTGAGTTGGAATGGCCATACGGTGGGAATTGGAATGGCCATGCGGTGGGAATTTGAATTTCCGTGGAGTGCTTATTGGAATGTCCATACGGTGGGAA
>CM068962.1:7425078-7436686 GCA_035128595.1 Eptatretus atami
TACAGGGTTCCATATCCTACATTGGTAAGTTTATCCGATAGGATCCTCCATTAATAAGCTTATACGTACAATGGGTCTCCACATCCTTCATTGTTAAGCTTGTATGTCCTTTCGGGATCCACATCCTCCATTGGTAAGGTTATACGTACTGTTATGTTTGTTGGGTGGATGGAGGAATTTCATTGGAAAGTGAGGATTGTGTAGAGTTGCTTGGACCGATGTGGAGGAGACATCTCGATGTAAATTAAGTTGGGAAACTGCGAGCTTAAGTGTTACGTGTCAACACACGGGGGGTGGTGCTGTGTTAATTAGATGGGGATTAAGGCCAATTTCCCCCAGTCTGCAATTTCCCCCTGTGACCTTTTCCTACGTTTTTGCATTTACAAGTCAGCAATGAAAGAATTACGGTTTTATAACAACCATAAAAACAAATCAAAACGTGCTGCTGAGCAGGTGTAAGCCCTGCCTTCCCAGTTTCGTGCCAACAAGCGACGTCCTGGAGGTGGATGATTGATGGGCGTGACATCAGAAGAAAAAAGGGAAGAGCAGTTGTTTTTGTTGGGGTGAGTTTGGTGTGAGGGACGTGGTCGAGAGATGATGGAGCTCGGAGATTGCGTGTAAGATCAGACATTACGGCTGGCTTTCCTTCGATGCATGAAGAAGACGGGACGATTCTCATAATAGCCGGTAATTCACTTTCAGATAATGGCCGGTCATTGACCATCAGATAATGGTCCGTCATTCACGATCACCTAATGGCCCATAATTCACCGAGTTGACAAGTGAAGAAAAAAATGTATCGATACTAATAAATGTAAGTGTGTCAGTGTGTCGCCTCCATAACTCCAAAACCATGAAACCGAGCAGCCTGGAACTTCGCATGCAAACCAAGGGAACTCCAAGGAAGTGATGAGTGAAAATCGGGTGTTTGGGTTAATTAAAACAGCCCTTTTGATGATAATTAAAGGCCTTTATTAATTATATCCTTTATCAGGTGCCATCCTCGGCCACCTCGTTCTTTGGGGTCTTAAGGCGTTTCCTGGGTTCCCTTGCTGGGGTCTGTGATGATTCGCCTGTCTCCGTTGTCTGTCTCCGTTGTCGCTGATTCGCCAACAAGCGATGAAACCGGTCCTGCAGCTGAGGGGTGTGTAGCATTGGGATTCTCTTGTGTGTACTCTTTGTGAATGTCTTTCCAGCTGTGGAGGAACTCTGGGAAGGGTTTGAAACAGCAAATGGCTTCTTTGAGTGGCCTTTCATGGTTGCTTTATGCAGCTTCTTCGGCTGGAAGAGCATCGGAGGATTCGATTTATTTTTGTATTATTTTATATATTAAAGTACTCACTGACACACAGACCAATTGCAATAGCTTCTCATGAGGCTCATGATAAGGCGATTTAAGGATTTTATTAATGACCAAAAGCCAACTTTGTGTACCATAATACTTAGTTATTGTATAAATGATTTATTTCCATGATTATTCCTGATTGGATTGTTTTGCGATAGTGTGGAAACTCCTTGTTCTTGCAAGGTGGATGTCCAGCAGCTTGTTGTATATTCCGTGTGTTCGCCGGATAGTTTCATGGCTTCCTGAATGAACTAAAACCCGGAGCTGATCGATGAGGACTTTGTGCTGCTGATATCCCACCAGGTTGGGGAAAATGACTCTGAAAGCACCGATGTACCTGAAGACCTCGCAGCTGCAGAAACGAAAGAACAGCAGCTACACCTTCACGATGTGCTCACATCAGACCTGATCAGCCAACCCTCGGAGACTCAAACACCTGACGCACCTGGAGAGAAGAGTGAGCACCGAGGAGGTCCCTCTCTTCACGGACATTTCCCTCCTTGAGCAGTGGACCAATGGCCCGTTGTCTCCCTGCTCACCCACTGCATTCGCGGCCTCGGACGGCTGTCCTACTTGCTGCCCTGTGCTTAAGAATGCTATCTCTTTGCCTGTCATCGATGCTCCCCAAGCGCTCGTCCTGCCTCATCTCTCACCTCACCTTAACTGTGAACCTCATCAATCAGAAACAATTGTGCCGATTCTTCATTTTACCGCTTCAGAGATGAGGGTTTCAACAAGGACGACTGTAAGGAGGGTGAAGAAGAGAAGCAAGAAGTGGATGTCACTGGACTTTGTCAAGGATTCAGAAAGATGAGGACCCTACCACTCCTCCCAACATCATCCATGAGTTTTGAGGATGAAGCCGAGGATGGCCCAGCCAAAAATGACAGAGAAGAAGGGTGAAGGTGATGACCGAGGAGATGTTCGACTCTAATTCCGGGCTTTGTCGTGAGCACTCACATGCTGAACCAAAAGAATAGGCCTCGTTCAAATCGTGACCTGATCTCTGGTCCTGTTCAAAATGGGAAACAAAACATTGACAGAAAGTCTGCAGTTCCAGAACCTTTGAGGAAAAACAAGACTCTTGAAAGGGGTTCAGCAACTTTGAGGAAATACCTGCTCCCTTCACGGCCAGCCAAAGCAGCCAGGTACGTTACTCCCCGTCATTCTCTTAACAAACTCAGCCAAGTGGAGGAGGACACTGTTCGAGGCCGATGTTACCATTTATTGGCAAAAAGTGCTTTTTCCTGACTGGAGAGGATGAAATGTCCACCTTTTCATCCTCATCACCTGAAAATCTCGACAGGAACAATGACCAGACATCAAAACGCCTTTCTTCTCCTCCATCTTTTATCCGAAGCCCCTTTCTCGCTTCAGACGTGCACATCAGTGAGAACCAAGCTCTCTCAACGCAAGGAAGAGGGTCATCGGGACGAAGGACTCAAGCGATTGCAGCTCCAGCGGTAGATCCTTTGAAACCGAGGAGCCTGGCAAGAAACCTGCAAACAAATCTTGTCCGAGGATACCTGAACTACTCTTACCTTGTAAAGGGTCGAGCAAGGTCCACCCTCAACATCACCACGGTTCTGTTCATGGGACTTGGTCTTTGCTCTTCAGATGATGAACATTCTTGCACGGATCAATGGTCGTCATCTGCGTTACCGTGTGGGGTTCTGCGTGGTGAAAAGACCGTCGAGCCTTTGATGGCGACTCCAGGCAATGATATCTGCGACCTGGAAGTTCCACTTGTTCAGGTTCCCCGAAGTGACGACCGCCAAGATCAAGTGCTGCGGAGGACACCGCCTTCCAGTGTCTCTCGCTGGATTCAGCCCAATGCCTGATCTCGGTCCATCGCTGGATCTTGGTCTATCGCTTTTTGATGAATGTATGGGCGAATTGGCAAATAATTGGGGAAATAAATAGAGTTGTTGTTCCTTACGTGTCGGTACTTCCCTGTACTCGTATAAGAGAAGAAGGTTGCTTTGTTATTGTTTTTGATTTTTGGCGAAACGACTCGCCATTGACATTGACATTCAGTTGATGTCAATGTCAATGTCAATGATCTTTCCTGTCCTGATCTTCAATTCCCCTTACAACTGTACCTAACGAGATGACGTGACAGTTGCCTTTTGTTTTTTAAATCAACCTCTCCCCCTGGTGTTTGACCGCTGCCTGATGGAGGGGGGATCGACACCACATTTCGCTCCGGGAGGAGTGGTATCACTAGTACGTACTTTTAAATACCAATTTGCTGTTTCACACTGAGTAAGTGGGTAATGGCTTCAAACATCATCTCCCAAAAATTTTTTCCCAAACATAAGGCAAGAAGCTCCTCGGTAAGTGGTTTTCCACAAGTGCATTGAGCTCGGCTACCGGCAAATTGAAGAAAGGTTTCGATGAACTGGACAAAGAGATTGCTGCAACAATCGGATTTGAGACTTCCAGAAGACACGATCGAGCTGCCTCCGAGTTATCCAAGTGTGTGTTGTCAGAGTGGGTGAGATTCGTGAAATCCGATGTGACATCAGTGATGTAAAATCATCCCTAGTTTACCAGTAAGTACAATCATACACAAGAATCAGGAAAACAGATTTGGTTGTTTGGGTCCAGTGTTCCAAGGGAAAGGGTCATTTCATTTGTTCCACTTCTGTGGACTTGGTTTACTTTTTAGCTCCCGGAAGCTCATGGGATGGTGCGTCGTCCGTCCGTCACGCCGTCCACAAAAATTGCAACTTCCTCTCTGAAACGACAAATCGATTTCGACGAAACTTGACCACAACCTTCATCACCCTGTACGCACAATGTTTGTTCATGGCATTAAAAAAAAAATTCGACATCTAAGGGGGTCGACATGGGGTAGCCCCAAACTAGGTATTTGCTCTCTTCTAAGAAACGACACAAACAATACCGATGAAACTTGACCACAACCTTCATCACCCATGATGTACCAAAGTTTGTTCGCGGCATTAAATAAACAATCCAACAGGTATCGACTTCCTTCTCCGTTACATATTTTGTAATGGGCAGACAAAAGCACACGAAGTAAACAGAACTAAACTTTATTAACAAGAAAATCGACAATCGTGACATCATGTGAACAATTCAAGTGCGAGACCACGAACTCGTATGAACAACAACCCGTGACGTCATGGACAAACGATGACGTCACCGGGAATAGTTAACTCCAAACAGATTGTTCGACGTGTGCCGAGTATCGCTTTCAGTAAACTGCTGTGTACGAAGGCACGTAAACGAATCAGGTGTACCTGTGGACTGACCCTGCGGAACGTTAACTCCACAGGTGTTCAGCGAACACTCGTATCCAACAAATCAATACCAGGCAATACGCAACAATCACAACTCAACAACCAATGTTCAACAAAGTTTAATAAACCAACAATCACCAGGTACATGATTGATCACCAATGAGATCGACAATCAAAACCCAATGACCATCAGACATCCCTGTTTCCGCCTGTGTTCAGTGAAACCTCGTGTCCAATAATCAATACTCAGTGATCAAACTCAGATGAATACTCAGTGATAATACCCAGCAATGAGCAACAATCAACACCAACTCCACCACGTTTCCAATGCAACACGAGCAGAAGGGTCGCCCTTTGCCCGCCGCCATCATGTCGCCATGGCGACCTCGGGGTTATCGCCGAAGACGTCCGAAGCGGTCCTACCCTGAGTGCGATCTTCCCTCGCGAGCGATCCCGAGCGGGGCAATACCTCTCGGTGTGCGCCGAGTCCCAGTGGCGCCGCACTGTGAACACGTGATCGCGCGCAGGACCGGACACGTGACGCGACCGCTCAAGTTTTTTAGCGCGTGCGAGTCGCACGTGTCGTCCCCTCTCTGTGTGCACAGGACGCACGGCGGGGACACGTGGCGGGACGAGGGGCGAACCTCGACGGAGAAGGAGCGTCGCTGGAGCCCAGGTCGCGGTGAAAAGCGAACCCAGGTGAGCGCTTCCACCCTGCGGACGCGTGTCCGTGTCGTTCGGCCATCGGCCTGAGGTCCCCGAGTCTTCTCACGTACCGATGGTAATCACAGAGTGAAAGTCCACCTGGACTGGGGAAAAATCCGTGGGTTCGCCACAGCGAGCTGCTCGAAGGTCCGTACACTTGGCTCAAAGGTCCGTACACCTGGCTCAAAGGTCCGTACACCTGGCTCAAAGGTCCGTACACCTTGCTCAAGTCCGTACACCTTGGCTCGAAGGTCCGTACACCTGGCTCAAGGTCCGTACACCTGGCTCGAAGGTCCGTACACCTGGCTCGAAGGTCCGTACACCTGGCTCGAAGGTCCGTACACCTGGCTCGAAGGTCCGTACACCTGGCTCGAAGGTCCGTATGAGTTTGGAACGAGAGGCCGTGAGGTTGTCCGTGAACTCTGCTAAAGATTGATTGATATCGATCCCGCAGGGACAACGGGCCCCGTTGGGAAGCGCAGTACTGGGTCGCCAGGTACGGAGAGTTCACCAGGTCATGGGTGTTAGTACGGGAGTTCACCGGTCCATGGGTACGTTAGGTACGGGAGAGTCACCAGGTCATGTAGCAGTGGAGAGTCACCGGACATGGGTACGCAGGTACGGGAGAGTTCACCGGGTACATGGTACGTTAGGTACGGGAGAGTTCACCGAGTACATGGGACGTAGGTACGGGAGAGTTCACCGGGTACATGGGTACGTTAGGTACGGGAGAGTTCACCGGGTACATGGGTACGCCAGGAATGGGAGAGTTCACCGGGTACATGAAGCTTCAGGGCCAAATGAAAACGTGGCACACACACACACACACACGTGGCTTCAGCTGGACGGAATTTAGTTTAATCATTATATTCCTCCTCCCCCACGTGCTCGCTCCGCTCATTCAAAACTCCGCCTTCTCCTCCAAGTCCCGCCCCTCCCTTCCGCTCATTCAAACTCCGCCTTCTCCTCCAAGTCCCGCCCCTCCCTTCCGCTCATTCAAAACTCCGCCTTCTCCTCCAAGTCCCGCCCCTCCCTTCCGCTCATTCAAAACTCCGCCTTCTCCTCCAAGTCCCGCCCCTCCCTTCCGCTCATTCAAACTCCCCTTCTCCTCAAGTCCGCCCCTTCCTTCCGCTCATTCAAAACTCCGCCTTCTCCTCCAAGTCCCCCCCTCCCTTCCGCTCATTCAAAACTCCGCCTTCTCCTCCAAGTCCCGCCCCTCCCTTCCGCTCATTCAAAACTCCGCCTTCTCCTCCACCTCCCCAGTCCCTCCCTTCCGCTAATTGAAATCCCCACCCTCCCCTCAAATCCCCCTTCCTCTCAACCCCCATTCATCCCTTTTGCTCATTCAAATCCCCTGTGTTACAGAGAGCGTGTGAGAAGAATAAACACACAGGTAGTTACTGAAAGGAGTGTAAGAAGGAAAGTGAAAGAGAGAAATGGAGCGGCACCACTCATTCCAGATGCACACACCTTCGAGAGAGCACACAATGTAAAAGATGACGATTGTGAGTGAAAACAGAAGAAAAGAGCTTGGGAATCTTGATTCATCCATTGATTGATTGATTGTGTGCTCTGCCTGAAGTCAGGTCCTTGGCTGCTTGGCAAGAGGGGATACCTGGTGGTTTGTTATCACCTTGCAAGCGCTTAATCAGGGCAGGAATTTATAATTTGATGAGGATGCCGGTGATAACTCACCTCTCTTAAGGGAAGGACACCGTGGGATCTCTAACATCCACCAACTCGTGATAGTGGATGAGACACCCGGCTTAACGTCCATTTGAGGGATGGCACATGAATCGCCCTGCCCGTGAAACACTGGGATGACGGTTATAGCAGGGACGGGATTTGAACCCAGGCGAGAGAGCTAAGAGACGAGTGTGTAGCTCCAGTCCATCCCTTGAGAAGACATGGAAAGGGAAAGAAGACATCCCCACTGTCCTCCCTTCCCCTTTCTTCTTCAACTACTCTACTCCCCCCCTCCCCACTCCCCAGTCCTTAACCCCCCCCCTTTTCCAAGCCTCAACGCCCTTTCAAAACTCCTGTCTCCTCTCTACCCCACCTAAATTATGTCTTGCCATCCCTTCTTCTTCCGCAATTTATTACACCCCCCTCCCCCACCTTTCTTCTTCACGTCAACTCCTCCCCCCCCTCCCCCGACCCATCAAAAGCTTCAAAAGCCCTCGATCCCTACTCTGTCCCCTCTCTGCCTCCGCTCCCCCAACCCTACTCTGTCATCCTCTCCCCTTTTCTTCTTCAAGTCCTCAACTGCCCCAAACCCAAGTACTCAACCCCCCTTCCACACCCGAAGTCCTCAACCCCCCCTCCCAACGCCTCAATCTCCCTCTTCCAACTACATGCACCCTCACCCCCAACTCTTTGTCCTCCCCTTCCCATTTCTTCCCGTTCTTAACAACATTACACAGGGAACTTTTTCGCATGAGAAGGCCATTCAGCCTATCATGCCTGCGTTGTTCCTGTCCCGTTTGATAAGAACAATGTTAAAATTAAATAAAGATGGAGTGTTAAATTCACAATCACTTCCCCCTTTCTTCACTTCGACACACTATAATTCACGGACCGGTGTTTGTGTGTTTCTCGCTCTCCTCCTTCTACAGTTGTGGGCCGACTACATCCAGACTTGCTACATCGGATCAGCATGACACCTGCACAACAGGGGTGCAAATCCTGCCACCAACAGGGTGCAAATCCTGCCACCAACAGGGTGCAAACCCTGCCACCAACCGGAAGGCAAATCCTGCCACAAACCTCCTAATATAAAGTAACCAACTGCAGGAGGACGTCCGCAGCACAGTCGGGCACTAGATACGGATGGTCGTTGGCTCACAAGGAGCTCCTCCGCCCTTTGATCGACATTTACTGTAATCCACATCCCCCAGAGAGGATAATAACTCGTCCCTTCCTGCCGCTCCGGTCGAGAGTGGAAGTTCACTCGTCACACAAGTTAACAATATAATGAACGATCGAACATGATCAATCATCCACTTGAGGCGAGCATTGAATAGGACAACAAATTATCCGCAACAACATCGGAATATCTACATATTACGTACACAAACAATGGTGGAGTTTTGATCTCTTTTCCCATTCATCTCCACCGCGCCGCCCAATCCCTTTCCGTCAAACTCTTCGATGTTTATCCATGGAGTTTAAAAGATTGATTCACAGTTCCTGTGGACAGGTAAGTGGTACACGTGAGTGTGCTCACATTCGAAGTGCTTGGTTCAAACCCCGTGCAATGCATTAATTAATATATGAAATGGTTGTTTGGATTATGAAATACCTTTGTGTGGTTTGGTGGCTGTGGTGACATCACATTGTGGGAATGTTCACTTTGTGATTATGATCAGCCACAAAGCAATGACATGGGGTGTAACAACACAAAGCATTGGTTGTAACAACACAAAGCATGGTTGTAACAACACAAAGCATTGGTTGTAACAACACAAAGCATTGGTTGTAACAACACAAAGCATTGGTTGTGATCCCATTACAGATAATTTTGTTTAATTTTTGTTAAAAACTAAGATGTAAATGTTGAATGTTTCACTGAACAAGTGAAATAATTTCCCTCATATTTACAAAATTTATAACCTTTTAATTAACTTACATTTTAATTCATGTAAACATCTCTTGTCTCCCATTGATCCGTTCGGATTTGAGTCCCGGATCAATGCAGCAGTTGTTGAATGATCAACAGATTGTGAGAGTGAGGATGTTCACCTCTCTTCAACACAGAAGGTTTCCTGAGTTTCTATTCCATGACCCCGCGCACACGAACCGAAAAAAGAGGTGAAACAATTGGTTCACTCCTGTCTGTGTGTCTGTGTACAAACGTCAGTTGATGATGGAGGAACAAGTTATTTAAATGGAATGTTATATTTTGAACATGAATAGGAAGACTAGTTTGCCGTTGTAGTTGCATATCAGGAATCCTGAGTGTTACGTGAGATGTAAATTTCACAAATATCATTGTGGGAGGATTTAAAAACTTTATTTAATTGTTTTCCTCCACGGCTCTCTGATGAGATTTCAATGTGGACCTCCAAGCTCAAAAGTTTGGGCACCCCACCCCCGGTCCAGAGGTATGCACGCTGGTCTCCCCGGTCTAGAGGTACGCACACTGGTCTCCCCGGTCTAGAGGTACGCACGCTGGTCTCCCCGGTCTAGAGGTACGCACGCTGGTCTCCCCGGTCTGGAGGTACGCACACTGGTCTCCCCGGTCTCGAGGTACGCAGACCGGTCTCCCCGGTCTAGAGGTACGCACGTGGTCTCCCCGGCCTAGAGGTACGCACATTGGTCTCCCGGTCTCGAGGTACGCACACTGGTCTCCCCAGTCTAGAGGTACGCACACTGGTCTCCCCAGTCTAGAGGTAGCACACTGGTCTCCCCGGTCTAGAGGTACGCACACTACTCTCTCCGGTCTCGAGGTAAGCACACTGGCCTCTAATGGTGAGTGGCTGTGAGCAGCTTTAATGGTGAGTGGCTGTGAGGAGCTTTAATGGTGAGTGGCTCTGATGGTGAGTGGCTGTGACCAGCTCTAATGGTGAGCAGCTCGAATGGTGAGTAGCTTTCATGGTGAGCAGATCGAATGGTGATGGCTCTAATGGTGAGCAGCTCTAACGGTGAGTGGCTGTGAGCAGCTCGAATAGTGAGTTAATTCAGGTGTTTGTTCAGCAGATTCATACACAGTAACACAGGCAGACACGCTGGAGTACGTCAAAGTAAACCAGGAGCTGGTACTCAAGGTTACCCGCTTTTGGGTGGTATGAGGAATATATCTGTGTTGTGTAGTATAATTCAGCCAATCACAGCCGTGATCTAATCACGTTGAGATAATGTCATGAGGAATATATATCTGCAAGATTAAAACTCGATGTTCAACGGTTTTTGAAATATCGTGTACACAAAAGGACATGGACGGGATGGTCGGATGGAGGATGGAGCTCATTTTAATGTCCCCGTCTCCCCCTTGTCGGATGGACGGCTCGTGCCGCGCCTCTCGTTCGTGCCTCCGTGGACAGGCCGCCCGCCAAAACGCGAGCACAGGACCAGAACGAGCCAAGACCCAGCCTCCACAGCTGCCAGAGCAGACGAGTGCAGAGGAAGAGGAAGAGCCAGCGCGGAAGAAGGAACGCGAAGCCAGGACCAGGACGAGAGAAGAGGGAGTGAGATTCACGAGGAAGACAAGAAGGAAAAAGAAGCAGCCCAGAAGACGCGAACCCTCCTCGTCCGTTCCTTTTGTAGCGCGGGGCCCCGCCCTTCGCTCCGCCCCGTTTCTCGGCTCCACCTTTATTCAAGGCGTTTCCAGACAGCTCTCGAAGGGGGGCGTGCCCCCACTCCGACCGCCTCACGCCGTGCATCCACAATCGGGAGCGAGCTGCCCCACCCCTCCCCTTCACACCAACGAGGTGGGGGCGATTCAGGCGGAGGCATCAGGCGGGGAAAAATGGCGGGAAAACCCCACAAGCGTTGTTGGTGTTTTTCCTCCCACGGAGATCGTGACCGCACGGTGCTCGTTGAATGGCGAGTGGCGAAGATGTGGTAGCGTAGTTTGGGAAGGTGGCGTCGTGTAGTGAATGGCGTGATCGTGAGATGTTGGTTGTGGCGATGTTCGTTGTTGTCTTTGCACCAATATAATAATAGCCAAAGAAAAACGACTAACTGAAGGATCGCAGCCTGAATGGATCACATAAATTCCCTCTAAACAACGGGTTTGGGCTAACTACACATGGACTTACCGATATATCTCACCTGAGGACTCTTTATGGTGTAATGCGAATTTCCACAACCGTAACAATATAATTTGAAATAATTTTCCAGATGTGCACGATAAAAACAAACAAGAAAGACGTCATGGATACACGATACTGCGAAATCCAAATAATAATCAATAGTTGCCATGGAAACAGGAAATTGTTAATTTTGAACATGTGACCAATCAAGTGTTTTTCATGATTGAATGTTCAGCATAACAAATTTTTAGTTCACACAACTTCTGTATTTGTGGCCCAATCGGTGTTTTGCATGTTTCGGGCGGCCTGCACCTCATGTGTCATCCGTTGTGTCATCATGACGAGATTATCCTCACATATCCTACACATATGTAAAATCACAAAAGTCCCACTTCATTATAATGGGGTGACATTGTTGTCATGGAAACCATTGACGTGTCAAAACGGCAATATCGATCGCTCTGATTTCTGGTGAACCGTTCCAGTGACTTGACTTGTAAATCCTGTTCAAATTTCAAGTTCACAGGATGAAAACTGAC
>CM068962.1:7447067-7467036 GCA_035128595.1 Eptatretus atami
CCTCCTGAAACACACGGACGTCGCATTGGACGAAGTGTATTTAACACCGTCGAACAGTAAATAATAATTAACGGCGCCATGCAAGAGCGTCAAATGGCCACGAACAAGCGAACAATGTGATGGTGTACTATATTAAATACGTCACACAATCGTCCGTCACACACACACAAAACCACACACACACACACACACACACACACACACACACACACACACACCACACACACACACGATTAAATAAATATTTTCACTGATTATGAAAAACTTTGCTTTGTTTCGTAAACACACTCGATCCATCCCGTGGCGGTGTCACGTGTTCTCGTTTGTACGTCATTTGTCGATCAGCCCTGATGTATGTATTTCTTTGTACATGCTGTATATAAAGGGTATACATTGTACACGGCATTGTATCTTGTGCATGTGTATGTATATATAATTATATATAATACTACAATGTGTGGAGTTGGAAGCACGATCACAGGAGGGGTCGAACTAACCGTAATTAAAACAGGGTGGTCTTTCTACCCACAGTCCCCTCCTTTACACCCGGAGCCCCCCAATCTACACTCCGTACCCGCTCTTCACTCGGGCAGACACCCTTCCCTCCATCCTTCGACCCCATCCTCCCTCTCCCCTCCCTTTGTCGCCCCCGGGATGTCTTTACCTTCCCCCCCTCCCCCCGACCCCTCCCCTAATCTTTGCCCCAAACAGCATCGTGATCTCTCAGCTGTCCGCACCGTTTGTGTCTGACCGGTCGACTCGACCCCCTGCCTCCCCTCCTCCCCTCCCTCCCTCCTCCCCTCCCCGCACAATCCAGCACCTCCCCTCGTCCAATTCAAAATGCTTCGGCGCTTCCTCCGTCCCTCCCGACCTGGGAGTCCTTTCTCTAGTCCAGCTTGTCCTCCCTGTTACGTGTCTGTCCCCGTTTCTTGTCTAACTGCACGACTGTGTGTGTGTGTGTATGTGTGAGTGCATGCGTCTGTCCACCTCGCCGCACCGCACCGAGGAGACATGGACACCGGGACACTTGTGTGGCTCTTGTTCACCTACTTTATCTCATCACCACCGGTGGGTTTGTCCGCACGTGTGTCCCGTTTGTCCACACTGTGTCTTCAGTGAAGGATGTGGGTGCGTGACGTCACTCCGTCTCCGCGTCTGCACATCTGTCTGAACCGACTTAAGTGTTTCACATCGACACTTTTACTCTTTTTATCATCGTCAATCCTCGATGCTCTCCGGACACCCGCCCAGCTCCGGATCGACATGACCGCTTGTTGTTTTGAGCTTTTGCCGAAATCCTCGACTCTGTGCACTTGTACTTGCTTTTTACTTACGTTGGTATTTATTAATTAATTTATGATTTATAATTATTTTTTGTCGAATCGTGTAATTTATTTATTTATTTATTGTTTATTCGTTCGTCCCTCATTGTTTTTCATTCTCAGTCCCGATCCGATCCGTTCACCTTTCCTCGACGTTCACCTCATTTTCTCAGCAGATACACTGCAGTTGTCTGCCAGCGGAACGTATGACGTCAATACGTAATTTATAGACGATGTGACAGTGAGTTCATCTCGGAGCCTCTGTTGCGCCGTCGGTCCTTGGACCCTGAGATTAACCTGAGAGCCGTTGCGTTCTGACGTCACGTGGATTCTGACGTGGTATGACGTATATGGGTTGAGCTTTAATGTGTGTGTGTGTGTCTGCGTCTTGCGTGTCTGCGTCTGCATGTCTGCGTGCGTGTGTGTGGTGTGTGTGTGTGTGTGTGTGTGTGTGTCTGTGTGTGTCTGTGTGTCTGTGTGTGTGTGTTCTGGGTGTGTGTGTGTGTGGTTGTGTGTGTGTGTGTATGTGTGTGTGCAATGCAAGGATACTGATGACGAAAAGTGACAATTTTGGTCGATTTTATAAATTATCTCGTTGATTTGGAAACTACAACCTCAGGTAGTCAACAACTACAAACCCCATCCTCAGAGTAAAATGGCAAAAATGATACTACACCAGGTACACACGTCATTCCACCACAACAGGTACACACGTCATTCCGCGGCAACAGGTACACACGTCATTCACTACAACAGGTACACACGTCATTCACCACAACAGGTACACACGTCATTCCACCAACAACAGGTACACACGTCATTCCACCACAACAGGTACACACGTCATTCCACCACAACAGGTACACACGTCATTCCACTACAACAGTACACACGTCATTCCACTACAACAGGTACGCACGTCATTCCACTACAACAGGTACACACGTCATCCACCACAACAGTACACACGTCATTCCACCACAACAGGTACACACGTCAGTCCAAAACCACAACAGGTACCCACGTCATTTCACTACAACAGGTACACACGTCATTCCACCACAACAGGTACACACGTCATTCCACTAACAACAGGTACACACGTCATTCCCTACAAACAGGTACGCACGTGCATTCCACTACAACAGTACACACGTCATTCCCCAACAGGTACACACATCATTCCACTACAACAGGTACGCACGTCATTCCACTACAACAGGTACGCACGTCATTCCACTGAACAGGTACGCACATCATTCCACTACAACAGGTACACACGTCATTCCGCGGCAACAGGTACACACCATCATTCTACGACAACAGGTACACACATCATTCCACAGCAACAGGTACACACATCATTCCACTCAAAAGTACACACATCATAACACTACAACAGGTACACACAGTCATTCCACTACAACAGGTACACACGTCATTCCACTAAACAGGTACACACGTCATTCCACTGCAACAGGTACACACGTCATTCCACTACAACAGGTACACACGTCATTCCACACAACAGGTACACACGTCATTCCACTACAACAGGTACACACGTCATTCCACTACAACAGGTACACACGTCATTCCACTACAACAGGTACGCACGTCATTCCACTACAACAGGTACACACTCATCCGCGGCAAACAGGTACACACATCATTCCACTACAACAGGTACGCCACGTCCATTCCACTTACAAACAGGTACACACGTCATTTCATGGACAACAGGTTACACACGTTCATTTACAGTGACAACAGGTACACACATCATTACCACTACAAACAGGTACACACGTCATTCATTGACAACAGGTACAACATCGTCATTCCACAACAGTACACCACGTGTTTTCCCCACATCACTTGCACGCTGCTTCCCCCTCATCACCTACTCCCGGTGCTTTTCACTCATTACCTGCCCCCCCCCCCCCCCCGGTGCTTTGTACATATCACCTGCCCTATAGGTTTTGTTTTTTGATGTTTTTCTACCTCATTCCCATATGTGTGAATGGCTGCCTGTCAGGTGAGCTACCTATCGGACATCAGGGCAGCACGTCATTGAGGAATGAACAAACATGGCACGATGGTGGAACAGGAGCATGAGAGAGCATCTTTGTAACAGCTCGTCTTTGTCTTTATAATACAGGATGTTTCAAAAGTCCAGAATCATAGGAAGTTTTAATATTTTTGTGTCGACGTCTTGGAGGTGGACAGGACGTCGTGGACAGACAGAATGGCTGCCAGGTAGTCCAGATTTAACACCACTCGACTTTCCTTCTTTGGGGACACCTGAAATCGGTGGTTTCTAGCACAAGACCACAAACTATTGAAACTTAGAGAATGAAATCAGGAACAAATTTGATAAAATCGATGTGTCAATGTTAAACGTTCAAACAAACCTCCGCACAAGAACCGATCCATGTATGTATATCAGTGGCTCACAATTAATTTAATTTGTAATTATAAATAAATATCCCGAAGATTCGGGACTTTTGAAACACCCTGTACGTTATGTGTCACTTCGATGTATGCATGTACATGTTATGTGCAAGCACAGGGACATACAACCATAACACTCCTCTTCCTCACTCTCAGGCTGTGTGGCTCCTGGTCCTGTCGCTCTCCGTTTTGCTGAAAACCCTCCTCTGTGCGTATTATATCTATGTCCTTCTTATCTGAAACATCTCTGTGTTATCACTCGTAATCACCTCCTTTCTATCGTATAAAGTCCTGTCTCCTTCAGCCGCTCCTCATAGCTTTAGTCTAGCTCGGCCTGAATCATTTTAGCCATTCTACGCTAAGCCGTGCCTACGGCAGCTACGTCCTTCCTCAGATGTTTTCAGTTTTCCAGGATTGAGAGCTTATGCTTTTTATCCACGGGAAATCTCACAGTATCTCCCAGCTACGGAAGGATCATAAAACGAATGGACCGATCTATTTCTTTGCTCGTCCACTGGAAGATGTTCAGTCTCTTTGAACTTCTCGGCCTCACCATCCACCATGACCCTTCATGGGTCAACCACGTAGCAAAGTTGGTCTTCAAAGCCAGCCGTGGACCGGGCATCCTCCGTCGTTCCAAGTAACTCCTTGAAAAATCAGAACGATTCACAGTCTACATACATCTACAAGACCTTTTATCCATAGCTCCATGGAGTACTGCTCTCCCCTATGGGCTGGTACTCCAGCATCACATCTGTATCTCCTGGATTCTGTGGATCTAAAAACTCTCAGAATTATTGTAATCACTTCGGCTATGAGGCCGAAGCACAAGATATGTTGCTCTCACATCGCAGGTAGATCGGTGGTCTCTTTGTTTTCTACAGTCTGTTTTGCAACGTCGTTTCCTCTGCTCTCTCAGTCCTCCGACCCTTCTTCATGTTCTCCAGGATGCACGTGTTCTTCTGTTAACCACCAACTGGTGGTTTCCTTTGTTCTCCCAAGTCCAGGCTTTCCTTTGTTCTCTTTTCTCCCCTTCGAGGAATCTCCTTCCTGAGGTTGTTCTATTGTACGCTTCCCTCCAGGTTTTAAAGGAGGTAGTGCACCACCATCTCACATCACCCCTCCTCCCCAAATCACTACCGGTGACCCTTTATACCCCTATCAACTCCGCCTAACCAAACTCTCTACGAGCAGGTTACTGTGCTTCCTCTGCTCTTCTCTCTCCAGCTGTAACACAGGTGTTCACGACTGGTTGTTTCCATTAAACCCTTTGCAATGCAATGCCCGTTGGAGATATGGATCGCGATCCTCCTCACCAACACACCGTGTTCCTGTGACTATTGAATGGTATGTTTGTAATCAAGACCTACCTGAGACTAACCTTTCTGTGATGAATACGCAGTTGCAGCATGACGTTGACAGCGGTGTTTCTTGTTGAGTTTTTTTCGCAAAATTATTTTCCTTCTTCCCCAGATTTGAACTTAATTTGCATAATGCCCGTCCGGGGTTAAAGGTCAAGGTCAAGGTCAAGGTTCAAATGGCAGTCTGGAAAAAAAAAAAACAACAAACAATCTCAAAGACCGCTGGGCCTTCCAAGATGCTCTTGCATCGTAATAATGTACCTGCACTGAAAGTTGTACACCTGATATTTGTTTCGTGTCCTTGACCGACTTTTTTTATTTTATTTTCGGATTGTGACCTGATTAACAAAAACACACCCTTTTTGATCATAACTAGAATAATTTTCCTCTGATTTTCATTATGTTGAGTTTTATGGATGGATTGTTAGATGGGGACACATTTTCTTAATTTACACTTTATCCCTAAATGTTGAAGGTCAAGGTCGTATGGTGGTCTGAAAAAAACATGGCCATCATTGGATTGCGGGCCAAGGTTAAGTTGCGGCCCATTCGGCGGCGAGGGTAAGCCCCCCGGCCGAGCGATTTCTCTGTCATGCACAGATATCTAGCTCAACTTTTGATAATTTTGGTGAAGTTTGTCCGAAGCACCATTCCTACCAAAACTCTCTGGTCTGCGTTTGATAATGCGTAATTTATGGCGAAAAGGCTCGTGCTTTTACTGAGAACAGCGAGTGCGTTCGTTACTGGCTTTGATTTTTTACAGTTCTTCTTCTTTCTTATGCAGCGCACAGCTACGAGTCGCATCATTGGCCGAGTGGGCACTCGGCTGTTCCCACTGATGCAGGGCCCCCTGTAGTTTGAGTAGGAATTGGAGTGCCATGGTGCCGGCGATAACTCGGCTTCTCCTCGTGAAAGGACACCGTGGGACCATGAACGCCCAGTTTAACGTCATCGGAGGGGATGGCACACATATTGATGAACCACCCTGCCTGTGAGACATACCTCTAGGTCTAGGCCATCCCTCCAACCTGATTATTACAGTACTCTATTTTCTCCCGTATTATAGTCGGCGGGCGCAAAACGAAACTTTCACCTCCAACTGCACGATGTACCGGTCAGGCTGGCAGTGTATAAGTGAGAGAGAGAGAGAGCAAATGGAGCAGCTGTTGCATAGTGCTTCCTAATGAAATTACCTGAATTACATGATATCACAAATAAAATAGGATTTAAGTTCATTGGTGTTCATGTAGTTTGGATTTTAGATGCGATTCGACAAAAAATTATGTTTCATATGGAAACCTGCCGTTCTGATAAATGTCTGCCATGATCTGCAGACATTTTGCAAATGGAATTGAAATCATGTGAATGACTTCCTTCGACTGTTTTTTGCTTAGGAGGATGAACAGAACAAGATAAATATATCTTTTAATCCAAAAAAGTTCCAAAGTCGACTTGATAAAACCATCGAGTACTCGGTTATTGCAATTTGTGTCTCCAAGCGCACCAAATGTTGGCCATGTCGCGTCTCATGGACATCACGAATTCCCCAACAAATGTCTCGGGCGGCACAGCTCATGGGTCACATGCCTGGTCACACGGTGGCCCAAACGCATCCTTCACAACAGCAATCTCAATTTGTATTCCAAACTAGAAGGCATCGCTGGAGCGCACCACCTCCGCCACGCTAACGGTTCACATTTTTGTATGCCCACTGATGGCGTTCTGATCTTGAATTTGGACCTGAACCCCAAATTCGAATTCGATTTCGTCCTTGTCACACACCCAACTCATTCATCCACCAAGTTTTGTTCGGATTCCGTCACAACTTTTTCAGATATCCATTGCTTATATATCGTTTTTGGCCCGATCTCTCAATGGTTGAAGAATCCCTTTTAAAAGAAAAATTAAATAATTCTCGTATCCGGATTCATATCTTCACCAAAATCGAAACCAATTCGCCCGTGTCACACACCGAAGTTGTCCCACCAGTTTCGTCCGAGTCCCTGTGCAACTTTTTGATATTGTCGTGCTCACAGGCAAAACAAACAGGGCAAGAAGACAAGGCAGGGCGAAAAACAGAAGCCTCCGCGTCCCACTTCTGTTGGCGGAGGTAATAATTTTAATTTAAGAAAGATTGTCCCATTGCGTCCCGTCGGTTACAAAATTCCTGGGAATTTGATCGAAACTTTAAAAGAGGCAACGGGACTGACTTTCGGGATTCATCACGTGTGCAGCGGTCAGCGGAACATCCGTGCAACACTCGTTCCACTAAGGGAAGAGTTTGAAAACGTGAAAATGTGTACACTTGCAAACTTCCGGGGGAAATTTCATTCCATAAAAAAGTAAAGTTGTGAGTTTCATGATGAAAAGCACAATAGCCGTCTGCTCTTCAGATAACAATTCCTTTCTTCACCACTCACGCACCTCCCCAAACCCCTCCCCTGGTCACACTACCCAGCTTTCCAGTAAACATCAAATTGTCATCGTGCTCCAGGCATTCCCTACCATTTCTCAATTCTCGTTGCCGTTAGGAGCCTTCATTTTTTCCCCCAGTGACTGTTACAACAATTTTTGGCCTTGCTTTGCCCAGCTGCGACGAGCTGCTTGCAGATGGAAGTAGTCCAACTGCCATCGAAGCTTGTCCGTAATTTTTTTGGGGTAATTTTGGTGTATTCTCCTCGCACGACATCGATCCGGGTCTTGAAGGGGCCTCACGTCCTGATTAGATGGATTCCGTTGCAAATCTTCAGTTGCAAAAGTCAAAGCTCTGGTTGATTCTCCATTCTGGTTTTTTGCGTCTCATGTTTGGTGGGAACAGAGTCATGGGTGTGTGTGTTCGAAGCCTTACTGCTCAGCACATCTTTCATAATCCACACATCACAGCCATACGTCGATGCTCTACATCCACGTTATAGCAGTGGAGGAAGGGACGTGGAAACCCTTGATTTTTATTCACCATTAACCTTCTCTGTCAAGTTGTTTACATACTGAGAGAGTTTAGGGCTAGTGAACTGGTTTTCCAGGTTCATGCTTATGAATGTGTGATATTATTAGTAAACACGTGGAAGGCATTACAGCGGTTGTTTTTGAAAATATGGCATGAGGTCACGGCTCCAGTGTCATGGGCATTTTATTTCCACCATGAAGTAGTGTTTTGAAAAAATCTCAAGCACCGATACTATAATGCAGTGTGTCTGTAAAACGCTTGCGCTCGATACCCGGACCACCCAGGGAGATCTGGGAGTGGGTTGTGTTTAAAGAACGTGTTAAGGAGTCTGAGTATAATACGAGAGTGGATGAAAAGATATGATCACATAGTGGATATTATTGGATTTAAACACAGTATTTGCATAGGCGTTGCAGTGGTAGTTCCATCAGCATTACGGTCACGGACATGTCTTGTTGCATTTTCTGATGTGCATCGAGGTTCGTCTTATATGCGTTCGTGGTTCAGTTCTGCTGTGCATTGAGGTTCGGTCTATATGCGTCGTCTGCTGTGCTTGAGTTTTTGTATGATGTGCGTCCCAAGGTTCGCGTCTGATATGCGTCGTCTTGCTTGTGCATTGAGGCTTTTGGTTATGATGTGCGTCAAAGGTTGGTCTGATATGCGTCGTCTGCTGTGCATTGAGGTTTCGGTATGATGTGCGTCAAGGTTCGTATTGATGTGCGTCAAGGTTCGGTATGATGTGCCGTCAAGGTTCGGTCTGATATGCGTCGTCTGCTGTGCATTGAGGTTCGGTATGATTATGCGTCGAGGTTCGGTCTGATATGCGTGAGGTTTCAGTCTGCTGTGCATTCAAAGTTCGTCTGATGTGCATCAGGTTCGGTCTGATATGCATCGAGGTTCTGTCTGATGTGCATCGTAGGTTCGGTCTGATATGCATCGAGGTTCGTCTGATATGCATCAGGTGTCGGGTCTGATATGCGTCGAGGTTCGGTTCTTGATGTGTGTCGAGGTTCGGTCTGATGTGTGTCGAGGGTTCTAGTCCAATGTGCATCAAAGTTCGGTCTGATGTGGATCAAAGTTTCAGTCTGATGTGTGTCGAGGTTGGTCTGATGTGATGTCGAGGTTCGGTCTGATGTGCGTCAGGTCTTGCTGTGATGCATCGAGGTTCGGTCTGATATGCATCGAGGTTCGGTCTGATAATGCATCGAGGTTCGGTCTGATATGCATCGAGGTTCGGTCTGATATGCATCGAGGTTCGGTTCTGATGTGCATCGAGGTTTCGGTCTGGATATGCGTCGAGGTTCGGTCTTGATGTCCGTCAAGGTTCGGTTGATGTGGTCGGGGTTCTGTTCTGATATTGCCATCGAGGTTCGGTCTGATATGCATCGAGTTCGGTCGATATGCGTCGGAGGTTCGGTCTGTATGTGCGTCGAGGTTCGGTCTGATGTGCGTCGAGGTTCGGTCGATGGGCGTCGAGGTTCGGTCTGATATTGCATCGAAGGGTTCGTCTGATATGCATCAAGTTCGGTCTGGATATGCATCAAGGTTCGTCTGATATGCAATCGAGGTTTCTTGTCTGATATGCATCGAGGTTCGGTTCTGATGTGCATCAAGGTTCGGTCTGATATGCATCGAGGGTTCTGTCTGTATTGCATCGAAGGTTTCGGTCTGATGTGCATCAAGGTTCGGTCTGATATGCATCGATGTTCGGTCTGATGTGCGTCAAGGTATCGGTCCTGATGTTTATTAAAATTTTATATTTATTATCATCTCTTATGTTGTATAATTTGTTTAATCATATATAAAAATCTATAATTAATCAATAAAATTTATTGTATTCTTAAATTATCTTAATTATTTTAATTTCAAATTATTTCTTATTGTATTTTATATTCTTAATTTTATTATTAAAAATATTAATCTTTCTTTCTTTTTTTCTATAGACCTTATTATTTTCTTTGATCTTTAATATTATTTTATATAATAATTGAAATAGATTCATAATAATTGATGATTCTTTTATATTTGATATATTATAATTACTATAATAAATTCTTTTTAAAATTATAATTCACATTTTTCTGAATCTATATTGTTGTATTTTTATTAACTATAAAAGATTTTAATATTTTTTTATATAGTTAAAGCATATTCATGTTTTTGTTGATATAAATTATCTATCATTTAAGTATACCATTTAATTTTTAAAATAAATCTTTTTTACTCTGATCTATACTTATATATGTCTCCCTTCAATAATCATTCATAATTATTTTATATTATTATCACTAATCATATTTTTTTTTTTTCTTTTATCATTTATTCTTATTCATATTCATTTTTATGTGTGATCTATCCTTTTAATGATATTTAGTTTTAAAATTCTTTCAATTATTTGTTAATTTTCAAATTATCATAATTTTATATATAAATCTTATAATCATTAATTAAAATTTTATATCATATTTAATATTTTTTTCTTGTACTATTAATTCTTTTTGATTTTTATAAATAAAATCAATACTCAATATATAAGTTGTCTCATTATTTTATAAATTTTATCAAAATCTCAATTCCTAATAAATCCAATCAATATCTTTAATCTTTTATTATATAATCTATAACATATTGATGTATAGATATATAAAAAATTATATGGGCGCCATTTTTCTTCTTTTTCTTCCGTTCTTTTTCTTCGTTGTTTTTCGAGGGTTCGGTCTTGATGTGCATCAAGGTTCGGTCTGATATGCATCGAGGTTCGGTCTGATGTGCATCAAGCGGTTCGGTCTGATATGCATCGAGGTTCGGTCTGTCTCGATATGCACAGATTCGGTCTGATATGCGTCGAGGTTCGGTCCTGATGATGCGTCGAGGTTCGTCCAATATGTGCATCAAAGGTTCGGTCTGATGTGCGTCGAGGTTCGGTCTGATGTGCATCAAAGTTGCTGTCTGATGTGCGTCGGACGAGGGTTCTGCCGATGTGCCGTCGAGGTTCTGTCTGAAGTGCGTCGAAGCCGAGGTTGACAGAATGCGGAACCCTCTTCCAATTCAGGTGTTTCCTTGGAAAATTCAGAGCAACCGCAGTCTACAAAGGCCTCTGATTTGGCTCAATGGAGTACTGCTCTCTGCCTATTGCTTTGCTCCCCAGCCATCACATTGTTTCTCTTGGGATTCTGTGGAATGTAAAACGCTGTGAAAATTATTGGAATTCTCCTGTGATTAGCGTGGAAGCACAAGCTCTGTTCTCTCACATCGCACGTAGATTCAGCGGTGTCTGTTGTCTACCGTTCTATTCTCCAACATTGCTCCCTCCCACTCTCTTCAGTCTTCCGACCTCCCGTTCCCCAGGGATGCACTTTCTTTCCATTTAACCCCTTCCTGGTCAAATCCCCCAAATCCAAGCTTACCGCACACCTGATACTGTTTTCACCTGTTTGTTTCGAAAACTCCTTCATGTTAAATCAATCCCCACTCATCTCTCCGAGGAGCTTCAAGCAGGTGGTGCACCATCAATCTCAGGTCATTCCCCCATCCCTGCCCATGATCTTTTCTACCCACATTAACCATTCCTAACCCTCCAAAATGCAACTCTTTGATTTTCAAGGTTAATGTTTCCTCCCCATCCCTCTTTCTCCTCTTTCTGCTCATCCGATCCAATTTTAAATGATACTCTTTCGGATTTGGTCCTGCTGTCCCGCCGATCCTGCTTTGCCTTCTTACTGTCCGTCACCTCGTTTTTTCCTGAAAAATTGTAAAGAAGAGGAGGAAGAAGAGATCTCGTATAAAAGTTGGGCATAATGATCTTATATGATCAACAAGCGTGAGTGTATTCCTCCAACCCTACTTCTCCCATGTTGAAGAAAGGACCAATGGGCATGGTTGTCCTCTGTATGGTGGTGTGTATGCGGTGGTGCCAGGATTAGTTGCTTCAATTTACTTTCCACCTGCCATGCGTGTTTTATGCCAAAGCACATCCTTTTTAAAACAATGCCTTTGTGACGTTTTCACCCTCTTGCGGAATATGACTGCAGCCAAATGTAGCTCCTGTCATCGAGAGGACTAGGCACGCGGTTCAACTGCCTCCATTGCGGCCCGGCCAACACCAATTTCTCATCAGTTCATCGCCAACTACACCCCCAACATCACCTTTGGTTGTGAAGTTTGGACACCTGGTGAATGTGAACAAAACATTCTAATATTCTCGACTTCATGAGCGTAGTCATCATCGATCTCTTCCGGCCTCCTTGGCAATGTCAGAACGCCCTTTGGTCACCCGAAGACAACCAATGGAGGACCTAGCCAACAAATGGCAGAAATACACCCTGGTAGTGGTGGGACAACCGGTGGATGGAATTAACGTTCACAACACGATGTGTAATCAACTGCAAAACAATGGTAAATTGACATCCGCTGAGTCTTAATACCTTTTCCCAGAAGGACCGAGTTAATCAGAAAGATGGGGTCGTTGTGGGCAGGTGTTGGTTGCAAATGGTCTCATGAGTGAGTCCAAGTCACACGACCACATTGACGCGTTCTACATTGTGGATTCAGGGCTTTCGAGTAGATGTGCGGATTTGATTCTTGTGAACAATTGAAGGGTTTTGTGAATGCTTCCCGACAATGAAATTGCTAATAATTTAGCATTGTCGTTGGTTTCATGATTATCCTGAATAATAATTGGAAGTGATCTGGTTCACTGTGGAATGTTTCCATGATTCGTGTAAATGAACAAACCCTGGAAAACAAAGCCTCAGAGGAGTTCTGCTTTCGGGTTCGGGTTATGGAGCTCGCCTGCGCTGCTCGATGTTGTTTATCGCTATTCCATTGTGATTGAACCTGAGCGAGGTTCAAGTCCGTTGTGATTGAACCCGAGAGGGTGAAACTTGTTGTGATGGAACCTGCAGTCCACCTCGTTGTGATTGAAACCTGAAGAGGTCAACCTCATTGTAAATGAACCTGAAGAGGTCGACTTTGTTGCGATTGAACCTGAGACGTCATTTCTTCGTTGATGTGATTTGAACCTGAGAGGTCAACTCATTGTAAATGAACCTGAGAGTCCAAGTCGTTGTGATTGAACCCCGAGAGGTGAACTGTTTGTGATGGACTGCAGGTCCACCTCGTTTATTGAACCTAGAGGGTCAAACTCATTGAAATGAACCTGGAGGGTCGACTTTGTGCGATTAACCTGAGGACGTCATCTTGTTGTATCCTTCATTGCTGCATTCACTTCGTTTAAAAAGGGGAGCGGGGGCTACATTAACCTCCCACTCGGAAATACATCAAAAGCAGTCTATTAAAGTCTACTTGTGGGACAAAGACTCCCCTCAAGTGTGTGACGGGTATTTTTGTCATAATCGTTATGCTCGCCAAGTGTGGGTTGGGGAAGAGTGAGTTACGTGTTGGGAATGAAGTGCTGTGGAGAAGGAGAACAAATCTTTTGAAATGAGGTTACCATCTCACTTGCAGTTATATTACATAGCATGGAAAACCAATTCTGAAATTTTTTGCGCGAGTCGCCAGTAGTGGTGGGTTGTTTCCAAAACACATGTTGGTGGTTGTTTCCCAAATACATGTAGTGGCTTGGCTTGTTACCCAAAGCCACATGTAGTGGGTGGTTGTTTCCCAAAACACATTGTATGGTGTTGTTTCCCAAAACCCATGTAGTTGGTGGTTGGTTACCAAAAACCCATTGTGGTTGGTGGTTTTACCAAAAACACATGTAGTGGTGTTGTTATCCAAACCACATAGTGGTGGTTTGTTACAAAAACACATGCAGTGGTGGTTGTTACCCAAAACCATGAGTCGGTGGTTGTTACCCAAAAACCCATGGTAGTGCTGGTTCGTTTCCCAAACCCATGTAATGGTGGTTGTTTCCCAAAACACATGTAGTGTGGTTGTTTCCCAAAACACATGTAATGTGGTGTTCCCAAAACACATGTAGTGGTGGTTGTTTCCAAACACATGTAGTGGTGGTTGTTTCCCAAAACCCATTGTGGTGGTGGCTTGTTACCAAAAACCCATGTGGTGGTGGTGTTACCAAAAAACACATGTAGTGCGTGTTGTTACCAAACACACATAGTGTTTGGTTGTTACCCAAAACACATTGCAGTGGTGGTTGTTACCCAAAAACCCATGTAGTGGTGGTTGTTACCCAAAACCCATTGTAGTTGTGGTTGTTTCCCAAAACCCATTAATGGTGCTGTTGTTTCCCAAAAACACATGTAGTGGTGTAGTTTCCCAAAACACATGTAGTGGTGTGTTGTTTCAAAAACAACATGTATTGGTGGTTTTTTGTTTCCCAAAACCACATTAGTGGTGGTGCCCAAAAACACATGTAGTGGTGGTTGTTTCCCAAACACATGTAGTGGTGGTTGTTCCCAAAACCCATGTAATGGTGGTTGTTTCCCAAAACACATGTAGTGGTGTTGTTTCCCAAAACACCATGTAGTGGTGCGTTGTTACCAAAACACATGTAGTTGGTGGTTGTTTCCCAAAACACATGTAGTGGTGGTTGTTTCCCAAAACACATGTAGTGGTGGTTGTTTACCTAAAACCCATGTAGTGGTGGTTGTTACCCAAAACACATGTAGGTGGTGGTTTGTTACTCAAAACACCATGTAGTGGTGGTTGTTACCCAAAACCCATGTAGTGTGGTTGTTACCAAAACCATGTGGTGGTGGTTGTTACCCAAACCGGTGATGAACGGCTGGAAGTTGTTTATTCCCTGCACTATTCCTGGAAACATTGAGAATATTTGAACAGTTTGAGTATACCTGCATGCTTACCTGCGTGCTTACCCACATGCCTACTTCGCATGCCAACCATATGCACACCTGTGTGCATGCCCATGTTGCGTACCCCGCATGCTACCCACGTTGTGTACCACATCATACCCGTGTGCATAATCTGCGTGCCTGCTTCGGTGTACTACCCACGTGGTACCTGGCACACATACCTACGTAGTGTACTTGGCGTACCTACCCACATTTCCTAATGCATACCCATGTGCATATCCACATGCCTTACCCGCATGCGTACCCATGTGCCTTACCACGTCATACCTGCACACCTAACCTTGTTGTGTACCCGCACAGCTACCCACATGCCATACCCACACAGCTACCCACCGTGTGTACCCGCTTGCATACCCACGTGTGTGTGTGTGTGTGTTGTGTGTGTGTGCTGTGTGTGTGTGTGTGTGTTTGTGTGGTGTTAGGTGTTTAATGAATCCTTGTTTATTGTCCCAATGTAATATTTACAAAGATATCCGAGTGGGGACATTTTCCCCTTTTCCATGATATATGGAACCATCTCGAGAGCTCGTGATGAACACCATTTGTGAGGTTGTCAAATGATTGCTCATGTTGTGGTTTCATAAACGTGTTCATACCTCGTGTCTTGTGGAATCAGCGGATCACACGCTGTTGACTACCTGATTTCAATGGTCAATCCATCCAGATCATCATTCATCATTTGAGGTTTGGACCCTGAACCTCAGAATGTCCTCAAAGAGCGAGTCTACGACCTCAGATGTGGAAATCAGGCAGAGATTGAGAGATTGAGAGATTGAGAGGGATTGAGAGATTGAGAGATTTAAATATATATACTTGTATAATATCGATTTTGCGGTTCCCTTCTCACTCAACGGTGAAGAATCACTTAAAATTCCAGTTATTTCGGATATTCACCAAAATATGACAAATTCAATCAGTGTCAGACACCCAACCTATCCACAAAATTTTTGTTTGAATCTGTCCATTAAATTGTGAGATGTCCTGTTCTCAGGACAGACAAACAACCAAAACAGACAGACAGACAGACAGGCAGGTGAAAAAACAAACCTTCTTTAGGTGGAGGAGTAATGAAATGTAAATGTAATATAAGTAATATAGTACTGTATTAATATAAATAAAAAATATAACATAAATATAAATATAACATAAATATAATATTACATAAATATAAATATAACATAAATATAATATAAAATAAATATAATATAACATAAATAAAATATAAATATATATAATATACATAAATATAATATAACATAAATATAATATAACATAAATAAAATATACATATATATATTAATTATAACATAAATATATATTAACATAAATATATATAACATTCTATCTTCTATCTATAATTCCAGCAAATGTGTGTGTGTGTGTTGTCTGTGTGTGTTGAGTGTGTGTGTCTGTGACCGCTGTATTCTCGACAAACACTGGTCCGATCTTAATGAACTTGCCAGGTATGTTGCTGGGGACCTGAGCATGCTGCCATTTTCAAGGTTTGATATTAACGGACAAGTGTTCCCAAGTTATGGGCATTTATTTTACAAAACCAATGACAGGACACGTTGCTGCCGTAGGCGTGGCGATGGTGGAAAGGGTGCCATTTAGTTACCGATGACAGGACACGTTGTGCGTAGGCGGTGGCTGTTGGGGAAGAGATTCTCAGCCTCGTTCCCCATTACGGGTTTACAACGTACTGACTTCCGGATAGGTTGATGACTTACTGTATTCTAATAATTTTCTCGATTTCTTTATGCGCATTTATAGATAAACACAATGCCCCAATCCAGTCGTCGTTTACGAGAGCGAAGGAACGGCCTGTGTGGTTGTTTGAAAGTTTTGTTTTTTTGCACGTACGGGCACGCGAGGAGCGAAAGGAACGGCCTGTTTGGTTGTTGTTCTGGCACGCGGTTTGAAAGTTTTTCACGTACGCCACGCACGTACGGGCATGCGGCGAGAGCGAAGGGACGGCCTGTGTGCGTTGTTTCTGTACGCGGTTTGAAGTTTTTTTAATTTTTTTGCACTTACGGCCCACACACGTACGGGCACGCACTAGTAAATATAATATAACATAAAATTAAAAATTATAACATTAATTATAATTATAACATAAATATAAATATAACAAATATAATATAACATAAATATAAATATATAACATAATATAATATAAGATAAATATAAATATAATATATAAAATATTAAATATAATATAACATAAATCATGAATATAACATAAATATATATAATATAACATAAATATAAATATACGATAAATATAACATAATATAATATAACATAAATATATATACATAAATTAATATAACAAATTATAAGTATAATATAACATAAAATATAATATACGATAAATATAATATAACATAAATATAATATAACAAATATAATATAACATAAATATAATTAATTAACATAAATATAAGGATAAATATTAACATAAATATAATATAAGATAAATATATATAACATTAAAATCTCTCTCTATTTAGGTGTGACTGACGTCATAATGTTATCGCTGTCGTGACGTCACGTTTCGACGGGCGCGACATGCGGACATTTCCGTCAATTCATTGGGCGAGTCGCGGTGTGACCCGTGTCCCTTTCAGGGTCCACGCGGGGTCTACACAGCCGTCCCGCACATACACACACCGCGGGACACGACCGCTTGTTGCTTTAAGCTTTTGTTCCTTCGTCACCGTATTGGGGGGGTCCGTGGTACAAGTACATCTCGTGGTTCATTCCCATGACCGCTTGTTGGTTTAAGCTTTTTTTTGGTGGTTCCACGTGATTATTACGTGCCATGTTTTGAGGTCACGATCTTGGGTGGATCTCCGCGACGCGACTCTCCATTTCATCGTTTTCATTCTCCACCTTTTTCCCCTGTCGTGCGAATCGCGCTGCCGTGTATTACTCCCTCCTGCCGTGTACTACTCCCTCCTGCCGTGTACTACTCCCTCCTGCCGTGTACTACTCCCTCCTGCCGTGTACTACTCCCTCCTGCCGTGTACTACTCCCTCCTGGCCAATCTGCGCCCCCTCCCCCAAACCCCTCACTCTCTCTCTCTCCCGTAAACAACCAACAATGACGGGGCCAACTCCCTTCCGCTCTCTTTCCTCTCGGCAAGGCCCCACCAACACGACCAGCAGGCAACACAACCCCCGCCCTCTTAACCCTCGCACTCAACTCTCCGCTCCCCAGCAGACTCGCTCACTCGGATGTGTCTTCACGGACAATACGTGACATTGTCTCGTCCCCCTCGTCCCCCCCGAATACCCGACACACTCCTTTGTCTCTGTCCACCCTGAACCGTCTCACATCCAAACACGCACCACTGACCGAGTCTTCCTCACACGAATAGACTTACATCGTAAGGATTTCAACACTTGGGCCACGGCCATTATGCATCTGAAATCTGAGGGAATATCGTTGTTCCTCACACAAGGAATACAAACGAAAAGTGTGTCTTTCATGGGACCAAGTGCAACCCGACCGTGGTACACTACACCTGCTGTGTGTACACAAACACCAAACATCACCAGACAACACACAAACACCACCAGACAACACACAAACACCACAAGACAACGCACAAACACCACCACACAACATACAAACACATCACCAGCCAACACGCATACAAACAACACACAAACACCACCACACAACATGCCAAACATCACAAACAACACACAAACACAATAAGACAACAGCACAAACACCACAAGGACAACGCACAAACAGACCACCACCAATCACAAACATCACCCAGCAACACACATAAAAAACAACACCAGACAACAACACAAACACCACAAGACAACGCACAAAACACCACCACACAACATACAAAACATCACCAGCCAACACACATACAAACAAACCACACAAACACCACCACACAACATACAAACATCACCAGCCAACACACATACAAACAACACACAAACACCACAAGACAATGCCACAAACACCACCAACACAACATCAAACATCACCAGCCAACACACAAAAACACACAACACACAACACACAAACATGACAGACAACGCACAAACCCACCACACCAACATACAAACATCACCAGCCAACACGCATTACAAACAACACACAAACACCAACCACACAACATCAAACATCACCAAACAACACACAAACACAATAAGACAACACACAAACACCACAAGACAACGCACAAACACCACCACACAAGCACAAAACACAGCCAACACACATAAAAACAACACCAGAACAACAACAAACAACCACAAGACAACGCACAAACACCACCACACAACATACAAACATCACCAGCCAACACACATACAAACAACAGACAAACACCACCACACAACACATACCAACATCACCAGCCAACACACATACAAACAACACACAAACACCACAAGACAATGCACAAACACCACCACACAACATACAAACATCACCAGCCAACACACATACAAACAACACACAACACCAAAGACAACACACAAACATGAAAGACAACCGCACAAAACTCCACCACACAACATGCAAACATCACCAGCCAACACACATACAAACAACACACAAACACCACACAAAATACAAACATCACCAGCCAACACACATACAAACAACACACAAACACCACAAGACAACACACAAACACCACCACACAATACACAAACATCACCAGCCAACACACATACAAACAACACAGACAACACACAAACACCACAAGACAACGCACAAACACCCCAACACATACAAACTCACCAGCAACACACATACAAACAACCACAAACCACCACACAACATCACAGCCAACAACACAACAACAACACACAACACACAAACACACACAAACACCACAGACAACGCACAAACACCACAACATAACGCAACAAAACATCCACCAACACAACACAAAACACCAAAAGACAAGCACAAACACCACAACACACCATACCAAACACACCACCAACCACACATACAAACAACACACACACCACAAGACAACACACAGCAACACACACAAAGACAACGCACAAACACCACCACACAACATACAAACATCACAGCCAA
>CM068962.1:7468036-7480077 GCA_035128595.1 Eptatretus atami
GTTCTTCTTCTTGCTGTCTGTCTCTCGTTCTCCTCTATGTGTCTCTCTCTATCTCTGTCTCTCTCTTCTGTCTGTCTGTCTGTCTGTGTCTGTCTCCTCTCTGTCTCTCTATGTCTCTCTCTATGTCTCTCTGTGTCCTCTCTCTGTCTGTCTCTCTCTGTTTCTATTGTTCTCTCTCTATGTCTGCTCTGTCTCTCTTGTGTTTCTATGTCTCTCTTGTTCTCTGTCTGCTCTCTGTCTCTCTCCCCTCTCTGTCTGTCTCTTTCTCTGTCTCTCTCTGTCGTCTGTCTTCTCTCTCTGTCTTTGTCTGTCTCTCTGTCTGTCTCTCTCTCTGTTTTCTATGTCTCTCTCTGTCTCTCTTCTCTGTCTGTCTCTGTCTGTCTCTTTTCTCTGTCTCTCTCTCTCTCTGTTTCTATGTCTCTCTCTCTCTCTCTCTCTCTCTTCTTGTCTCTCTCTTCTCTCTCTCTATGTCTTTCTGCTCTATGTCTCTCTATGTCTCTCTCTATGTCTGTCTGTTGTCTTCTTCTTCTCTCCTCTCTTCTTCTGTCTCTCTTCTCTTCCTCTCTCCTCTCTCCTCTCTCTCTCTCTCTCTCTCTCTTCTCTCTGTCTCTCTGTCCTCCTCTTCTTCTTGTCTCTCCTGTCTCTCTGTCTCTCTCGTGTCTCTCTCTCTGTCTCTCTCTCTCTGTTTCATGTCTCTCTCTGTCTGTCTGTCTCTCTCTCTCTCTCTCTCTCTCTCTGTCTCTCTCTCTGTCTTATCTTGTCTCTATCTGTCTCTCTCTCTCTCTCGTCTCATCTCTCTCTTCCTCTGTTCTGTCCTCCTGTCTCTTCTCTTCTCTCTCTCTGTCTGTCCTCTTGTTTCCTCCTCTTTCTCTGTCTGTCTCTGTCTTCTTCTCTCTGTCTGTCTCTGTCTCTGTCTCTGTCTCTCTTCTTCTTTCTGTCTGTCTGTCTGTCTCTCTCTCCTCTGTTTCTATGTCTCTCTGTCTCTCTGTCTTCTGTTCTCTTGTACTCTCTGTCTGTTCTCTGTTGTTCTCTCTCATGTCTCTCTCTCTCTGCTCGTCTCTCTGTCTGTGTCTCTCTTCTCTCTCTCTCTCTCTGTCTCTTGTGTCTCTCTCTCTCTTCTCTCTCTCTGTCTGTCTCTCTCTTCTGTCTCTCCTGTCTGTTCTGTCTGTCTCTCTCTCTCTCTGTCTGTCTCTCTCTCTCTCTCTCTCTCTCTCTCTCTCCCTCTCTCTCTCTCTCTTCTCTCTCTCTCTTCTCTCTCGTGTCTCTCTTCTCAGTGTGTCTTCCCCCTCCTCTTTCTCTCTCCCTCTCCTCTCCTCTCTCTCTCTCCTCTCCTCTCCTTCCTCTCTCTCTCTCTCTCTCTCCTCTCTGTCTCTGTCTGTCTCTCTTTCTCTGTTCTTTTGTCTCTCTCTCTCTCTCTCGTCTCTCTGTCTCTCTATGTCGTCTGTCCTCTCTTCTCGTTTCTTTTCTCCTCTCTCTCTATTCATGTTCTCTCTCTCTCTTCTCTCTCTGTCTCTCTCCCTTCTCTGTCTGTCTCGTCGTCTCTGTCTGTCTCTCTCTGTGTCTCTCTGTCTCTCTCTCTTCTGTCTGTCTCTATCTGTCTCTCTCTCTCTCTCTCTGTCTCTCTCTCTGTCTCTGTCTCTGTCTCTGTCTCTCTTTGTCTGTCTCTTCTCTGTCTCTGTCTGTCTGTCGTCTCTATGTCTCTCTATGTCTCTCCTATCTCTTCTCCTTCTCTGTCTGTCTCTGTCTCTCTCTCTGTCTGTCTCTGGCTCTCTCTCTGTCTGTTCTCTTTCTCTGTCTCTGTCTGTCTGTCTGTCTCTCTGTCTCTCTATGTCTGTCTCTGTCTGTCTCTTTCTCTGTCTCTCTCTGTCTGTCTGTCTGTCTGTCTTCTCTCTCTGTCTCTCTATGTCTCTCTATGTCTCTCTCTATGTCTGTCTGTCTCTCTGTCTGTCTCTCTCTGTTTCTATGTCTCTCTCTATGTCTGTCTGTTCTCTCGTCTGTCTCTCTCTCTCTGTCTTCTATGTCTCTCTGTCTCTCTCTGTCTGTCTCTGTCTGTCTCTTTCTCTGTCTCTCTTCTGTCTGTCTGTCTCTCTCTCTGTCTCTCTGTTCTGTCTCTCTCTCTGTTTCTATGTCTCTCTCTGTCTCTCTCTTGTCTGTCTCTGTCTGTCTCTTCTCTGTCTCTCTCTCTCTCTGTTTCTATGTCTCTCTCTCTCCTCTCTCTCTCTCTCTCTTGTCTCTCTATGTCTCTCTATGTCTCTCTCTATGTCTCTCTATGTCTCTCTCTATGTCTGTCTGTCTGTCTATCTCTCTCTCTGTTTCTATGTCTCTCTCTGTCTCTCTCTCTCTCTCTCTTCTCTCTCTCTCTCTCTCTCCTCTCTCTGTCTCTCTGTCTCTCTGCTCTCTGTCTCTCTGTCTCTCTGTCTCTCTGTCTTTTCTGTCTCTCTGTCTCTGTCTCTGCTGTCTGTCTCTTCTCTCTCTGTTCTTTGTCTCTCTCTCTGTTTCTATGTCTCTCTCTCTGTCTCTCTCTGTCTGTCTCTGTCTCTCTGTCTCTCTCTGTTCTCTCTGTCTCTCTCTCTCTCTCTCTTGTCTCTCTCTCTCTCTGTCTCCATCTCTCTCTCTCTCTCTGTCTGTCTCTGTCTCTCTCTCTCTGTCGTCTCTGTCTCTTTCTCTGTCTGTCTCTGTCCTCTCTGTCTGTCTCTGTCTCTGTCTCTGTCTCTGTCTCTCTCGTCTGTCTGTCTGTCTGTCTCTCTCTCTCTCTGTTCTATGTCTCTCTGTCTCTCTATGTCTCTCTATGTTTCTCTATGTCTCTCTGTCTGTCTCTGTGTCTCTCTCTCTGTCTAGTTGTCTCTGTCTCTCTCTCTCTGTTTCTGTGTCTCTCTCTCTCTCTCTCTTTCTGTTTCTATGTCCTTCTCTCTCTCTCTCTCTCTCTCTCTCTCTCTCTCTCTGTGTCTCTGTGTCCTCTCTCTCTCTGTCTCTGTGTGTCTCTCTCTGTCTCTCTTGTGTCTCTCTGTCTCTCTCTGTGTCTCTCTTGTCTCTCTGTCTCTCTGTCCCTCTCACAACATGGCCAAACACTTTACCACTCATTCCAACTCTCTCTTCCTCATATGTGGTGATTTCAATTGTCACCATGCAACTTGGCACGGTGGTACCTCTCTCATCAGTCATAGTACTTAAACAAAGGACTTCTGTGACTCCATGGGACTGACTCAATCTGTGAACTTTCCATCCCAGATTTCTTCCAATGGCAAATCCTCCCTCCTGGACTTGGTGATGACCACCTTTCCCACAAATGTCTCCTCCTCTTCCTCTGCTCCAATTGGTTCATCTGATGTGCTTGTGAAAGTCAACATCTCTCCGGCTATTCTCTGAAAGCAGCCTCAATGTCAGGGAGTCTGGCATTTCACTCCAACAGATTGGCATGGACTGCAAACAGCCATCTCCCTTTAGAACTGGTCTCCCATATCTTCCACCCCTGATTATTAATTCAGTCTGGTAATTCTTCCACAGAAACCTGCTCTCTCTCTCATGCACAGATTAATCCCATCCCGTCTTCAGCTATCCTTCCCGTCTTCCCAACCATGGTACACTGAATCCTCTGGTGAGACAGTTGCTCCGAAGCAACTAGTCTTCTCTTCCTGGAAAGTTGGCCTGCAGAGCATCCTCCATCATACAAAGTCCTTCCTTGGTATACCTGAACTCATCCATCTACTAGGCCTTCATCCGCACCTTGATGCAGTACTGCTCTCCCCTCAGGGCAGTCTCCACTGCCTCACACCTTGCTCAGCTTGGCGCCATGGAAACCAAGGTCTTCAAGATCATTGGGAGGTCCTGTGATGAAGCTGAGTATCATTTTGCCATCACAGACAGGCCAGTGGTTTATCTGTCATCTACCACATCCTTTCTGGTGCTGCACCCTCCACCCTCTCGTGCTAAGTCCCTCCCAGGTTTCTGTAGGGCTCACACGGTCCACTGCCTTCTGCAGGGAAACTACCTAAGTCCAGGATCATGTTCACCTCCACTCATTTGTTCCTCCTTTTTTCCCACCTGTGGAATCAACTTCCACATCCTCTTCAATCTCATTCTCCTCCCAGGTATTCAAGTCAGCTGTTCACCACCATCTCAGATCGTCCCCAATCCAAAACTATGATCCACCCCTATTAACCTTCCCAAAGCCCACCAACTCCTTCCGAATTTCCAGTTTTTTTGGAAATTTCCAAAATTTCCTGACAGTTTGCTTCTGCATCTATTTTGTCCACCCAATGTGTCTTCCCCATTATCCCTAGTTTGTCCAAGTCTCCCTTTATCTTGTCCGTCTCTGCCATTCATTTTGTAATGTTACGTCCTGATCCGTTCTTTGTTCCAGCTCCTACACGAGCCTCAACTTTGTATACAAAAAAGGAAAATGGGGACATGAGGCGGATGGATTTGAACCCGGGTTCCCCACATCATGGTCCAAGAGGTTCGGATGGGTTCACGGACAGGTTAACCTGAATGTGATAACTTGGGTAACCATGCTTTGTTCTTTTCATTCAAAAACCCCGTTCATAGAACTAAACGACAAACGTGGTACGGACATTAGGACATGGATTGAAGCCGTTAATGAGGACTTGATCAACTCATGATGTAAGAACATGATGTACTGATGATCACAAATAACTGATTAACCCACGGGGCTCCTCCACTCAGGGGGTTGGATTCAGAGCTGGTCGGAGCTGGGTTGGGCGGAGCTTTGTTGTGATTGGCTGAACTTTCTGCGGATGATGTTCCCGTCGTCTGTGATTTGCTGGAGGGAAGACAAAACGATTGTGAATCAGAGAAGTTTACACTTCATAATACAATATACAGTATGTATTGTGTACCCGTCATCAAGCCATGTATTGTTTCTATCTTAAAGAGAGCGGCCAATGATCAATCATTCTCGAACCTTTCCTGCACAAAAGCTTGTTTTTATCATTCGGTAATCATCTACAAAGCTGCCCCCCATGTTTGATATGCGGTCCACAAACTGAACAGCTGCTGCAAGCCTCAATGTCGATGAATATGTTTGAGAAAAATCCTGATTCCAGTCCTTTCCACATTACGTTAAAACATGTTTTAAATCAGAGGAAGAAGAATCGAGGCTAAAAGGTCCGTAAATGGAAACCAAAGCATTTCGGATCATTGGTATCTCCCGCGGTGAGGCTGAGTCTTTGGGCCTCTCACTCTTCTCACCGCAGGCAGGTCGGTGGTCTTTCTGTCTTCTACCGTCTCGCCCCCCCCCCCCTGCTGTGTCTGCGATTTGTCCCCCTTCTGGTAAAACTATCAAAATCACGAATCACTGCTCACCTTCACTCTTTCATCCCTCTTTTCCCCACCTTTGAATAAACTCCCACACTCTGTTCAATCTCATTCTTCCCTCCAGGCCTTCAAAACAGCTGTTCACCACCACCTCTTACCGTCCCCCATCCAAATCCTTGATCTTTTCTACCCCCGTTAATCCACCCCAAGCCCACCTCCTTCAAATTCCCTGCTTTCCTTCCTGAAAGTCCCTGTAATGTCCATCTTCTATTCCCCATGTTCCCCATCCCATCCCTCTCCCTTCCACAGATCTCCTAATGTCTCTGTTCCCCACTGTTTTGTCCTTCCCTCTCCCACCCCTCTTGTTCTCATGCTCCCCTTGTTGTACGTGTGTGGTTAGCTCTCAAACGAGCCTCAACAAGTTATACAAAAAAAAAATTGCTGAATGCGATGAACCCTTTCAGCAGCTACTCGACTCCTGCTCCACAGCGAGGCAAAAAGAGGCCTAGACTGACGTTTAAGTCTCAGCGAGACCTTCATCTCGGAGTTCAGCGGGCCAACACTTCTCACATTCCCCCGGTCCTCTGAAAGGGGAACAAATTCACGTCGGGCACACATGGCCTGAAACTGAGGGTACCTGTGGCTGAAACCACAAGAGGCCTCCGTTTTCTAAAACCACCATGGTGCTCGAGCGTGCGCCACCTTTTGTGATCTTGGCTTTTATGTTGTTCACATTTCCTTCGAGCATTGGATCGGGTATAATACAGTTGAAAGACATCATGTGAAATAACATACAGATTATTATCACACTGGAGTGAGTAAACTCGTGAAAGCATTGAAAGAGTCAACAGTCGAACAACAAGATATCTGTGATCGCCAAGGGTAAGCCCGTGATCCAATGATGGCCATATTGTATTCGGACCACCATATGACCACGTCAATACATAGGGATAGAGTGTAAATTAAGAAAATGTGTCCCCAACTACAACCTAACAGCCATAAAACTTAACATCATGAAAATCAGAGCAAAATTATTCAAGTTATGATCAAAAAGGTGTTTTGTTAATGAGGTCACAATCCGAAAAAAAAAGTAGGTCAAGGACATTAATCAAATATCAGGTGGACAACTTCAGTGCAGGTACACTATTACGATGCACAAACATCTTGGAAGGCCAAGCGGTCTTTAAGATTCCACATTGACAAAAAGCGTGTTACGTGTGTTTTTTTTAGACCACCATTTGACCTTGACCTTTAACCTGGAAGGATATTATGTAAATTAAGCATAAATGTGCTTTACCTACCCGAGGATATCGAGAAAGGGCAATTTCATTCTGATCGGACATACCTCAATCGAGTTATGGTGAAAAATGTTGTAATATTTGGGTCATGACCTTAAAAATTAGGTCAAGGTCAAAAAAAATGTCAAGCCCGCTCCGACATACAGCTCGGAAATTGGCAGAAAGACGAAATGGCGGTTTCGTACTCTGACGGGTCGAAGGAACTCTGGGGTACCATCTGGGGTCTGGGAACTCTGGGGTACTGGGTTTCTAATTGGGGACACAAAATGAAGGAACAAACCCTCCAACAGCACTTAGCCTTTCACTATCCTACGGGCGTTATACGGGGACGCTTAACAATGAGTTCCACAGGAGTTAGGAACAACAAAGCTCATCATTATGACACATATCATGAAATGTATGAATGAATGAATAAAGAAAGCCGTTGGAATGAAAAACACCAAACAAATGACTAACCGGCGACAAGCGAGCCACGATAAGCCAACCACGGTCAGAGCCACGATAGCAACACCAAGGCCCAGGCCCAGTGCAAGGGCCAGGCCACCGGGGCCTGTAAAACAATGGTCTTTCACTCATTCAATGTCTGCAAAGCAGGTTGTTACAAACTGGCCTGTAAGTAAGTGCATAGTGGCAAGATGTCACAGTACTCGTACGCATTGTACAGTCACAGGAAATAAATGTACCTCAAAACAGGTAAAATACGTGGAGGTACGGCCATGACCCCTGGAGTTCCTGAACCCACTATGACTGTATCATGTTTATGATAAAAGTACCAGGGTCAGAGCACAACAAATACATATATAATTGTAATTGGGTGTCAAGGGTTTCAATGTTTTATTCATTCATTTAGCACTCGTCATTCATTTTCAGGAAGAGCAAATTATTCGTGAAACACAAGAAATACAACGATCAACCAACGACTCCAACTCACGCACTACCCACGGACAACAGGTAGATAAGGCGGAAAGCGTCATGCGTGTTATGTTTCATGTTATACAGTGTACTTTATTTCCCTAAAATGCATCTCGTGTGTCTTCCTTTTGTGTGACGTGTCAAAAACAGAATGGAGCGCGTACCTCCACCAGGTGAACAGTTTACGTTTTGTATCCCACTGATAGGTCGGATATGGATCCAGATCTGAATCAATATCGAATCAATTAGTCCTTGTCACACACCCAACCTGTCCATAGAGTTTCATCCTAATCCGTCCACAACGTTTTGAGATATCCTGCTCGCAGACAGACAGATAGGTGTGAAAACATAACGTCCGTCCACCTTCGGTGGTGGAGGTAACAAACATGTCATACACAGACGAATGTTCATATAGAATATCCCTTCGGTTATGACGTCATCACAATCTGTCAGCAATCAGTGGGAGAGGGGACATGGTATAGAGGGAGGGAAGTGGTGAGATTAGACAAACACTACGGACAAAAACAAAAAAAAGACACAAAGAAAGAACAGGGTAATCACAGGACAGACGTGGATAGGACAAAAGGGGGGAAAAAGGAAACGGTGAAGGATTTAGAAATTCTAATTGTAGAACAATAATTTTACAGTAAATGGAATTATAGGCACAACATGATTCAAGAAAGGACAAAACAATGGCGACATTGTCTCAGCTTTTCATTTTTATACTATTTTTCATTTGACCAACACGAACTCATCGAAACTTCCTTTTGTTGATCTACAATAACAGAAATGAAATACAAATGAAAGTGTTTCCTTCCTCGTCATTTTTCATTGTTGGGTTCCTGGTGTCACATCCGACCTGCGAAGCACCAGTTCGAGTTTATATAGTAGGGTGGGAATCGAACCCAAGTTACACGGCTCAAAGGTAAGTGTGCTGCTACCTGTGCACCATCCTGTGTGATTACAGAACACAAACGTAAGATGTATTTTGATGATGAATTTTATCATTCGGCGCCTGATCATTGAAAACCACGAGCTTGGTGTCGGTCTCCGACACTCAGCACCGCACAGGTTGGATTCCCAAAACAAAACATCTCCACTCTTATCACTCCATAAACCACTCTTTGGAACGAGTGCAGTTCCTTTGTCCTCACTCCAGCTCCTAAAAGTGACCGCTCACCATCGTCTCACATCAACCTCAAACCTCCTAACCATGTGATGCTCATCCCATGTTCACATGTGTCCATTATTAACCCGTGCCGAAGGAGTAGGCCATTAGCCATAAGCTGTATCGTGCAGTTTAGTTCCACTCATCGGGGGGGGGGTAGACAAAACCTTGATAATATGATAGTTTATATCCAAATACATATGTATCCAAAAGTTTCCACTCAAATAGCTGCAGTTATTGTGTATTTTCATCTTGAAAATCGATGCATTCCCCGCGCTCTCTCATTGAATTTTCTCCACTCGGATCACGTGTGGGCCACGTGACGCCTCGACAGCCAATATATCGGCTGACATCGTATGCAAATTACATCAGACTGCGTACCTACCAACCCTACCGATTGCGCGGTAGCCTACCGATTTTCTATAACTCCCAACGCATACCGATTTTATTAGTCAGACATACCGCATTTGGAAATTGTTATTGGAAAAAAATAAATAGTTGTGTTTTTTCAGTTTTGCATTCGTTTCTCACTGCCAAGATCGTATTACACGCGGCTGCTTCTACATTCACAAAAACTCGTGCCTGACCTTGATTTCTTATCTCGTCAGCGATTGTTATTGCTTCCAAACTAAGCATGACCAATGGGACGACAGGAAACGCGGGCATTCATTTCAAGACAACGCGCCATTTTCCATTCATGATCAAAGACTGCAGTTAACAGAGAGTACTCGTCGCTTCAGTGCACGACAACAATGCAAACACCAAAAAAGAAAAACCACCCCACGCTGGGTCAACAAGTTTAAGCCAAGTTGGACAACAGAGTTCAAGTGTATCAAGGCTTCGCGTAAGGGAGACGGCCATGCCTTCTGTGATACGTGTCGATCAGACTTCTCCATCAGTCATGGGGGATACAAGCTGTTAGGATACAAGCTGTCACTGAACAGGACAACCAGAGGTCGAACAGGGAGCTATTTGTCGGTTTCCAGGCAATGCAGCTCATTGTGAAGAATGCCCTAGAGGGGACCAGTGGAGTGACGAATTCAGAGCAGAGGTCCGAATGTTCTACGTTGGTTCCCTGACCTACATGACGGACAAATTCCCATTCCAGGACCTTGATCAGGAATGCGGTCATCGTGGACCCAGCCTCCTCCAAGACAGCTTCCATGCAGAGCCTACTTACACTGGTTGAACAGCTCCCTGCATGTGTTGCCCCAGAAGAGAACAGAGATGCGCTGTGCAGAGAGTTCTGCACATATCAGTCAGATGTCACCCTGCCAGCATATGACCCAGATGAGAGTGGATGTGTTTTGGGCAGCCATGGAGAAGATGACGGACCCTGCCACTGGCATCAGCCAGCCCATTTACCCATCGCTCTGTAGACTGGCCAAACATGTCCTGCTGATCCCTCACAGTAACGCCTACTGTGAGTCCCTTTTCAGCATGGTCAAAAAAATGACAACTGATCAGAGGAGCACGTTGGGACGCGGCAAGGAAGGTCACGCCAAGTCAAGCGTGTACCAGAGACAGCCATGACGTCAGAAACACTCTGTGTGGTTTGCTGGCAGGGACGATTAACATCTTCAAGCCGGATGGAGTCATCTGCTTCTCATGGAAGCCAGATGCCGACCTTCTTAAGAAGGCCAAATCTGCCACCTACCAGGCTCTGAATAGCTAAATGTGCATCTTAACTGTTCAAACCTGAAAACTGTAAATATTGTTACGGTTGTGGAAATTCGCATTACACCATAAAGAGTCCTCAGGTGAGATAATCGATAAGTCCATGTGTAGTTAGCCCACACCCGTTGTATAGAGGGAATTTATGTGATCCATTTGGGCTGCGATCCTTCAGTTAGTCGTTTCTTTGGCTATTATTAATTTGGTGCAAAGACAACAACGAACATCGCCACAACAACATCTCACGATCACGCCATTCACTACACGACGCCACTTTCCACAACTACGCTACCACACTTCGCCACTCGCCATTCAACGAGCACCGTGCGGTCACGATCTCTGCGGAGGAAAAAAACAGCAACGCTTGTGGGGTTTTCCCGCCATTTTTCCCCGCCTGAATCCCCCCACCTCGTTGAGTGTGAAGGGGGGGGCAGCTCTCCCGATTGGTGGATGCACAGCGTGAGGCGGTCGGAGTGGGGGCACGCCCCTTCGAGAGCTGTCTGGAAACGCCTCGAAGAAAGGTGGAGCCGAGAAACGGGGCGGGGCCCCACGCTACAAAAGGAACGACGAGGAGGGTTCACGTCTTCTGGGGCTGCTTCTTTTTCCTTCTTCTCTTCCTCGTGAATCTCACTCCCTCTTCTCTCGTCCTGGTCCTGGCTTCGCGTTCCTTCTTCCTCGCTGGCTCTTCCTCTTCCTCTGCACTCGTCTGCTCTGGCAGCTGTGGAGGCTGGGTCTTGGCTCGTTCTGGTCTGTGCTCACGGTTTGGCGGGCGGCCTGTCCACGGAGGCACGGACGGGAGGCGCGGCCGAGCTCGCAGACCGCGAGAGGAGTCGGGGCAGGCGACCACGCCGACGGTCGTGGGAGGAGGGACGACGCACCCAGGGAAGTCGCGACTTCCTTTTCTTTTGGGTTTTGTGTAAATGTCTGTGGTGGCGCCAGTCCGTGAAGTAGAAACTGTGTAAGTGTTGCCGTGTGTAAATAATTCCCTTTTAATCGGTTTTAACTCTTTCCTTGCTTTTGTTGCATCTTGACTGTATGGCTGTATATACGTGCTTGTCTGTGTGTGTGTAAATAAAGTGCATGCTTGTTGAACTGTTTCCCGCTTTGCTTCGTCTCCTTCCTTTTATTGAATCTCCATCTTGCATCAAGTAAGGATTGATAGTGGGTTAAAACGCCCGGTAATTAATCGGAACCGTCAAGGCCGACGATAACTTCGCTCGGTTATCCCTGTAATACGGAACGAACCGCTTAAGCGGTTCGTGTCCGGAGTCGGCCTGTGGGCTGGTACGATCGCCGGTCGACCACTCGCGCAGGTACTTAGGTAGGTCGAATTTGGCGAGCAACCCATCCTGCACGGGTGGGCAATTGGCACGATCGTGGTGAGGTTAAACCCCCACCCGTGACTGGCTCCGGGCAGTAGTTCCCGAGGGTCACGACTGAATTGTCCGTTCCGGTGGGCGAGGCGGCCGCCATTCGAGTCAAGCGCCGATCGCACGCCGCGGGGCGAATTCGCAACAATAGTTATGAAATCAGAGTGGCCAGTCATTTCATTCATAAAGAGTATCAGTGAGTTTATGTAAACTCTTGTGTACATGTATGGGCACATACATGTAGAGCTTGGATAGTGAGTAATTTATGGAAACGTGAGTGAGGATCATGATGTCTTAGAAAAATAAAGATTGGTGAGTAGATCAACCATGTTAAGTTTTCTCTTT
>CM068962.1:7487641-7503997 GCA_035128595.1 Eptatretus atami
TTACACATAACTGCAGCTATTTGGTGTCGAAACTTTTGCATGCGTATGTATTTGGATATAACATCATATTATCATGGTTGTTGTTACTCCCCCCCCCCCCCGATGAAGTTGGAACGAAACTTTGATTTTCAGGCACTTCCTGAGCCTTGGCTGATGCCTAGAGAGGTATGCGTTTGGGTCCCGTTTGTGTGCTTGTTTACTTGCAAAATCGAAGATTTTTCAAGTATATGGTCAGTGATTTTGTATATTCTGTCTTGTCTGTACTATTGGCCAAAAAAAATTTGGCAAGATATATTTGTCTGTCTGTCCGTCCGTCTCTGTTGTCAATCACGACGATTTTTGGCCACCAGTTTTCAAGCAATCGTTCTGAAATTGTTGTGTTGTAGTTGACCAGCAAGGACAGCAACGCTTGATTTTGGTGAAGATTCGAATCCGGATCTGGATATGAGAATCATTTATATCTTTTAAAGTGCTTCTTCATCATGAGAGAACAGAGCCAAACGATATAGTACTGTATAGCATGATATTAAACAATGTTGGGCCGATATGTTTTCTGGTGATCAGGCATTACGAGGCGGAGGTATCGCTTAACCGAGTTCCCTTGCTCGTTAATTATGTGACACACCGGTACAACAAATAACACGCACACAAAGAAGTCCTGGCAAGGGTGCTGCATCTCTGATTGCTCTTTTTCTTGTTCAATTTCACTCCTCTCCCTCGCTCACCTCTCCCGTGGGACGTCGCTTTCCAGAAGAACTGAAGAGGAGGGTGTGAGATTGACGACCTGCGAACCGCACGCACTCACCCCTGAATGCTTAGCCCGGAGTCAGTTTTTTCGGAAGGACAGGTAACCTTTGGGTCGACATGAGATTCCACACGGGGAGTCCTTTCCTTTCCTAAAACAGGCAGTTCATGTACGGTAATGTAAGTCATTCCTTTGGATGCACTTGATACATAATATAATAATCCCCCATTTAAAAAAATCCTTTTCTTTCTGATCATTCATTGAAGCTCATGGAAGAGGTTTGTACCAAACACCGGGACATGAATTTTCATGCAATGTCTTCTTCGTTCGAGCAGCACAAGGCTGGGATAGCCATTATTGGCCTGGGGTAGGTTGTGCCGCCGAATTGCAGTGCCTCTACTAGTTATGGCAGGTAATTGTAATTTGTTCAGGGTCGGCGATTAGCTCGCCTAACTCCTCCGAAGGACACCGTGGGATTTTAACGTTCCAGCCAATGAATGCTGGCAGGATGGGACACCAGTTAACGTCCATCCGAGGGCGGCGGGCACACAACATTGATGAGATCACCCTGCTCTGTGAACAACGCGGATGACAGTCTATAGTGGGTCGGATCAAGCCCAGGCTGGACAGCTCAGAGGCGACGTGTGGCAGTACCTCCTAGGCTAGTGTGCAGTTACTGGCCTCATTGCAAGGTCGCAAGCCACTGGCAGCCCGTGGTGGCCTAAATTAGTGGCCTGATGTGCGGTCCCCCGACCAATACACAAATGTTGAAACACCCCATCATAATCTGACATAAATCCTGTCAAATTGACCCAATGGTTTCAAAGGAGTGATGCAACGAGATATATAAAAGTAACACAACTACATCATAGGTGGCATTGTGTACAAACAAATAAGCTTGCAGCTCACTTAACCACAACGGAAGAGAGTTAACCGCCACAAAGATAAGAGCACGTGGGGACATATGGCGTCACTAATTGGTCACCAATCGAAAAGCTAGAAGCTGATGTGTTTTTTTTGTTGTGTTTTTTGATCAAAAGGCAAGAGGTTCAAAGGTGGCATAAATCGTCAATTATCATCCGATTGAACTGAAATTTGAACATGGCTCGCAAATTGGGTGCTGAATTGGGTTCACCAATAAAACGCTCAAACCGATTTTTGCTTTTGAGGTCAAAGAGTCAAGGTCACAAAATCAATCAATTTCCTCTGATTGAGTGAAATTTGAGAAGGTTTGCCATATCGGCGTCCACTGAAGCCTGATTTTTTTCGGTAAAACAGGTCAGGTCACCTAAATCGTCAATATATTTTAACCTGCCACCATCGAAGAGTCGGAGGTTACTGTTTTTCACACCCTTTCTGTTTGTTTGTTTGTTTGTTTGTGAACAGTATTAGGAAAAACTCCTTGACGGATCTTCGACGAAAACTTGGTGGGGGGTTATGGTAATGGTCCAAGGATCATGCCATTAGATTTGGACTTGGTCCCCCCCCCCCAAAAAAAAAATTGTTAGAGGAAAATTTTTATTTTTTCTTTTTGCATTTTACTGTTTAAGTGATTTCAACCCCCCCCCCCCCCCAAAAAAAAATTGTTAGAGGAAAAATATTTTTTTGCAAATTTTTACAAAAGTTTTACTGATCCAACCCCCAAAAATGTTCCCCCCAAATTAAAAATTTTTTTTTCTATGTACAGTGATTTCACCCCCCAAAAAATTTGAGAAAAAAATTTTTTTTTTGCTTCTACATGTTTTAAGTTGATTTCCAACCCCCCCCCCCCAAAAAAAAATGTTAGAGAAAAAATTTGCAACTTTTTTCACAAAATTTCGAATTTCTTTTTTTGCATTTCTACATGTTTTAAGGATTCCAACCCCCCCCCCAAAAAAAAATGTTGGAGAAAAGAACTATAACTCTCAGCACTGTTGACATATTTAATGAATAAGATATAAGGTTCACTTGAGTGACCCAGCAGTATTGGCGGCGGAGTTTTGCACTCTCCCGAGTGCTCCCCCCTCTAGTTTTAGCTGTTTTCATCATCTTTAGCATACGAAGAAGAAGTCCGAATACAAAACGGACATGGGATGGGCTTTGTATTTTCAGATGCTTTCTGGTTGTTATTGTAATATTATCTGTATTATTTTTGCGAAAAACATGTACCTTAAGTCAGTGGCTTCATGTTACATTTTGGTTCCCAATAATTAAGCCTTATATTGTTTTATTGTGCATGCGACCCTTAGTTAAAAAGCTGTTATTCACTCTAAAATATGTTGATATATTTCATTAACGTATATTTCATTTCATGTTCATAACATAAAACTAACGTAACATAATTACGTTATGAATTGCATTGTTTTGTCTTGCAGGCGGTGTGTAGCGGCTCTCACACTAATGTCTTATCGGCGGAAGTGGCCGCCCTCTAAAAAAAGATACTGAGATCACTGCCTAGCATTCATATTAGACATTCATATAGACATTCATATAGACAACAGACAAACTATAAGGGATTTAACCCGGATTCCGCACATCATGAGCCATCAATTTTAGATGGACACGTCAAACAGACGATCCAATTGTTTCCGATGTGTTTTATTTTCAATCATTACAAGTAATTAATTGCCCATTGTTTCATGATGTTCTTTAGCCTGTGCATCAATGACGTACAAACTCCTCCTTGAGCTACAAAACGTTGCAGACAAACATTCCTCGTGTGACCGTAAAATCCATTACAATCCCACAAACTTATTTTAGTTCATGGTGTCACGATAACATGGTACATGTCAGATGAATGCCCACACCGTAAGGAAGGAACAATTCGTCATTATTATATTCATTAAATCATTCAGGTTAAGGGGCTTTTACATTTTAACGGCTAATGGACAGACGGACAGGACGATATCTCCTGCTAAACAATTATTATTTCCAAATCAAGGGAAAGTCTCAAACTCTATATATTCTTAATCATCTTAAACGAAAGTGAACAATTTCATCAGAAAAAATTGGTATATATATATATATATAATATATATATATATTATATGATTTACAAAATGGTCACATGTTTTTTGGGGTTTTTCCCCCATTAATTCAGTCCAACAGATGACTTGTCTCATCGGAAATATTAGATCGTGCTCGGAAACGCAAAGCAAGAGTTTGAATGATCCTTCCATGTACTTTTCTCAAGACTGTAGGGGTAAGGTGTGTTTTTTTGTTTGTTGACTGTTGTTGTTTTTTTGGATACACTGTCAAGGCTCGAATGAGAGCCAACACACAAAATGTACAACAAGGGCAGCAGGAGATAAGAGTACGGGAGAGGAAGGACAAAACAGTGTGGGAACAGAGACATTAGATCTGTGGAAGGGAGAGGGATGGGTGGGGTTTTACTCAGGTGGGGGTGGGGTTTTTTACCATGTTCACTCAGAGCAAACAAGATGGTACTACAGGATTTTCAGGAAAAAGCAGGGAATTTAAAATTGGTGGTTTAGAGTGTGGTTAACGGGGTAGAAAAGATCGTGGTTTTGGATGGGGGAAGATAAGAGGGGTGGTGAACGGCTGTTTTGAAGGCCTGGAGAAAGAGTGGATTGAAGAGAGGGAATTTGTTCCAAAGGTGGGGAAAAGAGGAAAAGAGTGAAGGTGAGCATGATTCGTGATTTTGGTAGTTTTACCAAAGGGGTTGCTGGCAGACCTTGAGCGCCCTGCGGAAACATGGTGCGGACAAATCGCAGATAGAGCAAAGGGGGGGGGGGCGAGGGCGGAGAAGACACGGTAGAAGACAGAAAGACCACCGACCTGCCTGCGGTGAGAGAGTTGAGAGGTCCAAAGACTCAGCCTCACGCGGGCGATGCCAATGATCCAAATGCCTTGTTTCCACAGTGTGAAGCCGAGAAAGGTGGGAGGCAGGAGCACCACCCAGAGGGAGAGCAGCACTCCATCAGGCTGCGGGCGAAAACTTTGTATGTGGTCAGGAGCTCAGGTGTGCCAAGGAAGACTTTGCACAATGGAGGATTCCCAGTCGGCGACGGGCTTTGGAGGCCATGTTGGAAATGTGGCTTCCCAGGAAAGATCGGGGCAGATAGTGTCCCTGAAAGAATAGGAAAGACCAGAAACTTGAATGAAAGGACTTCTTCAGAGGATTGTTGAAAAAGAGGATGGGGTCCAGACGGTCCTTTCATATGAGAGTGTGAGATTTGTCCCGATTGAAAGACATGTTCACGTGTTGGACCAGTTTGTGACTTTATTCAGATCGCAGTAGCGAAGAAGCTGCTGCTTGCCGGTCTGAGGGATGACAGATGGTACGGAAGAGGGGGGATCATCAGCAAAGAGATAAGAGGATTCCAGAGAGTCGGAGAGATCCTTGATGAAAACGAGAAAAGAACAGGGCCCAGAACGCTACCTTGAGGAAACCCAGCCTGGACAGAAGAGGGGATGAAAGAACTCCATTTTAGGGCCACACGTGGACTGGACAGGAGAGGAAGTCTGCGAGCCATGAGTGGAGATGGTGTTGGATACCATCGAAGAAGTTTGTTGAGCAGGCAGGGTGCCAGACCATGTTCAAAAGCATGCCATATGTTTAGGGATATGGGTCTGATTTCATGTCCAGCATTGAGGACCTCCATCCATTGTTGGAGAGCAGAAACAGTATATCCAGGTAGAGTGACCTGGTCTGAATCCAATTGATGATCGGAAATCAAGCCATTGGAGAAAGAGGAAGGATTTAATGTCTGAAGCGATGATGGTTCCATAACCTTGCTGATGATTGGGAGAAGGCTGATTGGTCTGTAGTTGCAGGGATCTGTTTTTTGCACCTTTATATGCAGGGCAGTAATTGCTGATTTCCAAGCAGATGGCAGATGACCTTGAGCAAATAGAGGGTGAATAGAACAGAGAGAGGTGAGCAAGAGCGAAGAGCAGGTTTTTAGGACACGTGGGCTGATGCCGTCTGGACCGGTTGCAGAATCTGATCGAGGTTTGACAGTGTGGGGAAAAATTTATATTAATGTATTCTAAATTGTAACAAATGGAGTTTAGAAATTTAACTTTTATGCTACAAGTTGAATTGGCTGTCATTTCTGGCCAAAAGACTTTTGCCCAAAATGATAGAAATGTGTTGTTCTGGAGCAGAGTGACCGAGTTGATAACAACGAACCTTTACCTCGAAATGTACGAAGTGGCTTCTCCTCTAAAGGACACGTCTGCAGTCTGGGTTGAATAGCCCCCACCACTCTCTCATGAAAGTATAAAATGCTTTGAAATGTAAAATTGTTTCAGTGCAAGTACATGAGGAAGTATAGTATCTCAGTGGCTTGTACTCCTTGGAACTGACCAAGTACCAAGTTAGATAAAACTCTCTGATGTAATGTGGAAGTGAATTGAATCGGGTTGGTCTAACTGTTAACTAAAGTAAGAATAAATGAAATAGAACCAAATAATATTGCAATCAATGGGGATTCTTAAGTTCATTGTACGAGGGTGAGAAGTGTATGGTGGATAATTAGAAAATAAATTGTTTCACAAGAAGGACTTGTGTGGACATCAGTTTTATCAGTGTCGATAGGGTTTTATGTAGGATTTTATAACCAAATCGGACAAACGTTAAACTCTGACCTGAAGTCAAATAGGATTCCACAATCGGCCAGTTAGAATCCTTCAGGAGGACAACGATCACAACAAGGTGGGTTTAAAAATCCACATCAACAGCAAGCTCTCCACCTTGTCAGAGAAAAAGGACACAGAGTCCAGGGACAGTTGGGTGCGACTGGTAAGGTGGTGGAGAAAGCGATGGGTTTCGGACACAAGATTTAGCTGCAAACACCGAGTTTAGGCATTCAGCCTTTTCACGTGCGGTATCAGCAGTGCGACTTTTTGAGGTAAGGGAGAGATGGAGGGGAACATACACCAGAAACAGATTTGATTAGACGCCACCAGGATTTTGAGGAGGGAGAGAGGTTTGAGAGTTCAGACTTGAGATGAGAAAGATTGTGTTTTCTGGCTCTCCTGAGGGTAGTTACACACTTGTTCCGAGCTTTATGGAAGGAACTGAGATTACCCTCAGTTGGTGTTGCTTTCCATGAGGCAAAGGCAAGTTGTTTCAGGACAACTGCCTCGCCACAAGCTTCAGTGAACAAGGCGGGAGGAAGGGTAGGACAACTGAGACGAGAGGGATAAATCTGTGCATGAGGGAGAGCAAGTTTCTTTGAAGAATTCCCAGGATGAGTTGATGTTGGAGAAAGTAGCGATAGGAGACCAGTCTATAAGTTTGATGGCTGCCTCGAGACCCTGCAGTCGGCTTGAGTGAAATGCCAGACTCGACGGCGTGAGTGGGTCTCTGATAACAGCCAGAGAGATGTCCACTTTTACAAGGACGTGGTCAGAAGAACCGATTGGAGCGGAGGAAGAGCAGCAGATATTGTCAGGGCAATTTGTCAAAATCAGATTCAGAAGAGATAGAGTACCATTGGTTGAGATCCGGGTAGGGAAGTTGACCGATTCAGTCAGTCCCAATGAGTCGCAGAAAGCTTTTGCTGAGGTGCCATGACAAGGTGAGAGAGGTACCCACACCTAGCCAACTGGCATGATGACATTGAAGTCACCACATATGAGGAAGAGAGAGTTCGGATGAGAAGATAGAGTTGGTCCATGTTTTCGAGAGGAGGTGTAGATGGAGTCATCACTGTTTGGTGGACGGTACAGTACACATATAAACATGAGGTTGGAGTGGAGGGGAAGCCGTTGCCAGAGGTATTCCTGGGGGTTTGGGGGAGTAAGGGCAGTGCATGGTGAGTGAGGAATAGAGTCTTTGATGAAGAGAGCAACTCCGCCGCCAGGACAAGGCTCAGGTCTGTCATACTGGAGGAGGGAGTAACCAGGGAGAGATACTTGGGAGTCGGAGACGTCTTGAGGGAGGAAAGTTTCTGTTAGGCAGATTATGTCTGGTTTGTCAGTGGCAACCTGTATGGAAAGATGTGTCAGGTTTGAGTGAAGGCCCCGAATGTTTGAGGTCCACACTTTGGGTGCATGCGATGGAGGGGAGGAAGCTTTGGGTGCAGGCGAGGGTAGGACGAGGGAGGAGTGGGGGGGAGGTAAGGAGAGTTATTGAATGAGTGTGGGGAGTTGCAGAAGAGCTAGGGGAGAGGGCTGGATGAGGAGGAGAAAAGGCTCTGCGGTGCTGGGTTGTGTAATAAGAGAGTAATAAGTGGGGAGTAATAAGAGAGGGAATATAGGGCAGTTGAAGATTGGAGGAGGTGGAGTAATGAGGTGGAAGAGAGGGCAGGGGAAGGAGGCAGCTTTGTGGATGAGAGGGGGAGCAACTTGGAGAAGGGTGAGTGAGGGGGGAGAACGGAGGGTTGAGAGCGGAGAGTTGAGCGATACACCTGTTCGATGAACTATAAAATTACATCAGCAATTCATTCAGAGGAACCACCGACGAAGTCATATCATTAATTCATTTTTATGAACCACTGAGAAAATATGAGATGTTTTACAAAGAATTTCAACACAGGAGGAGGTCATTAGGCCCGGCAACCCCAGTGCTATTATTACTAACCAATGGTTGTTTGTCTGTGCTCTATCATTTTGAAATATTGAGCAGCACGAGGTACCTTTAAGTCTCAGCCGGGGTTCGAACCACCAAACTTCCACACTCAGAGCGGATGTTTAAAGCACCACACCGCTGAATATGGTTAATTATCGGTTTGATACCCCTGAACTACCCATTAAATCCTCTCAATTATTCATTCACATATCATTGCATCTTGAAAAACCTACTTTTAGCACATCATTCATGTAGTGTCATTCATAAAACTCTTGCTCCTTCCCAAACTTTGAAAATCATCATTCTCTGAACGGGTTATTGCTTCGATTGTACAAAAGAACAAAGCATTCCATTGTTCGAGCCATTCTCACAGACCCACCTGCCTGTATTTGACGGAGAAGTTATATTTCGGAGCTCCACCATCGTCCTGCAACATAAATGGAAATCAACAGCAGCTCACAATGATGGAGACGAGTGACGAGGCTGGAAATGTGATCGTTTACCATAATGTTGCTGGCAGGTGAGTGGGTTAAAAAAATAGAAGATTTTGTGTGTTTCAGTTTTAATGTCTGTTTTATTTGGGTGGAAGGAAGTAGTGAAGTGTAGAGATTGATAATGCTGCATCAAATCAACAGCTTTTATTTATTTATTTTGTATACATCAACATGTGTGGAAGAGCTAGAACACTGAACGGATCAGGACGCAGCAGAACAAAAGGAACAGTGGAGAGGTTGGGGGCGAGGGGAGTCTTCAAGGTCTTAAAAGGTATTTGGGGTCAAAAGGGTCTTTGGGGTCTTCAAGGTATTTGGAGCTATTAAAGGGTCTTCGACGTTGTAAAGGGTCTTACGGGTCTTTGGGGGTCTTGAACGGTTTTAGGGGTCTTCAAAGACTGAGGTGGTGGAGGAAAATACCCTTGGGCCAATTCCCGGGTAGGACTTGGTCTAGGTGCCAAATTTGGTGGTTGTCACCCCAGCGGTCTTTGCAAAAAACGCGAACATACATTCAGACAGACAGATGACAAATTTTATTTGCGGGCAGAGTACCTGCCCTGTTGCCGACCTTACGGGGAGACCACCGGCAAAGATAAAAACACCCCTACAGTATACATTAATTGGGTCATGCTGATCCTATATAGCAAGTCTGCATGTAATCGGCCCAGAACTGTAAGAGGAGTAGTGTGACAAACAAACACACAAACACCGGTCCAGGAATTGTAGTAAGCATTAGGTTAGCAAAGGTACCCAGCATTGCCTACTTCCCTCCATCCATCCGGACTCCCATCACATCCCTTCCACTCCCTCCTCCAACTCCTTCCCCTCCTTCTGCACTCTTATCCCACCCTTTCCCCTCCCGCAAATCTTTTCTTCACCTAATATAATTATGCAAACAGTACAAAAAGTAAGTTTAATGATTTGGCAATTTGCAAACATGGAGAAGATCGCAGCCTTGCTTGCCTAAAGTAAATACGTACATACGCCTGGTTATAAGAATCAGTAATTTATTTAAATTTTCAGATTTCAGTCCAGAATTCGACAGTTATTTAGTCCACCAGCTCCGATCCTCAAATCTGAAGACAGATTTTGAACATGTACTTTAATTAGTCCACGAGAGGTCATCGTGGAAAATCGCCACGGGTTTTTGAGTAGGCCGAAACAAAATGGCGCACACACACACCCTATTGTTATCGATTCAGGATTGTTTCGGAGCAGCAGCTTTGTTTTAAAATTAAACATTTCATTCCTCATCCAGATACGGTTTACGCAATGGCTTCCCTCTTTGGGTTGGAGCGCCCTGGACACTTCCGCGGCATCACGTGATGTGCTAAACAAAAGAACGTGACAAATTGCGGTCATTTCTCACACCAACATCAAGAGGATTCACCTCCCTCATCCTCCTCAAAAATCCCTGTGGGTTAAGTCTTATGGATAGGGTTAGGCTTAAGTGGTTGGTTGGCAAAATGAGCGCGGTCAAACAAGGAGTGTGCGTTTCGTCTTACCATGAGTGAGAGTTGCAGGCGAGGAGGGAAGCCTGGAAAGACCCGAATGTTTGGTGTAGAAGGAGCTCCTGGAGAGTGAAAATGGATTTGAGGGGTCAGACGAGTTATTGGTGCAAACATGTCTATGTCAGTAAAAGTGTATAACAGGCAGCGTGGAGTTTGTTCCAGTAAACATCCCTTCAAGTCTTCCCTTCCAAATGTTAATTTCTAAACCCCATTTCCCCACATTTGTGTTCCATCTGGCTTTTCCCCGTTACAATCTGTCATGGTTTTGTTTATGATGAAAATGAATCAATGTTTCCACATGGTCTCCTCCACGATTGAGGTAGGCTTCGAGATCCTTCCATGGGTCAGAGACTCCAAGAGAGTAGGGGTAATCTCCCACCCCCTCTGGAGAGTGGCACTTGGGTGTGTTGTAGGCGGTCATCGGCCCTGCTCCGTGTGGAGTTAATAAAACACGGGATGGGCGGAAGCTCATGGTCTAGTCTTCCGGAATAACTATCTCTTGCAGAGCCTTCCCCTGCTCATAGCTTCCCCTACTCATCTTGCAGAGCCTTCTGAGGCTCTTTTGGAGCTGTCTGCTTCTTGGACCTGTCTCACCCATGGACCTGGTTTCTACGGGACCTCCTGCTCTCTGCGCCCTGGTTCGGTTCCTGCGGAGCTCTGGTGCTGCAACTCTCTCGGCGTGGTTTCCAACTGTTTGTGGTGAACTGCGGTGACAAAGCTGAGATATCGCTGGACGGACAGTGCTCCTCAAACCCACACACTAACGAGCCTCGCTCACCCCAACCCCACCCCCCCAGGTTATTTTGTGTCGCGTCATCTCCCTCCAACTGTCCTGTCGTCCGTGTGAGAGAGTTGAGAGAGGGTTTAAGATTAAACAAGTAAGTCCATTGTTGGCATTGTAAGTGCGAGTTTTAATTATTTATTCATTTCTTATCCCCACACTTTTTGGGAAAAAAACAGGGCATATTGTAATTGGCTCCGTCTGACTATCTGTCCGTCCATCATGCTGTCTTCTCCTAAACAGTTGTGGAGAAATTCACCAAACTTGGTAGTTATGATGACCAAACGGCAAGAAGGTGCGAGAGTAGTATAATTTCTGGCCTCACACCTGGGGCGGGGTCAAAAGGTCAAGTACCAAAAAGTGCAATTACGGGTGCATTTTTAAACATTTTTTAATGAAACTTTGTATATGTAACCAGCGTTGGGGGACGCATGCAATATGTAACGATTTTGGGGATTTGACCCCCGATTCATGCCCCAAGGGTGGGGACTTGGGTTCACAGGGGTCAAAATAGAAAATAAATGAAGTCAAAATTTGATATTGGGTCAATCCTGGTGGAACTTCTTGCCATCAACTTTCCTTAAGGTGGGAAGCATGGGGGACTTGCGATGGCGCGCCATCGACTTCGCTCTAGTTACAATTTGTTTCACAGGTCGTGTTCTTTTCCCTTCTCCTCCGCCCCTATTTATATGTTGTGAATAAATCCTTTGTTAATGAGAACCTGTTTTGTGGTCAATGAACGCATTCGTTATTTCGATACGTGAACCCATACATGGGAGATTGGGAAACGGCACGATGAGGTGCCGTTAGTTAAAACCAAACTACCCTTCGGCATCGCTCGGCTAAATTTGGGAGAGCAGCTTTGGAAAGGTACGTGGTTTTTAAACCACCGACTGGCAACAAGTTATGGGCGGACACGACGACCTCTCTTTCCCTACCTGCCAGGCGGTCCGTATCGATACGTATACATATATATATAGCACCAAGATGACATCTCTGTACCTGCCCCTGCCGCACTTTCACCTCCCCAACCTCCCACCCCGATGCAATCTCCAGTGATATTAAGTAGACAAACAACAGGCCAAAAAAGTCAATTTGGCCCAAACGTCACCATCGGCCAAATGACCTCCTCTGTCCAAGTTCCTTGTATATCTTACGCAGGGCGCTGGTGACGACAGGAATCGCCACGCTAGCATTGCTTTCTCCAACCACGTTTACAGCAATCACAGTCACGAAGTAGGTCGTGTTTGGGCTCAGGTCTTTCATGTACACCGTTTCTGCGGAGACAAACACAAACGTGGTTTAAACTTGAATTGAAAATGCAACATTTAATAATGAGTCGCACCTGGCAATCGTCAAAAAAGGTAGTCACATTATGCTGCAGGTATCATATGCTCACGTGGTTAGTTCACAAAGAACCTCCATTAAAATTTGACACAGTCATAATAAACCCCAAACGTCTGTCCACAACAACACAAACAAGCAAGCAGAAATAATATATATACCTGGAAAGCTGTGCCCGGTCGTGTGCTTCCTGGCTTTTACCGGCACCTTGGCCGTGACCACAGGCTGCTTTCTGCTTCTCCCCACCAGCTGGTAGTACTGAATGGGAAGTCCTCCATTCCAACCAGCAGTGAACGACACCAAGGCAGACGTATATGATATCTCGAGCTCCTTCAGACCGAACGGGGGATCCGGGACAACTGCACATGGACACACGGCCTTGTCAGAAGGAAAAGCTCAATGCCAAATTACCAGGCAATTGAACAGCTGGGAAGAAAGAAAGAGCAATGACTTGCTTGTGCACACATCATGGCCAAGTCGGTATCAGTGCATCCCAATGTTTCCTCCTACAAGCTGACCTGCTCTTTTCAGCTCCAACGTTACGCTCTTTTCACCGAGGATGTTGGCCGCCTTGCAGATATATTGACCAAACACAGACTCATCCACCGTGTTGCGGATCTGGAGACAGAGAGCCATGTGAGGTATGAATGACAAATAGATTTCTCATTTGCATAAAGGATAAAGCTTGAGTGAAGCTGTGATAATATGAACGACTCACGAGTGATAAATAGCAATGAATTATGAATAACTCACATCGAGCTCGCTGAGTGCCAGGTTCCCCCTTTTCTGGCTCTTAGGTTGAGGGCTCAATATTGCTGGAAGACCAGAAGGACGACTCCATGACAGAAGAGGGGCCGGATTACCCTCGCTTTGGCACACCAGACGGGCGGGAACCAACGGGATGGTGTATTTCGGAGGGATGGGCAACATGTGTGGCGAGTCTTTGGCCAGACGGGGTGAACAAAGATGATGAAGGGGAATAAAAACCGTTACATTAAACGTATAAACAAACTACCACACTCACGTCATCACATGCAACGTCGTTTCAATGCAACCTGATGTTCCAGAAATGTGGCCATGACATGCATGTCAATGTGATGAGGGTTACCCTAAAGGTAATACTTATTGGTATAGACACATCACAGGACCAACAACACAGACACATAACAGGACCAACATAACAGGAGTGGAGCGACCAAGCTGCAGTGATGATGCGACACAAGTATGAGTGGAGCAGACCAAGCTTGAGTGCGGCGACCAAGGTGCAGTGGAGCGACCAAGCTTGAGGAGCGACCAAGCTTGAGTGGAGCGACCAAGCTGCAGTGGAGGACCAAGCTGCAGTGGAGCGACCAGCATGCATGCTGGTGGAGCGACAAGCTGCAGTGGAGCGACCAAGCTGCAGTGGAGCGACAAGCTGCAGTGGAGCGGACCAGCGCATGGAGCGCCGAAGCTGGAGGGAGCGACCAAGCTGCTGTGGAGCGACCAAGCTAGAGGGGAGCGGACCAAGCTGCAGCGAGCGACCAAGCAGTAGCGGAGCGACCAAGCTTGAGTGGAGCGACCAAACTGCAGTGGAGCGACCAAGCTTGAGTGGAGCGACCAACTGCAGTGGAGCGACCAGCTGCAGCGGAGCGACCAAGCTGCAGCGGAGCGACCAAGCGTCAGTGGAGCGACCAAGCTGCAAGTGGAGGGACCAAGCTGCAGTGGAGCGACCAAGCTGCAGTGGAGCGACCAAGCTGCAGCGGAGCGACCAAGCTGGAGTGGATTGTTCAAGCTGGAGTATAGTGATGAACAAGGCCTCAGGACATCTTAGACCTTCACCAAGATTCTACAGCTGAGTTGCGCTCCCTCAGACACCAACGGCAATAGACACCTTCAGATGTCCATGTCTCTGTTGCTTTAAAGGATGTTTGTTTGTTTTTGAGACGATCCCATCATGGACCCCTTTTGTAAATGGTTATACGTGACGTAACAAAAACCTTTTGCTATGACCATAAACACAGGTATTGGAGTAGAGAAAATAAAAATGGTGACTAATTTTTAAACAAGTATAATTATGGAAGTGTGTGCAAAAGTTATATATGGAAACAATAAAATATTTAAAAACAAGAAGAGTTACTTTTGAGGAAACCCTCGTGCATCACACCACGCACGTGTGTCGTAAGGACACGGAATGTGCATCCAACAAACGGATTAATCACGTGGACAAAGTTTCAGGTCTGATGATTCAACCCCTGAATAGTCTTCAACTGGGACGAAGGGTCATGCATTCGGCAAGCTTACTACACCTTGAGCAGCACACCCAAGGTACCTTCACCACACACCACACCACATTTAACCAAATAACACAACACACCCACACACCTCAGCTATAATACCCTTCCACCCACCCACGCTACCACTTACATCCTTTCCCAACCCCTCCAAGTATTCCTTCCCTCAACACTTCCCTCTCTCTGAAAATGATCCACGGATTGGTAAACTTGAAGACCACTTGGTGATGGAAACCTCGGATCCGAGCCTTTGTCCACGCGACTCATTTAGTGATGGGACACGCCCTGTGTTTCCTTACTAGATGTATTTTTACAGTTACACCGGATTATTTCCCTTATTGTACACAGTGTTTCACCATAAATCATTCACACCAATGTGCGGTGCACTAACATACAGTGTACGTTTAAGTAGGCCACTCGACTGTCCTCTCCATGTCCGTTGTCTGCAGAGCAGTTGAAGAAACCTAAAAACCGCTTGTTCGCCCGAAAGCCCACCATGGATTCCTTTTCGTTGTTCTGAATATGTACACCAGGTATTCCCTGCACAGAAACACGAGTGAGAAGGGTGTGAGTGCACGGCTGTACCTTAAATGTTTGTGTGTGTGTGAGTGTGTCTGTAGTTGTATCCACAAACACAAACTGGTTTAACGGGTTCGACAAACTTGCACCGACGTTTGGACAAATGCCCAGGACATGCAGCTTGTTGTTTTCCCGTGGTATACTCACCACAGGTGTCCCTTGGTAACGCACCGCTGAGTATGTGGTGCGTGTTACGGTGCAGCGTGAGTACAGGGTGAGCCCTGGGTTGTTGTCCGAGTTACACTCCCTTTCTAAAGACATGACATTTTAATTACCCATTAAAAGATGCCCTGAGGGAACATTACGACACAAGGAGAACAGGCGTGAAATCCCCTCCATTAAGGTCATTGGTGAGCCAGCTGGGCTTTTTTTCCCTAACAATTCAATATTAAATTTATTCATTCCCCTGGACCGATTTCCTTTCCAGATTCTTTAAATCCAAATTCTTCATATCGCATTCTCCGACTTTAATTACACTCATTCAATTTGAACCCAGACCACCTGGATTACTCATCCAATGTCCAATCCACGACACCACCACGATCCAATTAGTGTTCAATCCACGAAAATACACCACCACAATCCAACCACGAAACTACACCACCACCATCCAATTAGTGTCCATTCCACTAAAATACACCACCACAATCCATCCACGAAACTACACTACCATCATCCAATTAGTGTTTACAATCCACTAAAATGCACCCACAATCCAACCACAAACCACACTACCACGACCAATTAGTGTCCATTCCACTAAAATACCACCACACAATACAACCATGAACTACACTACCATCATCCATTAGTGTTCAATCCACTAAATACCCACCACAATCCAACCACGAAACCACACTACACGACCCAATTAGTGTCCATTCACTAAAATCACACCACCACCATCCAACCACGAAACTACACCACCACACATCCAACACGGAAACTACACACCCACCATACAATTAGTGTCCATTCCACTAAACTACACCACCGCCAAGTACAACTGAAACTACACTACCATCATCCAATTAGTGTTCAATCCACTAAAATACACCACCACCATCCAACCACGAAACCACACTACCACGACCCAATTAGTGTCCATTCCACTAA
>CM068962.1:7513364-7525639 GCA_035128595.1 Eptatretus atami
CATTCCACTAAAATACACCACCACAATCCAACCACGAAACTACACTACCACGACCCAACCACGAAAATACACTACCACAATCCAATTTGTGTCCAATCCACTGAAATACACCACCACAATCCAACCACGAAACCACACTACCACAATCCAATTTGTGTCCATTCCACTAAAATGTCCAGCTGTCAGTGTGAAAATGTTAAAGTTTTGGTTGCAAGTTATTTTATTCCTTTCAACTGTTCTATCTACCACATATTTTTATACGGCCCGATATATATATCGGCGATTAGTGGTCGGTCCGTCAAACGTCTGTCTGTCTGTCTGTCTGTCGTCTGTCTGTCTGTCACGTCCTGTCTCGTCCGTCGTCCGTTTTCCTGTCCGCACTCTAACTCCCAAAGTTTTTTAACTTTCACAGTTTCAATTGCGTTTACATAGTACAGACTTGGAGACGAAAATAGTGTCGTGACATACGATCGTCATCTTTCTTAAGTGGTTTCCATGAAACCAGGATGCTGTTCTCCATCCGTTCCTCTCCGCAACTCATAACTCCCAAAGTTTTCACTTTCACGTTTGCATATTGGTACAAGTACAGACTGTGGAGACGATGTGACTCGACACATGTATTCGTCATCTAAGTGTTGCCATGGCAACCAGATGCGGTATGTTTTCCACGTAGTAGCACAATTCTGTATTATACCTTTCTTGTATCGGCGTATATTGTGCTCACTTGCGCCTTGTTACTGATTACAATATACAAATACATATATTGCCTTTAAATTATATTCTTTGATCAGACTTCACTGCATGCTTATAAAAAATATAAATTATTAGACGAGTCTTTTTGAAAAAACATAAATGTATATAAACAGGCAGCATTGGTGGCTTTGACACCAACTCTGGTTAAGTCGAATTCAGCTTAAATATTCAAAAATTGATAATTAGGTTAGATATTTCTCGAAACACCAACATTCTCTGCCTTGCCATAACCTTCCACGACCTTCAAACATCTCGCCATGTCCGTGGTGCTGCCACTCTGTGATAACACCACAACTAGTGGATTTGTTCACACCACACGGACCGAGAGGCCACAAAGTAAGTACCTCCATAATTTGAGGTATTCTCGCGGGGTTTATCAGTGATTTATATACATGTTATACCGAACGAACCTATATATTTGGTATTATCGATTTAGTATTGATATACTGGAATGTTACGTCGAGTGTTTCCCTTGTTGACTAACTAGTCCCATCCAACAAGTAGCTTCTTTGCCAAGAGGATGTTCATCTTCTTGCTTCGCGATGTTATGAATAAATCTGCTTTTGTTTTATTTTAAGATATGAAGTGCTAATTTCATATTGAAAACTAGCTATTTTTTATTTTGCAACAGATTTATTTACTTAGTTTCTGTTCTGTGTTCAAAAAGCAAAAAAAAAACGTTCATTCGGTTAACTACTGGTATGCACGTGCTTGAAATAAATAAATAATATATTAAAATATACCCATAAAAAACTTTAATACAGTTATTTTATGAAATTTTGAATGTACACAGAATATAGACATTTTTTTGCTTACATTTAGGAAATTTTCAATATATACCAAAACCATTCCTTTTGTTCCATAAAGCACATTCAAGGCTGCTGAGGACAGTTTCATCAGCCAGAATCACACCACCTGGACAGGTCACCACTCCAACACAGTCATCCCAAATGTTATTACCCAGTACACTGTGTGGGCTCATTAGGCCAACTTCAGAAAGGAATGACACAGGTAGAGTTCAAACCCACCTGTGTTGATCAACAGTGAAGAGAGGCTTGAACCAGGACCCTTAGTCCCAAGCCAGCCACCTAACTGCTAAGCCAACACCAGGCTTATGTTTTCAATAAAATTAAACTATAATTAAAGTATTATGGGTATATGTCAATGTTCCATAGCACCAGATAGATGGAATGGACATAATTACGACATTCGTGATCATGAACAATAATATAAATACAGAATACAAAAGTAAAACTTCAATAAAAAATGGAGGGTGGGCATGATGGTTGTTGAAAACCAAAGGGGTAGTCATGCCAAAAACGTTTGGGAATCAACTGGTCTCAAGGGTCTACAAGATGTTCTCACATGTATAAAGGGTTCTGCAGGGTGTAAGGGGTTGCAAGGGTTGGAAAGGTCTAGGGGTCTAAAGGGAGTCAAAGTGACTTAAGGGGATGCAAAGGCTCCAAAGGGCCTGTGAACTCTAAAGAGTCTTGGGGTGAAGGATTAAAAGAGGTCTTCTAAAAGGGTGTGAAGGGGTCAAAAGGTGTCTAAAGTGCCGCATAGAGCTTAAAGGTAACAAGGGTTTAAGGGTATAAAGGGTCCACAGGGTCAATAGGGTCGCACAGGGATTCTTATTGGGTTCCAAAGCCGTCTGCCAGCGGGTCTTAAGGTCATCCAGCGTGTTTATGGGTCTTAAATGTCTGGTGAAGGTTAATGGGGTCTATAGGGTCTTAGTGTCGACAGGACGTTAAGTGACATTAAAGGTTTTAAGCTGGAGAATCTTCTGGGGTCTTAAGGTTCTTAGAGTTCTTAAGAAAGGTCTTAAGCTTCTTAGCGGATATTAGAAGGGTGCTTAAGAACTAAACGGGGTATCTAAAAGGGTCGTGATATCATTCTAAAGGGTCTATAGGCGTCTCAAGGATCAAGGATGTAAATGTCTACATGACATATAAGGGATCTAAAATGTCTGAGCGTTTTCAAAGGTCTTAGGTTCTCAGGAAGTCTAAAGGGTAAAAGCTACATTCCAATTTTAACTAACCCCCAAAAAAATTTAGGAACATATAGTTTACATGTTAGTCGTGACATACACTGCTCCGTCAATATGTATGTTATATTCTGTTGAGTTTTGTTGATGATTATTAAGGCATTCTTGCTAATTCCAATCTGATTAGGATTGATGTTTGTAAAAGACAGAATAGTGTTTGAGATGATTAATTTTTGACGTGAAATTCCGGTTTTTCACCCCGTGATGTCGTGAAAAGCGGGTTAAGCAATTGTCCACTCTGTCCGCTGTTTGTATCTTTAGAACGTCTTCATTCCACTCAGGGAAATTAACTGTGTAAGAATGTTGTCATGGACACAAAACAGGACGTATGAGGGGACACAAACAACAGGCACGCAGGAACTAGTAACGTGGATAGCATTGGTGTGTAACAGACACTTGCGTCACATGGGGGTTAAACTTCAAAAAAGGTTTTTTGTTCTGCAACCTTTAAATATATATTTTATTTCAATTTTGTCACATATTTTCAAGCTGTAGAACACAAAAACAAAACCCTGTTGGCACTTTCCAAAAACCCAAACTTCAGCAGAATTTTGGCAAATTTTTACGCCGACTCAGCTAATCTTGATTTCCATTGTTGCTCACAGTGCGGTGGAGCTTCGAGAAGTCTTCTTCTTCAAATATCTTTCCCATAAAGTCCCATATCCTTTTTCTATGATCGCATGGGGGGTAATCATGTTCTTTGAACGACTAGTAAATTGTTGTTAGGGTTGGGGTTATACACACACACACACACACACCGTACACACGTACAGTACATTTACACACACGCTAAGACAAAGGATGAACCTGATCATATTGCTCCTTGTTTTTTCTATTGACATTTCCTATGATTTAATAAATTATATTTCACGTGTTCACTGTTATCACTGAAACAATCTCCGTAATCCCTCCTCCAGTCCGATGTTGTCGTACAAAAGTAAAAAAATAAACCAGTGGCAGACACAACATCGTCCATAACCAATCAAACATTATGTCCCTGAAGGACATCTTCCCCCGTCGTGCTCTGATGAAATTGTAATTGAAAGAATCCAATTGGAAATTCCTCCATTTTCCCTTCAACCTGATAGCCTGGATTTGTTTTCCACATCGTCTTTTGAAACGTGCGGAGAGGAATTCATTGTGGTTTGACCTCGCGGAGGTTACATGTGTGCCAGATTCCATTGCGGAAAGGGTGGGTCCGCGTAAGGGTAATGAGGGGGGGTGGTGGGTGAAAGGTTGTAGTGGGTGATGTGAGAGGTGGCAGTTCAATGCCTACTAGGATTCAACATGGGTGATGAAAAGAACAACCGGGAGTGGTGGTGTGGATGGCGGTGAGGGGGATGGTTGATATTCCTGGGATCAGCATGGTGGGGTTAAAGGAGAGCAATGAGAGCTGTTAGGATGTAGGTGAGGTGAGTGTGGGTGGAGGAGTGGTTGATTAGAAGCCCTGCCAGGAAGCCTCGAGCTCGATAACAGCTCTCTTCCCTTTTTAGGCACTATACTCAGAGATGGGAAGATCTCTGAGCAACCCACAAACCGAGTTAGCAATTATCAAGCATTATAGCCTTACTTTCTGTTTCTTTCCTATTATCGGAGACACTGAGCATTGGCCGTACATTGTTCGTCATGCAAGGGGCGTTCTTCAAAAACTCCATGCAGATGAGTTGCTAACAGTTCAAGACAATTGTATATAAGGTGGTTCAGCCCAACAAGCCAATCAGATTGGTTCAGGGCTGAATACAGATCCAGCTATCGTGGATACAAAACTTTAACTGTTTAGCCTGCGAGTAATACGCTCTCCCGTGGTTTGGTTCTTGTTTCGGTACGTGGTGTGTATAGTGAACGGACGAGATGCGCAGTGAATAGTAATAAAGCGAAGAAAGTAGTCTATGTCAGAGATGCAAACCCGTCGCCAGACTTCTTTTCTTTGAGTGGTGATTTAGGTGTTGCGGTTGTGAGTGTGGTAAATCCAATGATGGGGTGGCAAAAATTATTTTTTTGTGACTATTTATCCATAGATAACCTCAAATTTTTATACTGATCGGATGGAGCATTCTACATATGCAATTTATGACTGCATAACAAAGGCACCTATGCATGTCATAAAAAAAATCCCACACTTCATTAAACCCGATGAGGTAGAGTTACTTGCTTTGTGCCACTTGGTACACCCACGGCGTTGGGGAACACTTGTGGTGAAGTTCCCCGATCTTCAACCTTCTGGAGAGAAGATTTTTATCGGTTCAGGGTAAAATCCAATATGGCTGCCAAACACTGGACCAATGACATCATTTGTGTGAACCTTTCGTCCTCATGGAACAGGCGTAATGTGTAATGTTTCGCTCAATATGCCATCCACTTCAGAGAGATTTTGAAGGTTTAAAAAAAAAACAAATACTGCTGCCAATGCACGTGACTGATGACTGTCATGATTATTTTTTTCTGTGGACCATTTATATCCCGATTGACCCGTCAAAATTTCACACTGATTCGATGTGGCGTTCTACATGAATTATGACGTCTAACGAGAACTATGACGGTGTCATAAAAAAATCGCCTCAATCCACATGAGGAGTACTTGCCGTGTGCTGCCAAGTTTCAATTTTTCCTTGGGCAGTAGAAATACAGAGGGCCAAAGTTTTCCGTTTTTCCAAACATGGTTGCCACACCACGTGACCTACCTATGACGCTCATAATTATCATCAAACATTCTACATGAGTAGTCGTACCAATTGGTGAAAATTTCGTCTCAATCGGACAAGCGGGTGCGGGAGAAAACACGAAAGTTCTGCTGCGGACAAACAAACAAACAAAGAGACAGACAGAGACAAAACGAGACAACAAACAAAGAGACAAAGAGATAAACAAACAACAAACAAACGGCCCCAAATGCAATTCCCTCTCCAGATCTTTGGCCGAGGTAAAAAAGTAGTTACTAATTTGCAGCACAGAGTAGCAGTCTGTTGGCAGTGCAAGAATAAAAATAAGTAGTAAAATGGTTGTTGTTTAACCACTGGCTGCATCATGAGTTTGTGTTACCACTGGCCTGCATCATGGTTTGTGTTAACCACTGCTGCTCATGTTTGGTTAAACACTGGCCGGGCCATCATGGTTGTTGTTAACCACTGGCTGATCATGTGTTGTGTTAACCCCACTGGGCTGGCATCATGGTTGTGTTAACCACTGGCCTGCATCATGGTGGTACCACTGGGCTGCATCATGGTCTGTGTAACCACTGGCCTGCATCATGGTTGGTTAAACCACGCTGCATACATGTTGTGTTAAACCACTGGCCTGCATCATGGTTTGTGTTAACCACTGGCCTGCATCATGGTTTGGTGGTTAAACCACTGGCCATGCATCATGGTTTTGTGTTAACCACTGGCCTGCATCATGGTTTGTGTTAACCATGGCCGCCATCATGGTTTGTGTAACCACTGGCCTGCATCATGGTTTGTACGATGTTAACCACTGGCCTGATCATGGTTTGTGTTAACCACTGGCCTGCATATGTTTGTGTTAACCACTGCCTGCTCATGGTTTGTGTTAACCACTGGCCTGCATCAGAAGGTTGCTCACGTACTGGGCTTTTACCCTTTGCCGGAGCACAAGACAAGACCCCCTTGTTAACCTTTGTCATTTATTGTGAAAACAGTTGAAAAAAACTGGTCATTGCAGATAGAAATTTCCAAGCTGGGATGGGTCTACGGTTTGCTTGATAAGAATTGCCGGCGGGATAACTCATGATTGGCCAAGTTTACTATAAAACCTGTATGTAACGAAAACAAATGACCACCTGTTAACTCACCTGTAGTCACAGGCTGATACGTGTACATGGAAATTTTGCAAACTCGTTTGGATACCTTTTGTCACCGCCTACCTGGTTATGTCTCCCTGGAATTCATCTCATAAATCCATTTGCATCCGGTATGTTACACATCCGTCCACAAAAAGATGCACACAAATGCACATCCGTGTGAGCACAGCACAAATTAGAACAGTGCTTCTGGGCTGTGTACTTTCACATTTTTGTTGGCCCCATGGGTTTGTTCTTCTTTATACCACTACTTGTGTCTTGAATTATTTATAATTTCTCAACGTGAGAAGCTGGTTACTTCATCTTGAATGAATTGTTAATGTGAATACCTGTTTACCTGGGTGTAATCGATTGTCTCTCGACCCCAGTCCGGCCAAGTTCTTCGCCTGAGAAATTGACAGTTACAGAGGGACAGAGAGTCTAGTCTTCGGTGTGGGGGCCGGAGCACCCGGCTCCCAAAATTACCTGGAACAAATGGAATACCTTGGAAAAAGGTACCTGGCCACTCATACCCCATTTCCTTCACTCACACACATGCGGCTGGACACTAAACCCCATCCCTGACATTCACACCATTCAGGGCAACTGAACCCCACACCTGTTGCATTATTGACTACTATTTCAAATTTTAATATTTTCAAATAGAGGATGGAAGAGGGAAGATGAGCAGTGATTCTGACTTTGGTAGTTTTTACAGAAGGGGTTGTTGGGGACCTTGAGTGACCCTTGGGGGCAAGAAATATGGTGGGACAAATCGCAGACAGAGCGGGGAGGGGCGAGAACGAGGGAGACGGTTTAGAAGACAAAAGACCACCGACCTGCCTGTGGTGAAGGAAGTGAGAGGCCCAAAAGACTCGGCCTCATTGCGGGAGATGCAAGGATCCGAAAATGCCTTGTTTTCTACAGCGTGAAGCACAAGAAGATGGGAGGCAGGAGCACCAGCCCAGAGGGAGAGCAGTACCATCAGGCTACGGACAAAAGCTTTGTAAGTGCGGTCAGACCTCAGGAGGGCCGAGAAAAGGACTTTGCACGACGGAGGATTCCCAGTCGGCGACTGGCTTTGGGGGAGGTTTGAAATGTGGCTTTTCAGGAAAGGTCCAGGGCAGATTAGTGAGACCAGAAGCTTGAAAGAAGACTTCTTCCAGAGGATTGTTGAGAATGGATGGGGTTTTTCTAACGCGTCATTGGGGAGACATAGTGAGAGTGTGAGATTTGTCGGTGGAAAGACATGTTCCACGTTGTTGGACCGTTTGTGATTTATCCAGATCTGCAGGTGAGCGAGAGTGCTGCTTGCCGGCTTGGATGACAGATGTCTCTAGTGACAGCAGATAATAAATATTTTCCAAGAGTCAGAGGATAATGTCCTAGTAATTAATGGAACAGGCCCAGAACGCTACCTCAGGATATCTCTCTGCCATCATGAGAGGTGGAGAACTTCCCCCCATGTTGACAGGTAGAGTGAGATGCCTGTAATGTATAGATGGTGAGCCAGGCAGGTGGCGCAACTGTGTGTCAAATATGTGATATGCCAGGGATACGTCTCTGTTTCATTGTCCTGTTTATTACTGATCCTGGTGTGAAGCGAAGCAGCATATCCAGGTAGAGTGACCTGTCGGGAAACCAGAGTGGTATTCTGAAGTTATAGTGATGGTATGTAGATGTAGTGTAGGTGATGGTCATGTCTGAAGCGATAAGATGATTCCATAACCTTGCTGATGATGGGAGTAGGCTATTGTCGTTGTATGGCAGGATCGTTTTGCTTTTTTGTGCAGCATTGTAGCAGATTTCCCAAGCAGGATGGCAGATGGACCTGTTGACCAAATGGAGGGTGAATAGAACAGAGAAGCGTGAGCAAGAGCAGAAGAGCAGCTTGGGGACTACGATGGCTGATTGCCGTCGGTCGCGTTGTTGCTAGGATCTGAGTTGAGGGTTTGAACAGGCAGTTCTCCACCTGTCAGGAAAGGACACAGAGTCCAGGGGCAGTGGGTGCGATGGGTAAGGGGAAGAAAGCAATGGGGTTGGTACACAGATTTAGCTGCAACCACCGAGTTTAGCATTCAGGCTTTTCACGTCGTTATCAGCAGTGTGTTTGAGTAGAGAGGGATTGAGGGATACACACGATACAGATTGTTTAGACGCCACAAGGATTGAGGAGGGAGAGAGTTGGAGAGAGTTCAGACTTGAGATTAGGAAAGATGTTGTTTTCTGGCTCTCCTGAGGGTAGATACACACTTGTTCCGAGCTTGATGGAAGGACTGACATTACCCTCAGTTGGGTTTTGCTTTCCATGAAGCAAAGGCAAGTTGTTTCAGGACAACTGCCTCACCACAAGCTTCAGTGAACCATGGGCGGGAGAAAGGGTCGGACAACTGAAGATGAAGGGGATAAATCTGTGCATGAGGGAGCAGTTCTTTGAAAGAATTCCCAGGATGAGTTGATGTTGGAGAAAGTGGGATAGGAGACCAGTCTATAAGTTTGAGCGCTGCTTGGAACCCTGCCAGTCGGCTTGAGTGAAATGCCAACTCGACGGCCTGAGGTGGTTCTCTGATAATAGCCAGAGAGATGTCACTTTGACAAGGACGTGGTCAGAAGAAACCGATTGGCGCGGAGGAAGAGCAGCCAGATATTTCTAGGGAAATTTGTCAAAATCAGATCCAGAAGAGATGGAGTACCATTGGTTGAGATCCGGGTCGGGAAGTTGACTATTGAGTCCAGTCCCAATGAGTCACAGAAAGCTTTTGCGAGGTGCCATGACAGGTGGAGAGGTACCACACCCAGCCAACGGCATGATGACAATTGAAGTCAACACATATGAGGAAGAGAGAGTTTGGATGAGAAGATAGAAGTTGGTCCATGTTTTCGGGTAGTGAGTGTAAAATGGAGTCATCACTGTTGGTGGACGGTGCAGTACACATATAAACATGAGGGGGAGTGGAGGGAAGCCGTAGCCAGAGGTTCCTGGGTGTGGGGGAGTGAGAGCAGTGCATGGAGAGTGAGGAATCAAGTCTTTGATGAAGAGAGCAACTTCTCCACCAGGATGAGGGTCGGTCTGTCACATACCGGAGGAGGAGTAACCAGGAGAATACTTGGGAGTCAGAGACGTCTTGGGGAGGGATTTCTGTTCGGCAGATTATTTCTGCTTGTCAGTGCAACCTGTATGGAAAGATCTAAGGTTGAGCGAAGGCCCCGATATTGAGGTTCACACTGTTAATGAGAGTGAGGGGAGGAGGCTTTGGGTGCCAGGGGTGGTGAGGGAGGGAGGGGTAGGACAGGGAGGAGGGGGGAGTAAGAGAGTTTTTGAAGTGTGGGGATTGCAGAATAGCTAGGGGAGGGCCGGATGAGGATGAGAAAAGGCTCTGTGGTGCTGGGGAGAGGGGGAACAAGAGGGGGGCAGAAGGCAGTTGAGATTGAGGAGGTGGAGTGAAAGGATGGAGGTGAGAGGGTGAGGGAAGGAGGCAGCTTTGTGGATGTGAGGGGGGGCCAACTTTGAGAGGGTGAGTGAGGGGTGAATGTGGAGAAGGGGAGTGGAGAGAGTTGAGGAGAAAGGTGAGGGGGTTTTTGAGAAAGGTGAGAGGAAGCTTGGAGGGAAGAGAGTGGTGGCTTTGAGGAGTGAGGGGTGAGAGGGGGTGAATTGGCACTGAAGTTGGAAAAAAAGAATGGTTGATGGAAAAGCGACATTCATAGCAAACTGGGTTTTAAAAACTTTAGGCAGAAAGCGATTAAAGACATTCTTGAGGATGCCATAAGGGTGAATTAAGAGAATGGAGAGAAGAAATGCTTAACAGTTTCGTGTATTGGACACCAATTGGATCATTGTAGTTTATTGTATTGGACACCAATTGGCATTGTAGTTTAGTGTATTGTACACAAACTGGATCATTGTAGTTTATGTATTGGACACCAATTGATCATTGTGGTTAGTGCATTGGACACAATTGATTCATTGTAGTTATGTATTGGACACCAATCTGGAATCATTGTATTTTAGTGGATTGGACACAAATGTACAGTGTGGTGTGGTTTCTTGGTTGATTGTGGTGGTGTATTTCAGTGATTGGACACAAATTGGAGGTGGGTAGTATAGTTTCATGTTGGAGTGTGGTGGTGTATTTAGTGATTGGACAAAAATTGGATGGTGGTATGTAGTTTCATGGTTGGATTGTGGTGGTGTATTTTATGGATTGGACACAAATTGGTGGTGTAGTGGAGTTTCATGGTTGGATTGTGGGTGTGTATTTCAGTGAGATGACACAAATTGGATCATGGGTGTAGTCATGTTGGATTGTGGTGTGTTATTTCAGTAGATTCAGACACTAATTGGATGGTGGTAGTGTAGTTCATGGTATGGATTGTGTTGTGGGTATTTCAGTGGATTGGACACAAATTGGATCGTGGTAGTGTAGTTTTGTGGTTGGATGTTGTGGTGTATTTTAGTGGATTGAACACTAATTGGATCGGTGTAGTGTAGTGTTGTGGTCTGATTGTTGTGGTGTATTTTAGCGGATTGGACATTAATTGGATGGTGGTAGTGTAGTTTCGTGGTTGGATTGTTGTTGTATTTTAGTGACGTTGAACACGAATGGATTGTGTAGTTAGTTTCGTGTGTGGATTGTGGTGGTGTATGTTAGTGGAATGGTACAAATTGGAGCGTGGTAGTGTAGTTTCGTGGTTGATTGTGTGGTGTTAGTGGAATGGACACTAATTGGATGGTGGTATTTAGTTTTCAGGTGATTGTGGTGGTGTATGTTAGTGGAATGGAACAAATGATTCATGTAGTGTAGTTTCGTGTTGGATTGCTGGTGGTGTATTTTAGTGGAATTGACAAAATGGATGGTGGTAGGTGAGTTTCGTGGGTGATTGTGAGGTGGTGTATTTAGTGGAATGGACACTAATTGATCGTGGTGATGGGTGGTGTTTAGCGGATTGGACATTAATTGGATGGTGGTAGTGTAGTTCGTGGTTGATTGTTTGTATTTTAGTGGATGAACACGAATTGGATTGTGGTAGTGTAGTTTCGTGGTTGGATGTGTGGTGTATGTTATGGAAGATACAAATTGGATCCTGGTAGTGTAGTTTCGTGGTTGGATTGTGTGGTGTATTTTAGTGGAATGGACACTAATTGGATGGTGTAGTTTAGTTGTGGTTGGATTTGGTGTGTATGTTAGTGGAATGGACACAAATGGATCATGTGTAGTGTAGTTTGTGGTTGGATTGGTGGTGTATTTTAGTGGAATGACACAAATTGATGGTGGTAGGTACTTTCGGGTTGGATTGTGGTGTTATTTTAGTGGAATGGACACTAATTGGATGCTGTTGGTGTGTTGTGTGGTTGGATTGTGGTGGTGTATTTTAGTGGATTGAACACTAATTGATCGTGGTAGTGTCTAGTTTCATGGTTGGATTGTGGTGGATTATTTTAGTGGAATGGACACTAATTGGATGCTGGTGGTGTAGTTTGTGGTTGGATTGTGGTGGTGTATTTTAGTGATTGAAGCACTAATTGGATCGTGTAGTGTAGTTTCATGGTTGGATGTGGTGGTATATTTTAGGTGGAATGGAAACAAATTGGATGTTAGTGTAGTTTCATGGTTGGATTGTTGGTGGTATCTCAGTGATGGATTGTTGGTGGTGGTGTTCGTGGTTGGATTGTGGTGGTGGTGT
>CM068962.1:7527906-7545674 GCA_035128595.1 Eptatretus atami
ACTGAAATACACCACCACAATCCAACCAAGAAACCACACCACCACTGTACAATTTGTGTCCAATCCACTAAAATACAATGATCCAATTGGTGTCCAATACAATAAACTACAATGATCCAATTGGTGTCCAATGCACTAAACTACAATGATCCAATTGGTGTCCAATACAATAAACTACAATGATCCAGTTTGTGTCCAATACACTAAACTACAATGATCCAATTGGTGTCCAATACAATAAACTACAATGATCCAGTTTGTGTACAATACACTAAACTACAATGATCCAATTGGTGTCCAATACAATAAACTACAATGATCCAATTGGTGTCCAATACACGAAACTGTTACAGCATTTCTTCTCTCCATTCTCTTAATTCACCCTTATTGCATCCATCAAGGAATGTCTTTAATCGCATTTCTGACCTAAAAGTTTTTAAAACCCCAGTTTGCTATGAACTGTTCACTTTCCAATCAACCATTATTTTTTTCCAACTTCAGTGCCAATTCACCCCTCTCACCCCTCACTCTCAAAGCAACATCCCACTCTTCCCTCCAAGCTTCCCTCTCACCTTTCTCAAAAACTCCCCCTCACCTTTCTCCTCAACTCTCTCCACTCACCCTTCTCCCACCATTCACCCCCTCACTCACCCTTCTCAAAGTTGCCCCCCCTCACATCCACAAAGCTGCCTCCTTCCCTCACCCTCTCACCTCCACTCTTCACTCCACCTCCTCAAATCCTCAACTGCCTTCTGCCCCTCTCTTGTTCCCCTCTCCCCCAGCACCACAGAGCCTTTCTCATCCTCATCCGGCCCCCTCCCTAGCTATTCTGCAATCCCCACACTTTCAAAACCCTCCTTACCTCCCCCCTCGTCCTTGTCCTACCTCCCCCTCCCCTCCACCCCCTGACCCAAAGCCTCCTCCCCTCACTCCTCATTAACAGTGTGAACCTCAAATACCGGAGCCTTCGCTCAAACCTTACAGATCTTTCCATACAGGTTGCCACTGACAACCAGAAATAATCTGCCGAACAGAAACTTCCTCCCCCAAGACGTCTCTGACTCCCAAGTATCTCCCTGGTTACTCCCTCCTCCGGTATGACAGACCTGACCCTCATCCTGGTGGAGGAGTTGCTCTCTCATCAAAGACTTGATTCTCACTCTCCATGCACTGCTCTCACTCCCCCACACCCCCAGGAATACCTCTGGCTACGGCTTCCCTCCACTCCCACCTCATGTTTATATGTGTACTGTACGTCCACCTAACAGTGATGACTCCATTACACCTCACTACCGAAAACATGGACCAACTTCTATCTTCTCATCAAACTCTCTCTTCTCCTATTGGGTGACTTCAATTGTCATCATGCCAGTTGGCTGGGTGTGGGTACCTCTCTCACCTGTCATGGCACCTCAGCAAAAGCTTTCTGTGACTCATTGGACTGACTCAATCAGTCAACTTCCCGACCCGGATCTCAACCAATGGTACTCCATCTCTTCTGGATCTGATTTTGACAAATTTCCCTGAAAATATCTGCTGCTCTCCTCCGCGCCAATCGGTTCTTCTGACCACGTCCTTGTCAAAGTGGACATCTCTCTGGCTATTATCAGAGAACCACCTCACGGCCGTCGAGTCTGGCATTTCACTCAAGCCGACTGGCAGGGTCTCCAAGCAGCGCTCAAACTTATAGACTGGTCTCCTATCCCTACTTTCTCCAACATCAACTCATCCTGGGAATTCTTTCAAAGAAACTTGCTCTCCCTCATGCACAGATTTATCCCCTCTCATCTTCAGTTGTCCGACCCTTTCTCCCGCCCTTGGTTCACTGAAGCTTGTGGTGAGGCAGTTGTCCTGAAACAACTTGCCTTTGCTTCATGGAAAGCAAACCCAACTGAGGGTAATGTCAGTTCCTTCCATCAAGCTCGGAACAAGTGTGTATCTACCTCTAGGAGAGCCAGAAAACAACATCTTTCTAATCTCAAGTCTGAACTCTCCACCTCTCTCCCTCCTCCAAATCCTTGTGGCGTCTAATCAAATCTGTATCTGGTGTATGTTCCCCTCCATCCCCTCCCTTACCTCAAATGGCCACACTGCTGATACCGCACGTGAAAAAGCTGAATGCCTAAACTCGGTGTTTGCAGCTAAATCTCGTGTACCAAACCATCGCTTTCTGTACCCACCTTACCCAGTCGCACCCAACTGTCCTGGACTCTGTGTCCTTTTCTCCTGACAAGGTGGAGAGCTTGCTGTCAAACCTCAACTCAGATTCTGCAACCGGACCAGACGGCATCAGCCCACGTGTCCCAAAGCCTGCTCTTCTGCTCTTGCTCACCCTCTCTCTGTTCTTTTCACCTCTCATTTGCTCAAGGCCATCTGCCATCGCTTGGAATCTGCTAACATCACTGCCCTGCACAAAAAAGGTGCAAAAACAGATCCCTGCAACTACAGACCAATCAGCCTCTCCCAATCATCAGCAAGGTTATGGAATCCATTATCGCTTCAGACATGAATCCTTCCTCTTCTCCAATGGCTTAATTTCTGATCATCAATTTGGTTTCAGACCAGGTCACTCTACCCTGGATATGCTGCTTCTGCTCTCCCAACAATGGATGGAGGTCCTCAATGCCGGACATGAAATCAGAGCCGTATCCCTGGACATATCACGTGCTTTTGACACAGTCTGGCACCCTGCCCTGCTCACCAAACTCTCTTCCCATGGTATCCAAGGCCATCTCCACTCATGGTCGCAGACTTCCTCTCCTGTCACAGTCAACGTGTGGCCCTAAATGGAGTTCTCCATCCCCTCTTCCTGTCCAGGCTGGAGTTCCTGAAGGTAGCGTTCTGGGCCCTGTTCTTTTCTGGTTTTCATCAATTATCTCTCTGACTCTCTGGAAAATCCTCTTTATCTCTTTGCTGATGACTCCACCCCCTGCCGTACCATCTGTCATCCCTCACACCCGCAAGAGCAGCTTCTTCGCTCACTGCAGATCTGGATAAAATCACAAACTGGTCCAACACGTGGAACATGTCTTTCAATCCGGACAAATCTCACACTCTCACTATGCTCTCCAAAAGGACCGTTTAGAAAAAACCCCCCATCCACTTTCTCAACAATCCTCTGGAAAGTCCTTTCTTTCAAGCTTCTGGGTCTCACTATCTGCCATGACCTTTCCTGGAAAAGCCACATTTCAAACCTCGCCTCCAAAGCCAGTCGCCGACTGGGAATCCTCCGTCGTGCAAAGTCCTTCCTCGGCCCTCCTGAGGTCCTGACCACTTACAAAGCTTTTGTCCGTAGCCTGATGGAGTACGCTCTCCCCTCTGGGCTGGTGCTCCTGCCTCCCATCTTTCTTGGCTTCACGCTGTAGAAACCAAGGCATTTCGGATCATTGGCATCTCCCGCAATGAGGCCGAGTCTTTGGGCTCTCACTCTCTCACCACAGGCAGGTCGGTGGTCTTTCTGTCTTCTACCGTCTCCTCTCCGTTCTCGCCCCCCCCCCCCCGCTCTGTCTGCGATTTGTCCCCACCATATTTCTGCAGGGCACTCAAGGTCCGCCAACAACCCCCTTCTGGTAAAACTACCAAAATCAGAATCACTGCTCATCTTCCCTCTTTCATTCCTCTATTTTGAAAATATTAAAATTTGAAATAGTTAGTCAATAAATGCAACAGGTGTGGGGTTCAGTTGGCCTGAAATGGTGTGAATGTCAGGGATGGGGTTTTAGTGTCCAGCGATGTGTGTGAGTGTCAAGGAATGGGGTATGAGTGGCCAGGTACCTTTTCCAAAGGTATTCCATTATGTTCCCAGGTAATTTTGGGAGCCGGGTGCCCGGCCACCTCACACCGAAGACTGACTCTCTGTCCCTCTGTAACTGTCATATTCTCCAGGCGAAGAACCTTGGCCGGAACTGGGGTCGAAGAGACAGATCGATTACACCAGGTAAAACAGGTATTCACATTAACAATTCCATTTACAAGAGGTGACGTAACCAGCTTCTCACTGTTGTAGAATTATAAATAATTCAAGACACAAGTAGTGGTATAAAAGAAGAACAAACCATGCCAACAAAAATGTGAAAGTACACCCCAGAAGCACTGTTCTATTTGTGTGTGCATCACCGGAATGTGCATTTTGTGTGCATTTTGTGGACGGATAGTGTACATCACCGGAATGGCAAATGGATTATGAGATGAAATTTCCAGTGGAGACATAACCAGGTCAGGCGGTGACAAAAGGTATCCAAAACGAGCTTTGCAAAATTTCCATGTACAAGTAAGTCAGCCTGTGACTACAGGTGAGTTAACAGGTGGTCATTTGTTTTCGTTATCATACCAGGTTTTATAAGTACCCACTGAGTTATCCGCCGGCAATTCTTATCAAGCAACCGTAAGACTCCATCAAGCTTGGAAATTCTATCGCAATGGACTCAGTTTTTCAACTGTTTCCAGCCAATAAATGACAGGTTAACAAAGGGGGTCTTGTCTTGTGCTCCGGCAAAGGGTAAAGCCCAGTACGTGAGCACCTTCTGATGCAGGCCAGTGGTTAACACAAACCATGATGCAGGCCAGTGGTTAACACAAACCATGATGCAGGCCAGCTGGTTCCACAAACCCATGATGCAGGCCAGTGGTTAACACAAACCATGATGCAGGCCAGTGGTTAACCAACAACCATGATGCAGGCCAGTGGTTAACACAAAACCATGATGCAGGCCAGTGGTTAACACAAACCATGATGCAGGCCAGTGGTTAACACAAACATGATGCAGGCAGTGGTTAACACAAACCATGATGCAGCCAGTGGTTAACACAAACCATGATGCGGCCAGTGGTTAACACAAACCATGATGCAGCCAGTGGTTAACACAAACCATGATGCAGGCCAGTGGTTAACACAAACCATGATGCAGCCAGTGGTTAACACAAACCATGATGCAGCCAGTGGTTAACACAAACCATGATGCAGGCCAGTGGTTAACACAAACCATGATGCAGCCAGTGGTTAGAGCCGTGGTATACACAAACCATGATGCAGGCCAGTGGTTAACACAAACCATGATGCAGCCAGTGGTTAACACAAACCATTTTACTACTTTATTTTTATTCCCTTGCACTGCCAACACAGACTGCTACCTCTGTGCTGCAATTAGTAACTACATTTTTACCCTCGCCAAAGGATCTGGAGAGGGAATTGCATTTGGGGCCGTTTGTTTGTTTGTTTGTTTGTCTCTTTGTTTGTTTGTCTGTTTGTCTCTGTCTGTCTCTTTGTTTGTTTGTTTGTCCGCACAGAACTTTCGTGTTTTTCTCCGCAACCGCTTGTCCGATTGAGACGAAATTTTCACCATTGGTACGACTACTCATGTAGAATGTTTTGATGATAATTATGACGTCATAGGTAGGTCACGTGGTGTGGCAACCATGTTGGAAAAACGGAAAAACTTTGGCCCTCTGTATTTCTGAAACTGCACCAAGGAAAAATTTGAAACTTGGCACACGGCAAGTACTCCTCATGGGGATTGAGCGATTTTTTTATGACGTCATAGGTTCCCTCGTTATGACGTCATAATTGCAAATGTAGAACGCCACATCGAATCAGTGTGAAAATTTTTGAGGGTCATCGGGATAAAATGGTCCACAGAAAAAAATAATCATGACGTCATCAGTCACGTCATTTGGCAGCCATATTTGTTTTTTTTTTTAAACCTTCAAAAATCTTCTCTGAAGTGGATGAGCATATTGAGCGAAACATTACACATATGACCGCCTGTCCATGAGGAACGAAAGGTTCACACAAATGATGTCATTGGTCACATGGTTTGGCAGCCATATTGGATTTACCCTGAAACCGATAAAAATCTTCTTCTCCAGAACGGTTGAACAGATCGAGGGGAAACTTCACACAAGTGTTCCCCAAGCCGTGGGTGTACAAGTGGCACAAAGCAAGTACTCCTCATGGGGAATGAGTGTGGGATTTTTTTTATGACATCATAGGTGCCTTTGTTATGACGTCATAATTGCATATGTAGAATGCTCCATCCGATCAGTATAAAAAAAATTTGAGGGTTATCTATGGATAAAATAGTCCACAAAAAAATATTTTTGCCACCCATATTGGATTTACCCTAAAACCCATAAAAATACACCACTCAGAAGAAGTCCTGGCGAGGGTTTGCAATCTCTGATTGCTCTTTTTCTTGTTATTATTTCATGGTTGTCGTTTTACTATAACAGGTGAAACAAGAACAACACACGGGAGAGCGTATATACCTCCGCAAGGCTAAACAGTTAAAGTTTTGTATCCCACTGATAGGCTGGATCTGTATTCAGCCCTGAACCAAAATCTGATTGGCTTGTTGGCTGAACCACCTCTATATACAATTGTCTTGAACTGTTAGCATCTCATTCATGGAAGGTTTTGAACGCCCCTTGCATGACGAACACATGTACGGCCAATGCTCAGTGTCTCCGATAATAAGGAAAGAAAACAGAACAAGTAAGGACTCATAATTCCTTCGATAATTGCTACTCGGGTGGGTTGCTCAGAGATCTTATCCCATCATCTGAGATAGTGCCTAAAAGGGTAGAGAGCTGTTATCGAGCTCGAGCTTTCCCTGGCAGGGCTTCTAATTCAACCACTCCCCTCCCAACCCACCACTCCCACCTCACCTACCATCCTAACAGCTCTCATTGCTCTCCTTTACCCACTCCATGCTGAATCCCAGGAATATTCAACCACTCCCACCTCACCGACCATCCACCCACCACTCCCGTTGTTCTTTTCATCACCCAGTGTTGAATCCTAGTAGCATTGAACTGCACCCTCTCACTCACCACCCACTACCAACCTCTCCACCCACCACCCACCACCTCATTACCCCTTTACCGGACCCACACCTATTCCCAATGGAATCTCGCACACATGTACCTCCACTGCGAGTCAAACCACAATGATAATTCTCTCCCACGTTTCAAAAAAAGACGATGTTGGAAAAACAAATCCAGGCTATCGAGTTGGAAGGGAAAAGGAGGAATTTCAATTGGATTCTTTCATTACATTTCATCAGAGCACGACGGGGAAATGTCAACCTCAGGGACAATGTTGTATTGTTATGACGATGTGTGTCTGCCACTGGTTATTTTTTACTTTTGTACACACAATCTGGACTGGAGGAAGGGATTACGGAGATTGTTTCAGTGATAACAGTGAACACGTGAAATATATATTTATTAAATCATAGAAATGTCAACTAGATAAAAACAAGGAGCACAATGGATCCCAGGTTCATCCTTTGTCTTTACCCGTGTGTGTATAATGTACTGTACGTGTGTACGTGTGTGTGTGTGTGTGTGTGTAAAACCCCAACCCTAACCAACAATTTACTAGATCGTTCAAAGAACATATTACCCCCATGCGATCATGAGAAAAAGGATATGGGACTTTATTGGAAACAGTATATTTGAAGAAGAAGACTTCTCGAAGCTCCCCCGCCCTGTGAGCACCAATGGAAAATCAGATTAGCTGAGTCGGCGTAAAAATTTTGCCAAAATTCTGCTGAAGTTTGGGGTTTTTGGAAGTGCCAACAGGGTGTTTTGTGTTCTACAGTCTTGAAATATGTGACAAAATTGAAATAAAAATATATATTTTAAAGGTTGCAGAAAACAAAAACCTTTTTTTGGAAGTTTACCCCCATTGACGCAGTGTCTGTTACACCACCATATCTACCACGTTACTAGTTCCTCGTGCCTGTTGTTTGTGTCCCTCATAACGTCCTGTTTGTGTCCATGACAACATCCTTAAAAACAGTTAATTTCCTGAGTGGAATGAAGACGTTCCTCAAGAATACAAACAGACGGACAGAGTGGACCAATTGCTTAACTCCGCTTTTCACGACCTGCACGGGGTGAAAAAAACCGGAAATTCACTCAAAAATTAATCATCTACAAACACTATTCTGTCTTTTACAAACATCAATCCTAATCAGATTGGAATTAGCAAAATTGCCTTAATAACAATCAACAACATCAACAAAATATACATACATATGACGGAGCAAGTGTATGTCCAGCGACTAACCCATGTGACTATATGTCTCTTAATTATGTAGTATTGGAATGTAGCTTTTAACCCTTTAGACTTCTGAGAACCCTAAGACCTTTGAAAACCCTTCAGACATTTTAGACCCTTTATATGTCATTAGACATTTACATCCTTTAGATCCCTTGAGACCCTATAGACCCCTTTAGAATGATATCAGACCCTTTAGAACCCCGTTAGATTCTTAAGACCCTTTAATATCCGTAAGAAGCTTAAGACCTTCTCTTTAAGAACTCTAAGAACCTTAAGACCCCACGAAGATCTTCCAGACCCTTTAAAACCTTTATGCACTTAAGTCCCTGTCGACACCTAAGACCCTATAGACCCCATTAAACCTTCAACCCCAAAGACATTTAAGACCCATAACACGCTGGAGAACCTTAAGACCCTGCAGACCCTTTGGAACCCAAAGATCCCTTCGACCCTATTGACCCTGTTGGACCCTTTATAACCCTTAAACCCATTTTACCTTTAAGACTCTATCGGCACTTTAGACACCTTTTGACCCCTTCACCCTTTAGACCCTTTTTAGACCCCAAGACTCTTTAGAGTTCACAGGCCCTTTAGGACCTTTGCACCCCTTAAGTCACTTGACTCCCTTTAGACCCCTTAGACCTTTCCACCCTTTGCACCCCTTACACCCTTCAGACCCTTTATACATGTGAGACATCTTTAGACCCTTGAGACCAGTGATTCCCAAACGTTTTGGCATGACACCCCCCCCCTTTTGGTTTTCAACAAACCATCATGCCCACCCCCCTCCATTTTTTTATTGAAATAAGTTTTACTTTTGTACTCGTATTTATATTATTGTTCATGATCAACGAATTCGTAATTATTCCATCCATCTATCTGGTGCATATGGGGAAACATTGACATATACCCATAAATACTTTAATATCAGTTAATTTTATTGAAAACATAAGCCTGGTGTTGGCTTAGCAGTTAGGTGGCTGGCTTGGGACTAAAGGGTCCTGGGTTCAAGCCTCTCTTCACTGTTGAATCAACACCAGGTGGGTTGACTCTACCTGTGTCATCCTTCTGAAGTTGGCATAATGAGCCCCAGTGTACTGGGGTAATAACCATTTGGGATGACCTGTGTTGGAGTGGTGACCTGTCCAGGTGTGTATTCTGGCTGATGAAACTGTCTCAGCAGCCTGATGTGCTTTTATGGAACAAAAGGAATGGTTTGGTATATTTATTGAAAATTTCCTAATGTACAAAAAAAATGTCTAATTCTTGTACATTCAAAATTTTCAATAAAATAAACTGATATGAAAGTTTTTATGGGTATATTTTAATATATATATTTATTTATTTCAAGCACGTGCATACCAGTAGTTAACCGAATGACGTTTTTCTTTTTTGCTTTTGAACACAGAACAGAAACTTAAGTAAATAAAATCTGTTGCAAAATAACAAAAATATCAGTTTCATAATGAAATTAGCACTTCATATCTTAAATAAAACAAAAGCAAATTTATTCATACCATCCCGAAGCAAGAAGATGACATCCTCCTTGGCAAGAAGTCTTAACTAGTTGGGATGGGTACTAGTTGAGTCCAACAAGGGAAAACCAAGCTTCGACCGTACAACACTTCCAGTATATCAAATACTAAATACGATAATACCAAATATATTCGTTCGGTATAACATGTATAATAACACTCATAAACCCACGAGAATAACCTCAAATTATGGAGGTACTTACTTTGTGGCCTCTCGGCCGGTGTGTGAACAAATCCACTAGTTGTGGTGTTATTCACAGGTGGCAGCACGCACGGACATGGCGAGATGTTTGAAGGTCGTGGAGGTAATGCAAGGCAGAGAATGTTGGTGTTCGGAGAAATATCTAACCTAATTTATCAATTTTTGAATATTTAAGCTGAATTCGACATTAACCAGAGTTGGTGTCAAAGCCACCCAATGCTCGCCTGTTTATACATTTATCGTTTTAGACTCGTCTAATAATTTATATTTTTTATAAAGCATTGCAGTGAAGTCTGATCCAAATAATTTTAAAGCAATATATGTATTTGTATATTGTAATCAGTAACAAGAGAGCAAGTGAGCACAATATACGCCCGAACAAGAAGGTATATACAGAATTGTGCTACTACATGGAAACAGCATCCTGGTTGCCATGGCAACCACTTTAGATGACGAACGTATGTCGCGACACACCGTCTCCACAGACTGTACCTATGTACCAGATATGAAACGTGAAAGTTGCAAACTTTGGGAGTTAGAGTGCGGAAGGAACGGATGGAAAACAGCATCCTGGTTGCCATGGCAACCACTTTAGATGACGACGTATGTCATGACACACCGTCTCCACAGTCTGTACCTATGTACCAAATATGAAACGTGAAAGTTGAAAACTTTGGAGTTAGAGTGCGGACAAGAACGGATGGAAAACAGCATCCTGGTTGCCATGGCAACCACTTTAGATGACGAACGTATGTCATGCACACCTCCACAGTCTGTACCTATGTACCAATATGAAACGTGAAAGTTGAAAACTTTGGGAGTTAGAGTGTGGACAGGAACGGATGGAAACAGCATCCTGGTTGCCATGGCAACCACTTTAGATGACGAACGTATGTCATGACACACGTCTCTACAGTCTGTACCTACGTACCAAATATGAAACGTGAAGTTGAAACTTTGGGAGTTAGAGTGCGGACAAGAACGGACGGACGGACGGACAGACAGACAGACAGACGGACGGACGAACCATAATACGCCCTGATAACAATATATATATATATGTATATATATATATATATATATATATATATATATATATATATATATATATATATATATATCGGGCATAAAAAAATAGTGTGGTAGATAAAACATAGAAAGGAAAAATAACTTGCACCAAAAACTTTAACATTTTCACACTGACGCTCCAGCTCACGCCGACGGCGCACAGCGAGCCGACGCTCACGCCGACGCGCACCGCTGACGCTCATGCCGACGCTCATGCCGGGGGTATGGATATGTCTCTGTTCTTCGAACAGGCGAGCTAAAAATGATGTTTTTTTCACATGGCCTCATTCCCCTCCCCCCACTACCCCCCACCCCAACTACCCCCCCCCTTTCCGTACCAACCTCACATCTCGCGTTTGAAATCACAGCTTAGCCCTCTTGACCCTTTCAACCCAGAAGACCCTTTAGACCCTAACTACTATTGGAACGTACCCTTTAGACCTTTAAACCCTTAAGACTCTCGAGAACCTTTTAGACACACACCACAAAAACATCTATGGCCTTCTTGAAAAACACAGACTACACTTTTTTTCATCAAGTAAAGTACAAACTCGACCCACCCAGAGAGTGGGTATTCTCTTATAATAATAATAATAATAATGATGATAACAAGTATAGCACCAATAATTATAACTCGATGTTATCATGAACAATAATGAGGGTTTTCCATTTCAAACATCAACAATGACTGTTTGTAAAAAAAAAAAACTTTCTCAGACATCCAAGGTGCCTCATCAAGTTCAAAGGGCTGCACAACGTCGTCGGAACAAACCACCCATTTCAGGGAATGTTCAGGTGGTCGGTCACGCGTGTACTGTGGATGGTAAAGAGCCCATGGTTGGTGTGTTTGGACCGGTACTCCAGACATGTAGACCTTACCAGTACAGTAAGTGTCATGAGACGTACAAGCAAGTGACCCGTAAGATAAAACAAATTAGAATTCTCGCTATCCTATGGCTATCCATACAGACCATATTAATGCAATCCTTTATTTACCTACGCCACTGAAAGCGGATGGAGGTTGATGAAACACCCCTGTTTGTCTGTCTGTTTGTGAGCATGACATCTCATAACATTATGGGCAGTTTTGGATGAAACTTGGTGGAGGTTGGGTGTATGACAAGAACGAATTGATGAGATTTTGGTGAAGACCTGGATCCGGATACTGTAATTTGTTGTGATTTTTCATAAATGAGAAAATGGGCCAAAAACGATGTGTAACATGATATTTCAAAACGTTGTGGACAGGTTATGACAAAATTGGTGGATGAATTGGGTAGGTGACAAAAACAAGCCGATTCGATTCTGGTTAATATCTGGATGCAGATCCGGCCTAACAGTGGGACACAAAACGTAAACTGTTCAGTCTGGTGCAGGTATGCACTCGACCGAATGCTGTTCCCGTGATATGATGTGATGATGTCTCACCAAAAACTCTGAAATCCACAGTTGCCATGTGCGATCCCCCATTATTCGTCGCCCGGCACGTCAGAAGACCTTCATCTTTGACAGTCACTGAAGTCAGCAAGAGCGCTGCGCCTTTGTGTAACTCGATTCCCCGTCTGTACACAACACAATCTGTTATAATGCAAGTGCACAAGTTCATGTAAACCAGAAGAAAAGAAGAAAAGGCAACAGAACCTGGAACATTCATCGTCAAAATGCATTTGTCTCTTCCTCGTCCATCGAATCCCACTTCTGTCACCAAAAAATGTTTTTGTTTCATCGTGTGAGTCATACTTAGACCTCTGAACCTCAAACTTCTCACTCACCTCTCCCATACCAAAGATGGAATTGGTAATCCCTTGATTATCGAGCAATAAAATTGTGCCTTCTCACCCTCCGTAACATTCAGAACTGCAGGATACACCGACACTTCTGGAGGCACTGGTGGGATAAGGGTGAATTAACAGGAAGAGCGTAGACCATTATCGACATTGTAGGTAGTGTGGCATCCAAGCTGCGGATGTCTCATAGCACAGCGTTTTTCTACTCATATCATGGTGCCCACCCCCAGTTTTTATCCACTGGCTGTCACATCATCATCCATGAATATTATATTAGATGCATGGACTAGACATGTGGTTATCCATCCATCCAATGGGACCATACTCTGTACAGAGTGTTGGTGCTGCCAAAGCAGTCTCCTGGGCAATTGGGCACAATCCTGGACGGGTCACCACTCCGACACAGGATACTCAAATGGCTCGGTCATCCCAGTAAGCTGGTACTCATTTTGCCAACTTTGGAAGGATAACAGGCTGATTCAACCCCACCTGGCATTTAGTCAACAGCCAAGCAGGATTTGAACTCGGGACCCCAGGATCCCAAGTCCCAAGCCCACCACCCTAACCATTAAGCCAACACCAGACATCATGTGGTTATGAGGTTATGAAGGAGAGCAATGTGGTAGAGTAGGGCAAGACAGCATCAAAACAAAGTATTGTTACATGGAAGGATTTGGGGGTGGGGGAGGGGGGGGTTCCATAGCTAGAATGTGTTAAGAATAGTGTGGACCATGTGCTCGAGTAGGTCAGGTTTACACCTGCACTGGGGCCACGTCAGAATTAAGTCGCATGTAATATGTGCACTTAGGAGGCAGGGAGCGTCAATTATAAAGCAGCATAGGGTAAAGACGTTGTCGTGCAAAACCTCCTGTATACAGACGAGACCAGGTGGAGGACTCGAGGTGAGTGAAAACGGGTATGTAAAAAGCACTCCGGGCGCTGAGAATCCCCTCGCTGGCCGCTTCATGGAGGATCACAGACCCAACGGTACAGTCAGCTGCAGAGGGCCCGAGATGGAGGAGAAACACTGTTGTGGAGACGACGCCCTACACGGCAGAACGTTCAATTACAGGACCAGCCGCATGCTAGAAGGTAGGCCCAAAGGCTTAAAATCCATGTCCGTGCTTCCATTGGGGGGCAAGGGGCACCAGCTGCCTCACCATCCACCCAGCGGACCAAACTAGACCATGGCTGTGGTGTCGGAGTGGCGTGATGATGCCAATTCATTGCCATTCATTTGCCCAAGTCCTGTCACCTTCGCTGTGTCAGTCTGTGTTGGCGCCATTAGCCGGGTTTTAGTTTCTTTGTGTATTAAGCGCGTGTGCTCCCTCGTTCATCGTCTTTTTAAGTGCCAGGTCTGTCCATTTATTTATTCTTGGCGTCTCGTCTTACCTCCCGTATTTCTCTTTTAATAAACCTTTAAATATAAGAAACACGATCCCGGCTTCTCGCGCACAGGAAAACCGCTCGATTCAGAATATATTTGACCGACCTTGAGGGAATATGAAATTGTAACAGGTATTCCCCACTATTAGAGCATATTGGATAGATAAGCAAGCGTTGGCCGCTCGCCAATGAAAAGATAGCTTGCATAGCTTGCAGGATCGTTTGGCCATTTGTGAAGGTCTTAGCCTCCATCGCGGAGGGTCTTCGTTATCGAGACCCCCCCCCCTTGACCCAAAAGTATGTATGAATGGTCGGTGGGAATAAAACTTCAAACACATCATGCACGCCAATCAATGCAGACAGAAATCAATTAATTAAATCGCACAGACCACGATAACACAAATGAACTCACCGATGACGGACAGTTGAATGTTTGCGATTGCCAGCTCGCCCTTGTCTATTTGCATGGCTTCACAACGGTACGTGCCGGCATCAGACAGCGTGACGGAGCGCACTCGCAAATAATTGTCTTCATCCATCGATACTCGGGCTGGCAGACAGTAACGAGACAAAAACTAGAACGGCACTCGGGTAGTGGACGGAGGTAATGAGTTCAAAGGGCATATTAGGAACATAAAAAGCCTCTAACAGGAAGAGCCAGAATGATGACAACAACAAAAAGAGGAGGTAAACCCAAAATACCCACTAACAGGAACCTGACAGACAGGTGCACTCGACGACGAGAGGAGAACGAGAAAATAGACACCTGGTTCAGCCGAACCTCAGGACAACTTCACAACCAATCAAACATTTCATTCATAAATCGTCAGTTGTACAACAGAGGTGAAACCGAATGAATGAAACGAATGAAACTGGACGCGGACAAACTGGGACAAACGGTGAGACGTACGGGAGTTATGGATGGCTGTGTTGTTGAGATACCACGTGACCGAGGGTGGAGGATTGCCAACTGCCTTGCAGATGAGCTTGACATCCGAGCCTTGGAAGAAATGCTGTACGACCGGAGCGAAGACGATTTTCACTTTTTCTGTTGAGAAGAACACACGGACGGACGGACGGACGACACAGATAAATCCAGGTGCATTTGCGGTACCTGTGTTTTCTTAGACGCATTACCTATGTGAGTGGATTTATTACCATTCGGCCAATCGTGGTGGACCTTTTGTATGATTATGTTGCGGAATTCTTTACGACGTGGACGCAGCCAGTCCAGGACCTCATTGCTAACGGCCTTACCCGATGGCCTTGAGGGGGCAACAATCGCATCGTCTGGAGTCTGGACCAAGGGGTATTGGTGAGGTTTCCATTGAGCACAAGTTTCACAATCATTCTTCGTTCCTCCCTCTTTCTGTGATCCCATTTGCTGCCATATTGATGTGTCAACACGTGCACCAATGTTATTAACGGCACATCATGAAAGTGTGCCGATGAACGGAAATTTGTCAAAGGTCAGAACGGGGAATAAATAGGTCAGCATGACCTAGTTTACAAAAAAGGTCCCAAGGGGCATCACCACCTACAGGTGAGCACATAAACCGTGACCAAATGAAGAAATGAAAACACCGGACCAAGGTCCATCTGCTTTAGCCTGTGGGGGGATGTGGTTAGGTATTGGTTGTGCCAAGTGTGTATGGGTTGGTATAAGGTTTGTGTGTGCCAAGTTTAATCTCCTCTCCCTGTCAAGGCCCGAGTGCCCCCAAAGCAGTGTTCTGGGCCTCGTCCTATTCCTATATCTCCGATTCTCTTTATCTTTTAGAACCTCTTGTGGACAACCATGCGAGTGCACGCGTCTCTTACGGCGGATGTGGATGTGGATGCTGGATTTCTCCCCGTCCGTCTGACATTCGTACACGCCGCCATCTGCCTTGGAGACATTGACAAGTCTGAGCGACAGAGAGCCAGGTTTGACTTGCATCGTGTTAGGCAGACGTTTCCCATGTCGATACCAACGGACACTTTCACCCTTGGTAGCTGTGGGAAGAAGCGCACACAATCACCGAGAGCATTGAAAACGTTAAAGTCATGTAGTGATATCTCACCTGCGGTAAAGGTAGTCCTTATCTCTTGATCATAAGGTTTCCAGGTTGACCGTTAGAAAGGTAAACGTCATTCCCCAATGGGACGCGACCCAGAGCACAAACCTTCGCACGTAAGGATGGCATCTTCACCCAGTCCGATCTCGTAGTCGCCCTCATTCGGCCAAATGCGGATGGCAAGCCCTGCGGGAAAAGGCGGCAGGTCACGGGTTCACGTCAGAGGCTAAAGGTCATGGCCGAGGCTCCTGGAGACAAACACCGCACGGGGACAGGCGACCGATTTTCAGCAGAAATCCATTCACGAATCGGTGCGGGTTCAGAAGCCACAACTACTTCACAAAACTACACTTTACGCAACGTCTGACGCGGATCTTCTTTCAACAAAATCACACTTTACATCAAAAACGAATCATTGTTCAGTCATTTTAGTCACCTCGTCACAATCTACTCTCACAGACGAACCACTAGATGGCACTCCGCATCCATCACCGACGGAGAAGGGATTACAAACGTGTCCGGATAGACCGAGGGCCGCCCGGTTCGACCATTACGGTTCAAGCTGATTGTGCTTTACATTTAACAAGGGAAGTGTGTGAAGGGTTAGTGAATAAAAGAGAGAAAAATGTCACACACACACACACACACACACACACTAAAATTATTGATATGTTCTTGCACAGTTAGCTAGAGGAAGTTTGGCCAAAGTCTTTCACGAACCGGCTGGCCAGGCCTGACATTGGACTGAACTCGAGGCAGGAATTTGTAATTTGTTCAGGGTGCCGGTGATGGCTCACCTACCCTTCACAAAGGGCACCATGGGATGTTTAAAGTCCACCAACTAATGCTGGCACATGTAACGTCCGGTTTAACGTCCGTCCGAGGGACGGCACCCACATTGGTGAATCCCCAGCCCATGAAACACCAGGATGACAGTTTATAGCTGGGTCAGGATTCGAACCCAGGCGAGACTGCCTCGAGGCGAGAGTGTGCGTACCTCCAGGCTATCCTTCCATCCTACAGTGTACATCGGGAGACAAAAATAAAAACAGTGAACCAGACAATGAGAGATTCCCTCCCCAACACTCAACACTTCCCTCTGTACACATTCCCGAGGGTGAGGGAAACAAAGGCGAGGAACCCGATGGGTCCTTCAAGCCAAGGTCAAGCAAAAAAATCCATAAAAACCCATCCCGTTCCCTTTGTCTCTCCATCATTTCATCAAAAAATCCATGAAGAACCCATCCCGTTCCCTTTGTCTCTCCATCATTTCATCAAAAAATCCATAAAAACCCATCCCGGTCCCTTTGTCTCAACATCATTTCATCAACTACTGCACTGTGTAATAATAAATTAATTAATAAACAAATAATAATAACACTTCCCTAACGAGGAGGCTATTCGTGTGCGCAATGGATGCCAACCTATGGTTGTCTATCTGTTCTCTCCCCTTTTAAAATGTGGAGCACCAGGCAAGGAAGCAGCACGAGGTCCCATTATTAAAATGGTTCACGTGAGACTCGGCCAGGATTCGAACCACCAACCTCGAAGGCTCACAGTGGATACCTATGGACTACTAACCATTACCTACACCAGGTCTACTAGTGAGCCCATTACTCTGTTAACAAGTCATTATTTCATTCACCTTCTCTATTCATCCTTAAACCTTGT
>CM068962.1:7551487-7561694 GCA_035128595.1 Eptatretus atami
TGGCACAGAGTATGGTCCCACATGATGGATGGATTCATATTTATGTTATTATTATATTTATGTTATATTATATTTATGTTATAATTATATTTATCTTATATTATATTTATGTTATATTATATTTATGTTATATTATAATTTATCTTATATTTATGTTATATTATATTTAGTTATAAAATTATATTTATCTATATTATATTTATGTTAATTATATTTATGTTATATTATATTTATCTTATATTATATTATCTTGTATTATATTTATGTTATATTTATTTATATTATATTTTATCTTATATTATATTTATCTATATTATATTATATTATATTTATCTTTATATTATATTATCTTATATTATATTTTATGTTATATTATATTTATGTTATATATATTTATTTATTAATTATTATTATCTTATATTATATTTATGTATATTATATTGTTATATTATATTTAATTTATATATATTTAATGTTATAATTATATTTATCTGAAATTATATTTATGTTATATTATATTATGTTATATTATATTATTTATATTATATTTATGTTATATATATTTATTTATATTATATTTATTATATTATCTTATATTTATGTTATATTATATTTATATTTATGTTATATTATATTTGTTATATTATATTTATGTTATATTTATATTTATCGTATATTATATTTATGTTATATTATATTTATATTTGTTATATTATATTTATGTTATATTATATTTATGTTATATATATTTATGTTTATATTATCGTATATTATATTTATGTTATATTATATTTATATTTATGTTATATTATATTTATTTATTATTATATTTATATTTATATTATATTTATATTTATCTTATATTATATATTATATTATATTTATGTTATATTTATATTGTTATATTTATATTTATGTTATATTATAATTATGTTATATTTTTATTTATGTTATATTATATTTACTAGTGCGTGCCCGTACGTGTGTGGCCGTAGTGCAAAAAAATTTAAAAAAACTTTCAAACCGCGTACCAGAAACAACCCAACAGGCCGTTCCTTCGCTCTCGCATGCCCGTACGTGCGTGGCCGTACGTGGAAAAAAAAAACTTTCAAACCGCGTGCCAGAAACAACAACCAAACAGGCCGTTCCTTCGCTCTCGCGTGCCCGTACGTGCAAAAAAAACAAAACTTTCAAACAACCACACAGGCCGTTCCTTCGCTCTCGTAAACGACGACTGGATTGGGGCATTGTGTTTATCTATAAATGCGCATAAGAAATCGAGAAATTTATTAGAATACAGTAAGTCATCACTATCCGGAAGTCAGTACGTTGTAACCCGTAATGGGGACGAGGCTGAGAATCTCTTCCCAACAGCCACGCCTACGCAGCAACGTGTCCTGTCATCGTAACTAAATGGCACCCTTTCCCCATCGGCCACCCTACGCAGCAACGTGTCCTGTCATTGGTTTGGTAAATAAATGGCCATAACTTGGGAACCACTTGTCCGATTAATATCAAACCTTGAAAAGGCACATGCTCAGGTCCCCAGCAAATACCTGGCAAGTTTCAATTAGATCGGACCAGTGGTTGTCGAGAAAACACGCGTCACAGACACACACACACACACACACAACACACACACACACACACATTGCTGAATTATAGATAGAAGATAGATGTTATATTATATTTATGTTATATTATATTTGTTATATATATATATGTTATATTTTTATTTATTTATATTATATTTATGTTATATTATATTTATGTATATTATATATATGTTATATTTTTATTATGTTATATTATATTTATGTTATATTATATTATGTTATATTTATATTTTATGTAAATTATATTTATGTTATATTTATATTTATGTATATTTTTTATTTTATATTTACAGTACTATATTACATTATATTACATTACATTTCATTTACCTCCTCCACCAAAGAAGGTTGTTTTCACCCCTGCCTGTCTGTCTGTCTGTCTGTTTGTTGTTTTCTGTCTGAAACAGGACATCTCAACAATTTATGGACAGATTCAAACAAAATTTTGTGGATAGGTTGGGTGTCTGCACACTGATGAATTTGTTATATTTGGTGAATATCCGGATACTGGAATTTTAAAGTGATTCTTCACCGTTGAGTGAGAAGAGACCAAAATCGATATATACAGTATATATATTTAATCTCTCAATCTCTCAATCTCTCAATCCTCAATCTCTCAATCTCTGCCTGATTTCCACATCTGAGGTCGTAGACTCGCTCTTTGAAGACATTCTGAGGTTCAAGGGTCCAAACCTCAATGATGGATGATGATCTGGATGGATTGACCATTGAATCAGGTAGTCCACAGCGTGTGATTCCGCTGATCCACAAGACACGAGGTATGAACACGTTATGAAACCACAACATGAGCATCATTTGACAAACTCACAAATGGTGTTCATCACGAGCTCTCGAGATGGTCCATTATATCATGGGAAAGGGAAAATGTCCCACTCGGATATCTTTGTAAATATTACATTGGACATAAACAAGGATTCATTAACACCAACACACACACACACACACACACACCACACACACACACACACACACACACACACACACACACACGTGGGGTATGCAAGCGGTACACACGTGGGTAGCTGTGTGGGTATGCATGTGGGTAGTGTGCGGGTACACACAAGGTTAGGTGTGCAGGTATGCACGTGGGTAGCACATGGGTACGCAAGCGGGTAGGCATGTGGATATGCACATGGGTATGCATGTAGGTAAACATGTGGGTAGGTGCGCCAGTACACACGTAGGTATGTGTGCAGGTACGCACGTGGGTAGACACGAGCAGGCACGCAGATATGCACACGGGTATGCATGTGTACACACGGTGGTAGGCATGCGGGTACGCACATGGGCATGCACACAGGTGTGCATATGGGTTGGCATGCGAGTAGGCATGTGGGTAAGCACGCAGGTAAGCATGCAGGTATACTCAAACTGTTCAAATATTCTCAATGTTCCAGAATAGTGCGGAATAAACAACTTCAGCCGTTCATCACCGGGTTTGGGTAACAACCACCACCACATGGTTTTGGGTAACAACCACCACTACATGGGTTGGGTAACAACCACCACTACATGTGTTTTGAGTAACAACCACCACTACATGTGTTTTGGTAACAACCACCACTACATGGGTTTTAGGTAACAACACCACTACATGTGTTTGCGGAAACAACCACCACTACATGTGTTTTGGGAAACAACCACACTACATGTTTTGGGTAACAACCACCACTACATGTGTTTGGGAAACAACCACCACTACATGTTTTTGGGAAACAACCACCATTACATGGGTTTTGGGAAACAACCACCACTACATGTGTTTTGGAGAAACAACACCACTACATGTGTTTTGGGAAACAACCACCACTACATGTGTTTGGGAAACAACCACCACTACAGTGTTTTTGGAAACAACCACACTACATGTGTTTTGGGAAACTACCACCACTACATGTGTTTGGGAAACAACCACCATTACATGGGTTTTGGAAACAACCACCACTACATGGGTTTTGGTAACAACCACCACTACATGGGTTTTGGGTAACACACCACTGCATGTTTTTGGGTACAACCACCACTATGTGTTTGGGTAACAACCACCACTACATGTGTTTTTGGTAACAACCACCACCACATGGGTTTTGGTAAACAACCACACCACATGGGTTTGGGAAAACAACCACACTACATGTGTTTTGGGAAACAACCACCACTACATGTGTTTGGGAAACAACCACCATACATGGTTTTGGGAAACACCATAATGGTTTGGGAAACAACCACCATACATGTTTTGGGAAACAACCACCACTACAGGGTTTTGGGTAACAACCACCATACATGGTTGTTAACAACCACCACGCATGTGTTTTTGGTAACAACCACCACTATGTGTTTTGGATAACAACCACCACTACATGTGTTTTGGTAACAACCACCACCACATGGGTTTTGGTAAACAACCACCACTACATGGGTTTTGGAAACAACCACCACTACATGTGTTTTGGAAAACAACCACCACTACATGTGCTTTGGGTAACAACCACCACTACATGTATTTTGGGAAACAACCACCACATGTGTTTTGGAAACAACCACACTACTGGCGACTCGCCAAAAAATTCAGAATTGTTTCCATTGCTATTAATATAACTGCAAGTGAGATGGTAACCCTCATTTCAAAAGATTTGTTTCCTTCTCCACCACTTCATTCCCAACACTACTCACTCTTCCCAACCCAACTTGGCGAGCATAACGATTATGACAAATACCCGTCAACACGACTTGAGGGGAGTCTTTGTCCCACAGTAGACTTTAATAGACTGCTTTGATGTATTCGAGTGGAGGTTCTGTAGCCCGCTCCCCTTTTTAAACGAAGTGAATGCAGCAATGAAGGAGTACAACAAGATGACGTCTCAGGTTCAATCGCAACAAGTCGACCTCTCAGGTTCATTTACAATGAGTTGACCTCTTAGGTTCAATCACAACGAGGTGACCTCAGGTTCCATCACAACAAGTTCACCTCTCGGGTTCAATCACAACGACTTGACCTCTCAGGTTCATTTACAATGAGTTGACCTCTCAGGTTCAATCACAACGAGATGACGTCTCAGGTTCAATCGCAACAAGTCGACCTCTCAGTTCATTTACAATGAGTTGACCTCTCAGGTTCAATCACAACGAGGTGACCTCAGGTTCCATCACAACAAGTTCACCTCTCGGGTTCAATCACAACGACTTGACCTCTCGGTTCAATCACAATGGAAATAGCGATTAACACATCGAGCAGCGAGGCGAGCTCCATAACCCGAACCCGAAAGCAGAACCTCTTGAGGCTTTGTTTTCCAGGTTTGTTCAATTTACACGAATCATGGAAACATTCCACAGTGAACCAGATCACTTCCAATTATTATTCAGGATAATCATGAAACCAGACAATGCTAATTATTGCATTTCATTGTCGGGAAGCCATTCACAAAACCCCTTCATTGTCACAAGAATCAAATCCGCACATCTACTCGAGCCTGATCCACAATGTAGAACCGTCAATGTGGTCGTGTGACTTGGACTCACTCATTAGACCATTGCACCAACACCTGCCCACAACGACCCCATCTTTCTGATTCAACTCGGTCCTCTGGGGAAAAGGTATTAAGACTCAGCGGATGTCATTTACCATTGTTTGCAGTTGATTACACATCGTGTTGTGACGATTATTCCATCCACCGGTTGTCCCACCCACTACAGGGTGTATTCTGCCATTTGTTGCAGGTCCTCTTGGTTGTCTCGGTGACTCAAGGGCGTTCTGACATTGGCCAAGGAGGCCGGAAGAGGATCGATGATGACTACCCTCATGGAAGTCGAGAATATTAGAATGTTTGTTCACATCACCAGGTGTCCAAACTTCACAACAAAGGTGAGTTGGGTTAGTTTGGCGATGACTGATGAGAAATGTGTTGGGCCGGGCCCATGAGGCAGTTGAACCGCGTGCTAGTCCTCTCGATGACAGGAGCTACATTTGGCTGCAGGTCATATTCCGCAAGAGGGTGAACGTCACAAAGGGCATTGTTTTAAAAAGGATGTGCTTTGCATAAAGACACGCATGCAGGTGGAAATAAACTGAACAACAATCATGCACCACGCATACACACCACCATACAGAGGACACCATCCCATTGGTCTTTCTCAACATGGGGGAAGTGAGGTTGAGGAATACATCTCACCTTGTTGATCATATAGATCATTATCCCACTTTTTTACGAGATCTACATTCAAGGAAAAAACGAGTGACGGACAGTAAGAAGCAAAGCACGGATCGGGGGACAGCAGGACCAAATTCCGACAGAGTATCATTAAAATTTGTATCGGATGGCAGGAAAAGAGGAGAAAGAGGATGGGAGGAAACATTAACCTTGAAATCAAAGAGTTGCATTTGGAGGGTTAGGAATGGTTAATGTGGTAGAAAAGATCATGGGCAGGGATGGGGTGACCTGAGATGATGGTGCACCACCTGCTTGAAGCCCTCGAGAGATGAGTGGGATTGATTAACATTGAAGGGAGTTCGAAAACAGGTGAAAACAGTACAGGTGTGCGGTAAGCTTGGATTTGGGGATTTGACCAGGAAGGGGTTAATGGAAGAACAGTGCATCCTGGGGGAACCGGAGGGCGGAAGACTGAGAGAGTGGAGGGAGCAATGTTGGAGAATAGACGGTAGACAACAGACACCTGCTGATCTAGTGCGATGTGAGAGAAACAGAGCTGTGCTTCCACCTAATCACAGGAGATTCCAATAATTTTCACAGCGTTTTACATTCCACAGAATCCAAGAGAAACAAATGTGATGCTGGGGAGCAAAGCAATAGCGAGAGCAGTACTCCATTGAGCCAAATACAGAGGCCTTGTAGACTGCGTTGCTCTGATTTTCCAAGAGAAACACCTGAATTGAAGGAGGGTTCCCATTCTGTCAACCTCGGCTTCGACGCACTTCAGACAGAACCTTCGGACGCACATCGGCAGAACCTCGACGCACATCAGGACCGAACTGATGCCACAATCAGACCGAACCCTCGACGCACATCAGACCGAACTTTGATGACACATTGGACAGAACCTCGGACGCACATCAGACCGAACTCGACGCAATCGCGAATCAGCATATCAGACCGAACTCGATGCATATCAGACCGAACCTTGATCACATCAGACGAACCTCGACCCATCAGACCGAACCTGACCAATCAGACCGAACCTCGATGCATATCAGACCGAACCTGACGCAATCAGGACCGAACATCGATGCATATCAGACCGAACTCGATGCCAATCAGACCGAACCTCGATGCATATCAGACAGAACCTCGATCATAACACATCAGACCGAACCTGATGACACATCAGCACCGAACACTCGATGCAATCAGACGAACTCATGATATCAGACCGAACCTTGATGCATATCAGACGAACCTGATATATCAGACGAACCCGATGCGAACTATCAGGACCGAACCATCGACGCACATCAGACCGAAACCTCAGACGCAACATCAACGAATTGATGCACATCAACGAACGACACATCCAGACCGAACCTCGACGCATATCAGACCGAACCTCGATGCATATCAGACCGAACCTCGATGCAATTAGAGACCACATCAGACCGAAGCCTTGAACGCACATCAGACCGAATCTCTCTCTTTCTCATATTATATTTATGTTATATTATATTTATGTTATATTATATTTATCTTATATTATATTTATCTTGTATTATATTTATGTTATATTTATGTTATATTATATTTATCTTATATTATATTTATCTTATATTATATTATATTATATTTATCTTATATTATATTTATCTTATATTATATTTATGTTATATTATATTTATGTTATATTATATTTATGTTATAATTATATTTATCTTATATTATATTTATGTTATATTATATTTGTTATATTATATTTATCTTATATTATATTTATGTTATAATTATATTTATCTGAAATTATATTTATGTTATATTATATTTATGTTATATTATATTTATCTTATATTATATTTATGTTATATTATATTTATCTTATATTATATTTATGTTATATTTATCTTATATTTATGTTATATTATATTTATATTTATGTTATATTATATTTGTTATATTATATTTATGTTATATTTATATTTATCGTATATTATATTTATGTTATATTATATTTATATTTGTTATATTATATTTATGTTATATTATATTTATGTTATATTATATTTATGTTATATTTATCGTATATTATATTTATGTTATATTATATTTATATTTATGTTATATTATATTTATGTTATATTATATTTATATTTATATTATATTTATATTTATCTTATATTATATTTATGTTATATTATATTTATGTTATATTTATATTTGTTATATTTATATTTATGTTATATTATAATTATGTTATATTTTTATTTATGTTATATTATATTTACTAGTGCGTGCCCGTACGTGTGTGGCCGTAAGTGCAAAAAAATTTAAAAAAACTTTCAAACCGCGTACCAGAAACAACCACACAGGCCGTTCCTTCGCTCTCGCATGCCCGTACGTGCGTGGCCGTACGTGGAAAAAAAAAACTTTCAAACCGCGTGCCAGAAACAACAACCAAACAGGCCGTTCCTTCGCTCTCGCGTGCCCGTACGTGCAAAAAAAAACAAAACTTTCAAACAACCACACAGGCCGTTCCTTCGCTCTCGTAAACGACGACTGGATTGGGGCATTTTGTTTATCTATAAATGCGCAATAAGAAATCGAGTAAAATTCATTAGAATACAGTAAGTCATCACTATCCGGAAGTCAGTACGTTGTAACCCGTAATGGGGAACGAGGCTGAGAATCTCTTCCCCAACAGCCACGCCTACGCAGCAACGTGTCCTGTCATCGGTAACTAAATGGCACCCTTTCCCCATCGGCCACGCCTACGCAGCAACGTGTCCTGTCATTGGTTTGTAAATAAATGGCCATAACTTGGAACCACTTGTCATTAATATCAAACCTTGAAAAGCACATGCTCAGGTCCAGCAACATACCTGGCAAGTTTCAATTAGATCGGACCAGTGGTTGTCGAGAAACAGCGGTCACAGACACACACACCAACACACACAACACACACACACACACACACATTGCTGGAATTATAGATAGAAGATAGATGTATTATATTATATTAGTTATATTTATATTTATGTTATATCTATATATATGTTATATTTTTATTTATGTTATATTATATTTATGTTATATTATATTTATGTTATATTTATATTTATGTAATATTATATTTATGTTATATTTATATTTATGTTATATTTTTATTTATATTATACAGTACTATATTACATTATATTACATTACATTTCATTACCTCCTCCACCAAAGAAGGTTGTTTTCACCCCTGCCTGTCTGTCTGTCTGTCTGTTTGGTTGTTTGTCTGTCTGAGAACAGGACATCTCAACAATTTATGGACAGATTCAAACAAAATTTTGTGGATAGGTTGGGTGTCTGACACTGATGAATTTGTTATATTTTGGTGAATATCCGGATACTGGAATTTTAAAGTGATTCTTCACCGTTGAGTGAGAAGGGACCAAAATCGATATATACAGTATATATATTTAATCTCTCAATCTCTCAATCTCTCAATCTCTCAATCTCTCAATCTCTGCCTGATTTCCACATCTGAGGTCGTAGACTCGCTCTTTGAAGACATTCTGAGGTTCAAGGGTCCAAACCTCAATGATGGATGATGATCTGGATGGATTGACCATTGAATCAGGTAGTCCAACAGCGTGTGATTCCGCTGATCCACAAGACACGAGGTATGAACACGTTATGAAACCACAACATGAGCATCATTTGACAAACTCACAAATGGTGTTCATCACGAGCTCTCGAGATGGTCCATTATATCATGGGAAAGGGGAAAATGTCCCACTCGGATATCTTTGTAAATATTACATTGGACATAAACAAGGATTCATTAACACCAACACACACACACACACACACACACACACACACACACACACACACACACACACACACACACACGTGGGTATGCAAGCGGGTACACACGTGGGTAGCTGTGTGGGTATGCATGTGGGTAGCTGTGCGGGTACACACAAGGTTAGGTGTGCAGGTATGCACGTGGGTAGGCACATGGGTACGCAAGCGGGTAGGCATGTGGATATGCACATGGGTATGCATGTAGGTAAACATGTGGGTAGGTGCGCCAGTACACACGTAGGTATGTGTGCAGGTACGCACGTGGGTAGACACGAGCAGGCACGCAGATATGCACACGGGTATGCATGTGGTACACACGTGGGTAGGCATGCGGGTACGCACATGGGCATGCACACAGGTGTGCATATGGGTTGGCATGCGAGTAGGCATGTGGGTAAGCACGCAGGTAAGCATGCAGGTATACTCAAACTGTTCAAATATTCTCAATGTTCCAGGAATAGTGCAGGGAATAAACAACTTCCAGCCGTTCATCACCGGGTTTGGGTAACAACCACCACCACATGGGTTTTGGGTAACAACCACCACTACATG
>CM068962.1:7563499-7583499 GCA_035128595.1 Eptatretus atami
TCTCGGGTTCAATCACAACGACTTGACCTCTCAGGTTCAATCACAATGGAAATAGCGATAAACACATCGAGCAGCGAGGCGAGCTCCATAACCCGAACCCGAAAGCAGAACCTCTGAGGCTTTGTTTTCCAGGGTTTGTTCAATTTACACGAATCATGGAAACATTCCACAGTGAACCAGATCACTTCCAATTATTATTCAGGATAATCATGAAACCAGACAATGCTAATTATTGCATTTCATTGTCGGGAAGCCATTCACAAAACCCCTTCATTGTTCACAAGAATCAAATCCGCACATCTACTCGAGCCTGATCCACAATGTAGAACCGTCAATGTGGTCGTGTGACTTGGACTCACTCATGAGACCATTGCACCAACACCTGCCCACAACGACCCCATCTTTCTGATTCAACTCGGTCCTTCTGGGGAAAAGGTATTAAGACTCAGCGGATGTCATTTACCATTGTTTGCAGTTGATTACACATCGTGTTGTGACGATTATTCCATCCACCGGTTGTCCCACCCACTACAGGGTGTATTCTGCCATTTGTTGGCAGGTCCTCTTGGTTGTCTCGGGTGACTCAAAGGGCGTTCTGACATTGGCCAAGGAGGCCGGAAGAGATCGATGATGACTACCCTCATGGAAGTCGAGAATATTAGAATGTTTTGTTCACATCACCAGGTGTCCAAACTTCACAACAAAGGTGAGTTGGGTGTAGTTTGGCGATGACTGATGAGAAATGGTGTTGGCCGGGCCCATGAGGCAGTTGAACCGCGTGCTAGTCCTCTCGATGACAGGAGCTACATTTGGCTGCAGGTCATATTCCGCAAGAGGGTGAACGTCACAAAGGGCATTGTTTTAAAAAGGATGTGCTTTGCATAAAGACACGCATGCAGGTGGAAAGTAAATTGAACAACAATCCATGCACCACGCATACACACCACCATACAGAGGACACCATCCCATTGGTCTTTCTTCAACATGGGAGAAGGTAGGGTTGAGGAATACATCTCACCTTGTTGATCATATAGATCATTATCCCACTTTTTATACGAGATCTACATTCAAGGAAAAAACGAGGTGACGGACAGTAAGAAGGCAAAGCACGGATCGGGGGACAGCAGGACCAAATTCCGAAAGAGTATCATTAAAATTGGATCGGATGAGCAGGAAAAGAGGAGAAAGAGGATGGGAGGAAACATTAACCTTGAAATCAAAGAGTTGCATTTTGGAGGGTTAGGAATGGTTAATGTGGGTAGAAAAGATCATGGGCAGGGATGGGGGATGACCTGAGATGATGGTGCACCACCTGCTTGAAGCCCTCGAGAGATGAGTGGGATTGATTTAACATTGAAGGGAGTTCGACAAACAGGTGAAAACAGTACAGGTGTGCGGTAAGCTTGGATTTGGGGGATTTGACCAGGAAGGGGTTAATGGAAGAACAGTGCATCCTGGGGGAACCGGGAGGGTCGGAAGACTGAGAGAGTGGAGGGAGCAATGTTGGAGAATAGACGGTAGACAACAGACACCGCTGATCTACGTGCGATGTGAGAGAAACAGAGCTTGTGCTTCCACCTAATCACAGGAGATTCCAATAATTTTCACAGCGTTTTACATTCCACAGAATCCAAGAGAAACAAATGTGATGCTGGGGAGCAAAGCAATAGCAGAGAGCAGTACTCCATTGAGCCAAATACAGAGGCCTTGTAGACTGCGTTGCTCTGATTTTCCAAGGAAACACCTGAATTGAAGGAGGGTTCCCATTCTGTCAACCTCGGCTTCGACGCACTTCAGACAGAAGAACCTCGGACGCATATCGTACCCGAACATCGACGCATATCAGACTGAACCTCGACACACATCAGACGAACTTTTATTGCACATCAGACCGAACCTCGACGCACATCAGACCGAACTTTGATGCACATTGGACCAGAACCTCGACACACATCAGACCGAACCTCGACGCATATCAGACGAACCTCGATGCATATCAACCGAACCTGACGCACATCAGACCGAACCTCGACGCACATCAGACCGAACCTCGACGCATATCAGACCGAACCTCGATGCATATCAGACCGAACCTGATGCATATCAGACCGAACCTCGATGCAAATCAGACCGAACCTCGATGCATATCAGACAACCTCGACACCACATCAGACCGAACCTGACGGACATCAGACGAACCTCGACACACATCAGACCGAACCTCGACGCATATCAGACCGAACCTCGATGCATATCAGACCGAACCTCGATGCATATCAGACCCGAACCTCGACGCATATCAGACAGAACCTCGACACACATCAGACCGAACCTCGACGCACATCAGACCGAACCTCGACACACATCAGACCGAACCTCGACGCACATCAGACCGAACTTTGATGCACATCAGACCGAACTTTGATGCACATTGGACAGAACCTCGACACACATCAGACCGAACCTCGACGCATATCAGACCGACCTTTGATGCATATCAGACCGAACCTCGATGCATATCAGACCGAACCTCGATGCACATCAGACCGAACCTTGACGCACATCAGACCGAACTTTGATGCACAGCAGACTGAACCTCGACGCATATCATACCGAACCTCAATGCACAGCAGACGACGCATATCAGACCGAACCTTGACGCACATCATACCGAACCTTGACGCACATCATAACCGAACCTTGACGCACATCATACCGAACCTCAATGCACAGCAGACGACGCATATCAGACCGAACCTCAATGCACAGCAGACTGAACCACGACGCATATAAGACCGAACCTCGATGCACATCAGACAAAATGCAACAGACATGTCCGTGACCAGTAATGCTGATGGAACTTACCTACTGCCAACGCCTAATGCAAATACTGTGTTTAAATCTAATAATATCCACTATGTGAATCGATATCTTTCATCACTCTCGTATTATACTCAGACTCCTTACACGTTCTCTTAAACACAATCCCACTCCCAGATCTCCTGAGGTGTCGGGTAATCGAGCGCAGGTTTACAGACACACTGCATTATAGTATCGGTGCTTGAGATTTTTTCAAAGACATACTTCATGGTGGAAATAAAATGCCATGACACTGGAGCCGTGACCTCATGCCATATTTTCAAAACAACCGCTGTATGCCTTCACGTGTTTACTAAATAATATCACACATTCATAAGCATGAAACCTGGAAACAGTTCACTTAGCCTCAACTCTCTCAGTATGTCAAACAACTGAACAGAGAAGGTTTAATGGTGAATAAAAATCAGGGTTCCACGTTCCCTTCCTCCACTGCTATACGTGGATGTTAGAGCATCGACGTATGGCTGTGATTGTGTGGATTATGAACAGATGTGCTGAGCAGTAAGGCTTCGAACACACACCACCCATGACTCTGTCCCACCAAACATGAGACCAAACCAGGATGGAGGAATCCAAACCAGAGCTTTGACTTTGCAACTGAAGATTTGCAAACGGATCCATCTATCAGGACGTGAAGGCCCCTTCAAGACCCGGATCGATGTCGTGCGAGGAGATACACCAAAATTACCCCCAAAAAAAATTACGGACAAGCTTCGATGGCAGTTGGACCTACTCCAGTCTGCAAGCAGCTCGTGCAGTGGGCAAAGCAAGGCCAAAATTGTTGTAACAGTCACTGTGGGAAAAATGAAGGCTCACTACGGCACGATGAATTGATGAAATGTAGGGAATGCTGGAGCACGATGACAATTTGATGTTTACTGTGAAAGCTGGGTAGTGTGACCAGGGGGAGGGGGTTGGGGAGGTGCGTGAGTGGTGAAGAAAGGATTGTTATCGAAGAGCAGACGGCTATTGTGCTTTCATCATGAAACTCACAACTTTACTTTTTATGGAATGAATTTCCGAGAAGTTTGCAAGTGTACACATTTTCACGTTTCAAACTCTTCCTTAGTGGACGGAGTGTTGCACGGATGTTCCGCTGAAGCTGCACACGGTGATGAATCGCCGGAAAGTCAGTCGTTGCCTCTTTTAAAGTTTCGATTCAAATTCAGGAATTTTGTACCGACGGGACGCAATGGGACAAATCTTTCTTAAATTAAAATTATTACCTCCGCCACCGAAGGTGGGACGCGGAGCTTCTGTTTTCGCCCCTGCTTGTCTGTCTGCCTGTTTGTTTTGCCTGTGAGCACGACATATCAAAAAGTTGCACACGGACTCGGACGAAACTTGGTGGACACGTTCGGTGTGTGACACGGGCGAATTGGTTCGATTTTGGTGAAGATATGAATCCGGATACGAGAATTATTTAATTTTTTTTTAAAGGGATTCTTCACCATTGAGAGATCGGGCCAAAAACGATATATAGCATGATATCTGAAAAAGTTGTGGACGGATCCGAACAAAACTTGGTGGATGAATGAGTTGGGTGTGTGACAAGGACGAATCGATTCGATTTGGGTTCAGGTCCAAATTCAGATCAGACCCATCAGTGGGATACAAAATGTGAACCGTTCAGCGTGGCGGAGGTGTGCGCTCCAGCGAGTGCCGTTCTAGTTTGGGAATACAAATTGAGGATTGCGTTGTAAGGATGCGTTTGGGCCACCGTGTGACCCAGTGCATGTGACCCATGAGTGTGCCTGCCACGAGACATTTAGTTGGGGAATTTCGTGATGTCCCATGAGACGCGACATGGCCAACATTTGGTGCGCTTGGAGACACAAATTGCAATACACCGAGTACTCGATGGGTTTATCAAGTCGACTTTGGAACTTTTTTGGAATTAAAAGATTATTTTATCTTGTTCTGTTCATCCTCCTAGCAAAAACAGTCGAAGGAAGTCATTCACATGATTTCAATTCCATTTGCAAAATGTCTGCAGATCATGGCAGACATTTATCAGAACGGCAGGTTTCCATATGAAACATAATTTTTGTCGAATCGCATCTAACATCCAAACTACATGAACACCAAATGAACTTAAATCCTATTTTATTTGTGATATCATGTAATTCAGGTAATTTCATTAGGAAGCACTATGCAACAGCTGCTCCATTTGCTCTCTCTCTCTCTCACTTATACACTGCCAGCCTGACCGGTACATCGTGCAGTATGGAGGTGAAAGTTTCGTTTTGCGCCCCGACTATAATACGGGAGAAATAGAGTACTGTAATAATCAGGTTGGAGGGATGGCCTAGACCTAGAGGTATGTCTCACAGGCAGGGTGGTTCATCAATATGTGTGCCATCCCTCCGATGGACGTTAAACTGGGCGTTCATGGTCCCACGGTGTCCTTCACGAGGAGAAGCCGAGTTATCGCCGGCACCATGGCCACTCCAAATTCCTACTCAAACCTACAGGGGGGCCCTGCATCAGTGGAACAGCCGTGCCACCTCGGCCAATGATGCGACTCGTAGCTGTGCGCTGCATAAGAAAGAAGAAGAACTGTAAAAAATCAAAGCCAGTAACGAACGCACTCGCTGTTCTCAGTAAAAGCACGAGCTTTTCGCCATAAATTACGCATTATCAAACGCAGACCAGAGAGTTTTGGTAGGAATGGTGCTTCGGACAAACTTCACCAAAATTATCAAAAGTTGAGCTAGATATCTGTGATGACAGAGAAATCGCTCGGCCGGGGGAGGCTTACCCTCGCCGCCGAATGGCCGCAACTTAACCTTGGCCCGCAATCCAATGATGGCCATATTTTTTTTCAGACCACCATACGACCTTGACCTTCAACATTTAGGGATAAAGTGTAAATTAAGAAAATGTGTCCCCATCTACAATCCATCCATAAAACTCAACATAATGAAAATCAGAGGAAAATTATTCTAGTTATGATCAAAAAGGTGTGTTTTTGTTAATCAGGTCACAATCCGAAAATAAAAATAAAAAAAGTCGGTCAAGGACACGAAACAAATATCAGGTGTACAACTTTCAGTGCAGGTACATTATTACGATGCAAGAGCATCTTGGAAGGCCCAGCGGTCTTTGAGATTTGTTTGTTGTTTTTTTTTTTTCCAGACTGCCATTTGACCTTGACCTTGACCTTGACCTTTAACCCGGACGGGCATTATGCAAATTAAGTTCAAATCTGGGGAAGAAGGAAAATAATTTTGCGAAAAAAACTCAACAAGAAGCACCGCTGTCAACGTCATGCTTGCAACTGCGTATTCATCACAGAAAGGTAGTCTCAGGTAGGTCTTGATTACAAACATACCATTCAATAGTCACAGGAACAGGTGTGTTGGTGAGGAGGATCGCGATCCATATCTCCAACGGGCATTGCATTGCAAAGGGTTTAATGAACAACCAGTCGTGAACACCTGTGTTACAGCTGGAGAGAGAAGAGCAGAGGAAGCACAGTAACCTGCTCGTAGAGAGTTTGGTTAGGCGGAGTTGATAGGGGGTATAAAGGGTCACCGGTAGTGATTTGGGGGAGGAGGGGTGATGTGAGATGGTGGTGCACTACCTCCTTTAAAACCCTGGAGGGAAGCGTACATATGAACAACCTCAGGAAGGAGATTCCTCGAAGGGGAGAAAAGAGAACAAAGGAAAGCCTGGACTTTGGGAGAACAAAGGAAACCACCAGTTGGTGGTTAACAGAAGAACACGTGCATCCTGGAGAACATGAAGAGGGTCGGAGGACTGAGAGAGCAGAGGAAACGACGTTGCAAAACAGACGGTAGAAAACAAAGAGACCACCGATCTACCTGCGATGTGAGAGCAACATATCTTGTGCTTCGGCCTCATAGCCGAAGTGATTACAATAATTCTGAGAGTTTTTAGATTCCACAGAATCCAGGAGATACAGATGTGATGCTGGAGTACCAGCCCATAGGGGAGAGCAGTACTCCATGGAGCTATGGATAAAAGGTCTTGTAGATGTATGTAGACTGTGAATCGTTCTGATTTTTCAAGGAGTTACTTGGAACGACGGAGGATGCCCGGTCCACGGCTGGCTTTGAAGACCAACTTTGCTACGTGGTTGACCCATGAAGGGTCATGGTGGATGGTGAGGCCGAGAAGTTCAAGAGACTGAACATCTTCCAGTGGACGAGCAAAGAAATAGATCGGTCCATTCGTTTTATGATCCTTCCGTAGCTGGGAGATACTGTGAGATTTCCCGTGGATAAAAAGCATAAGCTCTCAATCCTGGAAAACTGAAAACATCTGAGGAAGGACGTAGCTGCCGTAGGCACGGCTTAGCGTAGAATGGCTAAAATGATTCCAGGCCGAGCTAGACTAAGCTATGAGGAGCGGCTGAAGGAGACAGGACTTTATACGATAGAAAGGAGGTGATTACGAGGTGATACAACAGAGATGTTTCAGATAAGGAAGGACATAGATATAATACGCACAGAGGAGGGTTTTCAGCAAAACGGAGAGCGACAGGACCAGGAGCCACACAGCCTGAGAGTGAGGAAGAGGAGTGTTATGGTTGTATGTCCCTGTGCTTGCACATAACATGTACATGCATACATCGAAGGTGACACATAACGTACAGGGTGTTTCAAAAGTCCCGAATCTTCGGGATATTTATTTTATAATTACAAATTAAATAATTGTGAGCCACTGATATACATACATGGATCGGTTCTTGTGCGGAGGTTTGTTTGAACGTTTAACATTGACACATCGATTTTATCAAATTTGTTCCTGATTTCATTCTCTAAGTTTTCAATAGTTTGTGGTCTTGTGCTAGAAACCACCGATTTCAGGTGTCCCCAAAGAAGGAAAGTCGAGTGGTGTTAAATCTGGACTACCTGGCAGCCATTCTGTCTGTCCACGACGTCCTGTCCACCTCAAAGACGTCGACACAAAAATATTAAAACTTCCTATGATTCTGGACTTTTGAAACATCCTGTATTATAAAGACAAAGACGAGCTGTTACAAAGATGCTCTCTCATGCTCCTGTTCCACCATCGTGCCATGTTGTTCATTCCTCAATGACGTGCTGCCCTGATGTCCGATAGGTAGCTCACCTGACAGGCAGCCATTCACACATATGGGGAATGAGGTGAACAAACATCAAAAAACAAAACCTATAGGGCAGGTGATATGCTACAAAGCACCGGGGGGGGGGGGGGGGCAGGTAATGAGTGAAAAGCACCGGAGAGTAGTGATGAGGGGGAAGGCGCGTGCAAGTGATGTGGGGAAAACACGTGTGTACCTGTTGTGGAATGACTGTGTACTGTTGTATGAATGACGTGTGTACCTGTGTATGGAAATGTGTGTACCTGTTGTCATGAAATGACGTGTGTACCTGTTGTCATGAAATGACGTGTGTACCTGTTGTAGTGGAATGAGTGGTACCTGTTGTAGTGAATGTGTTACTGTTGCGCGGAATGACGTGTGTACCTGTTGTAGTGGAATGACTGTGTACCTGTTGTAGTGAATGACGTGTGTACCTGTTGTAGTGGAATGACGTGTGTACCTGTTGTAGTGAATGACGTGTGTACCTGTTGTGGTGGAATGAGTGTGTACTGTTGTAGTGGAATGACGTGTACCTGTTGAGTGGAATGACGTGTGTAACTGTTGTAGTGGAATGACGTGTGTACCTGTTGTAGTGGAATGATGTGTGTACCTGTTGTAGTGTTATGATGTGTGTACTGTTGTAGTGAATGATGTGTGTACCTGTTGCTGTGGAATGATGTGTGACCTGTTGTCGTAGAATGATGTGTGTACCTGTTGCGCGGAAACTGTACGTGTGTACCTGTTTAGGGAATGATGTGCGTACCTGTTGCAGTGGAATGACGTGTCGTACCTGTTGTAGTGGAATGACGTGCGTACCTGTTGTAGTGGAATGATGTGGTACCTGTTGCGCGAATGACGTGGTACCTGTTGTAGTGGAATGACGTGCGTACCTGTTGTAGTGGAATGACGTGTGTACCTGTTGTAGTGGAATGGACGTGTGTACCTGTTGTGGTGGAATGACGTGTGTACCTGTTGTAGTGGAATGACGTGTGTACCTGTTGTGTGGAATGAACGTGTGTGTTACCTGTTGTGGTGAATGACGTGTGTACCTGTTGTGGTGCGAATGACGTGTGTACCTTGTTGTAGTGGAATGACGTGGTACCTGTTGTAGTGGAATGACGTGTGTACCTGTTGTAGTGGAATGACGTGTGTACCTGTTGTGTGGAATGACGTGTGTACCTGTTGTGTGGAATGACGTGTGTACCTGTTGTGGTGGAATGACGTGGTACCTGTTGTGGTGGAATGACGTGTGTACCTGTGTAGTGAATGACGTGTGTACCTGTTGCCGCGGAATGACGTGTGTACCTGTTGTGGTGGAATGACGTGTGTACCTGTTGTAGTATCATTTTTGCCATTTTCACTCTGAGGATGGGGTTTGTAGTTGTGACTACCTGAGGTTGTAGTTTCCAAATCAACGAGATAATTTTATAAATCGACAAAATTGTCACTTTTACGTCATCAGTATCTTGCATTGCACCACACATACAACCACACACACACAACACACACACACACACACAACACACACACACAGACACACAGACACACACAGACACACACACACACCACACACACACACACACACACACGCACACGCAGACATGCAGACGCAGACACGCAGACGCAGACACACACAACACATTAAAGCTCAACCCATATACGTCATACCACGTCAGAATCCAGTGACGTCAGAACGCAACGGCTCTCAGGTTAATCTCAGGGTCCAAGGACCGACGGCGCAACAGAGGCTCCGAGATGAACTCACGTCACATCGTCTATAAATTACGTATTGACGTCATACGTTCCGCTGGCAGACAACTGCAAGTGTATCTGCTGAGAAAATGAGGTGAACGTCGAGGAAAGGTGAACGGATCGGATCGGGACTGAGAATGAAAAACAATGAGGGACGAACGAATAAACAATAAATAAATAAATAAATTACACGATTCGACAAAAATATATAAATCATAAATTAATTAATAAATACCAACGTAGTAAAAGCAAGTACAAGTGCACAGAGTCGAGGATTTCGGCAAAAGCTCAAAACAACAAGCGGTCATGTCGATCCGGGAGCTGGGCGGGTGTCCGGAGAGGACATCGAGGGATTGACGATGATAAAAAGAGTAAAAGTGTCGATGTGAAACACTAAGTCGGTTCAGACAGATGTGCAGACGCGGAGACGGAGTGACGTCACGCACCCACATCCTTCAACTGAGACACACGTGTGGACAAACGGGACACACGTGCGGACAAACCCACCGGTGGTGATGAGATAAAGTAGGTGAACAAGAGCCACACAGTGTCCCGTGTCCATGTCTCCTCGGTGCGTGCGGCGACGGTGGACAGACGCATGCACTCACACATACACACACACACACAGTCGTGCAGTTAGACAAGAAACGGGGACAGACACGTACAGGGAGGACAAGCTGGACTAGAGAAAGGACTCCCAGGTCGGGAGGGACGGAGGAAGCGCCGAAGCATTTTGAATTAAAAAAAGAGAGATGGGGGAGGGGTCGAGGGGAGATAAAGACATCCCGGGGGGCGACAAAGGGGAGGGGAGAGGGAGGATGGGGTCGAAGGATGGAGGGAAGGGTGTCTGCCCAGAGTGAAGAGCGGGTAAGGAGTTAGATGGGGGGCTCGGGTGGTAAAGGAGGGGATGTGGGTAAAGAAGACCACCCTGTTTTTTTAATTACGGTTAGTTCGACCCTCCTGTGATCGTGCCTTCCAACTCACACATTGTACGTATTATATATATATAATACATACACATTGCAAACAAGATACAAGCCGTGTACAATGTATACCCTTTATATACAGCATGTACAAAGAAATACATACATCAGGGCGATCGACAAATGACGTAAAACGAGAAACACGTGACAAACCGCCACGGGATGGATCGAGTGTGTTTAACGAAACAAAGCAAAGTTTTCATAATCAGTGAAAATATTTATTTAATCTGCATGTGTGTGTGTGTGTGTGTGGTGTGTGTGTGTGTGTGTGTGTGTGTGTGTGTGTGTGTGTTATGTGTGTGTGGTGTTTGGCTGTGACGGACGATTGTGTGACGTATTTAATATAGTACACATCAACAATTGTATTCGCTTGTTCGTGGTCCATTTGACGCTCTTGCAATGGCGCCGTTAATTATTATTACTGTTCGAACGGTGTTAAATACACTTCGTCCAATGCGACGTCCGTGTGTTTCAGAAGATTTAGGTGTGACTGACGTCATAATGTTATCGCTGTCGTGACGTCCACGTTTTCGACGGGCGCGACATGCGGACATTTCGGCGTCATTCATTGGGCGAGTCGCGGTGTGACCCGTGTCCCTTTCAGGGTCCCGCGGGTCTACAACCAGCCGTCCCGCACATAACACACACCCGCGGGACACGCCGCTTGATTGGCTTTAAGGCTTTTGTTCCTTTCGTCACCGTATCGGGGGGGTCCGTGTACAAGTACATCTCGTGGTTCATTCCCATGACCGCTTGTTGGTTTAAGCTTTTTTTTGGTGGTTCCACGTGATTATTTACGTGCCATGTTTTTGAGGTCAACGATCTTGGGTGGATTCTCCACGCGACGCGACCTCTCCATTTCAATCGTTTTCATTCATCCAACCTTTTTCCCCTGTCGTGCGAATCGCGCTGCCGTGTATTACTCCTCCTGCCGTGTACTACTCCTCCTGCCGTGTACTAACTCCCTCCTGCCAGTGTACTACTCCTTCCTGCCGTGTACACTTCCCTCATTCCTCCTGCCGTGTCTACTCCTCCTGGCCAATCTGCGCCCCCTCCCCAAACCCCTCACTCTCTCCTCTCTCCCGTAACAACCAACAATGACGGGGCCAACTCCCTTCCGCTCTCTTTCCTCTCGGCAAGGCCCCACCAACACGACCAGCAGGCAACACAACCCGCCCGCCCTCTTAACCCTCGCACTCAACTCTCCGCTCCCCAGCAGACTCGCATCACTCGGATGTGTCTTCACGGACAAATACGTGACATTGTCTCGTCCCCCTCGTCCCACCCGCCCGAATACCCGACACACTCCTTTGTTCTCATGTCCACCCTGAACACGTCTCACATCCAAACACGCACCACTGACCGAGTCTTCCTCACACGAATAGACTTACAATCGTAAGGATTTCAACACTTGGGCCACGGCCATTATGCATCTGAAATCTGAGGGAATATCGTTGTTCCTCATCACACAAGGAATACAAAACGAAAAGTGTGTCTTTCATGGGACCAAGTGCAACCCGACCGTGTAGCACTACACCTGTGTGTGTACACAACCACCAAACATCACCAGACAACACAAACACCACAGACAACACACAAACACCACAAGACAACGCACAAACACCACCACACAACATACAAACATCACCAGCCAACACGCATACAAAACAACACCACAAACACCACACCACACAAAATGCAAACATCACCAAACAACACACAAACACAATAAGACAAACACACAAACCACAAGCAACCACAAACAACAACAATGCACAAACATCACCAAGCCAACACACATAAAAACAACACCAGAAACACACAAACACCACAAGACAACGCACAAACACCACACAACACTACAAACATCACCAGCCAACACACACAAACAACACACAAACACCACACACAACATACAAACATCACCAGCCAACACACATACAAACAACACACAAACACAACAAGACAATGCCAAACACCACCACACAACATACAAACATCACTCAGCAACAACAAACACCACAACACAACACACAAACATGACAAAACACGCACAAAACTCCACCACACAACAATACAAACATCACCAGCCAACACGCATACAAAACAACACAACAAACACCACACAACAATAATGCAAACAATCAACCAAACAACACACAAACACACAATAAGACAACACACAAACACCACAAGAACAGCACAAACACCACCACACAATGCAACAAACATCACCAGCCAACACACATAAAAAACAACACAGACAGACACACAACACACAAGACAACGCACAAACACCACACACACAACATACAAATCACCAGCCAAACACATACAAACACACAGACAAACAGCCACCCACAAACATCAAACATCACCCCACCACACACATGATACAAAACAAGCACAACAAACACCACAAAGACAATGCACAAACACACCACAACAACATACAAACATCACAGACAACAAACACAACAACGCACAAAGCATCAAAGACAAGCAGACACAAGCACAACAGTAACAAGAGGCGGACAGAGACAAAGACTCCACGCCAACGCAGACAACAAGCGAGACTGAGTGCAGGCAAAAGGGTGCAAGCAGATCAGCCAAAGACCGAACCAGCACCCAAAACAGCGAATAGCATCATCAGAGAGACAACAAGGACAACCACGACAAAAGCACCGAGAGTCACATAGGAACACCATCAGGGACCAGCCAGTCAGCTACCAACACACATACACACACAAGACACACAAACACCCACACAATACAACGAACCACAAACACTACAACACAGACACAACACAACGTACACAAACTCGCACGCCCCCCACACAACATGCAAACATCACCAGCCAACACACATAACAAAAAACACCACAAACACCACACACAAGCATACAAACATCAACGCAGCCAACACACATACAAACAACCAACACACAAGACAACACACAACGACACCACACATACCAAACATCACCAAGCCAACACACATACACAACACAACAACACACAAACACCAAAGACAACGCACAAACACCAACCACACAACATACAACATCACCAGCCAACACACATACAAACAACACACACACCACCACACCATACAAACATCACCACCAACACACAATAAAACAACAACACAACACCACAAGACAACACACAAACACCACAAGACAACACAAACACCACAAGACAACGCACAAACACCACCACACAACACACAACACCAAAAACAATCACAAACACACCACACACAAACAACATCACCAGCCAACACACATACAAACAACACACAACACCACAAGACACACCAACACCACAAGACAACGACAAACACCACCACACAACATACAAACATCACCAGCCAACACACATACAAACACACCAGACACACACAAACACCACAAGACAACGCACAAACACACACACAACATACAAACATCACCAGCCAACACACTACAAACACACAACACCAAAGACAACCACAAACAACACAAGACAACACAAACACCAACCCACACAAACATACAAACATCACCAGCCAACACCACAACAAACAACACGCAAACACCACACACCAACATACAAAACATCACCAGCCAACACACATACAAACAACACACAAACACCACAGAGACAACACACAAACACAAGACAAGCACAAACACCACCACACAACATACAAACATCACCAGCCAACACAACAAAAACAACACACAAACACCACACACAACACACAACATCACAACCAACACACAACAAACACACAGACAACACACAAACACCACAAGACAACGCACAACACACACCAACAACATACAAACATCACCAGCCAACACACATACAAACACACAAGACAACGCACAAACACCACCACATAAACATACAAACATCACCAGCCAACACATATACAAACACACAACAGACAACACACAAACACCACCACACAACATACAACATCAACCAGCCAACACACATACAAACACCACAAGACACGCACAAACACCACACACAACATACAAACATCACCAGCCAACACACATACAAACACACACAAACACCACCACACAACATACAAACATCACCAGCCAACACACATACAAACAACACACAAACACCACAAGACAACACACAACACACAAACAACGCACAAACACCAACAACACAAACACAAAAAAGACAATGCACAACACCACACACAACATACAAACATCACCAGCCAACACACATACAAACAACACAACAAACACCACAAGAACAACACACAAACACCACAAGACAACGCACAAACACCACCCACAAAACCCATACAAACATCACCAGCCAACACACATACAAACACCACAGACAACACACAAACACACAAGACAACACACAAACACCACCACACAACATACAAACATCACCAGCCAACACATACACAACAACACGCAACACCACCCACAAAAACAACATACAAACATAACCAGCCAACACACATACAAAACACACAAACACCACAAGCACACACAAACAACCCAAGAAAGCACCAAACACCACCAACACAACATACAAACATCACCAGCCAACAACACAATACAAACAACACACAAACACCACCCACAAACACACAAACCATCAACAACCAACACACATACAAAACACCACCAACAACACACACAACCAACAAGACAACGCACAAACACCACCACACAACATAACAAACATCCACCAGCCAACAACACAACAAACACCACCACATAAATACAAACACACCAACCCACACATAACAAACACCGCCAGAACAACACAACAAAACACAACAGACAACGACAAACACCACCACACAACATACAAACATCACCAGCCAACACACCATACAAACACCACAAGACAACACAACAAACCCACCACACAACATACAAAACATCAACCCACCAACACACATACAAACAACAAAAACAAACACCACCACACAAATACAAACATCACAGCCAACCACATACAAACAACACACAAAACCACAAGAAACAACACACAAACACCCAAGACAACGCACAAACACCACCACACAACATAACAACATCACCAGCCAACACACATACAAACAACACACAAACACCACAAAGACACAAACAAACACCACAAGACAACTGACAAACACCACCACACAACAACAAACATCACCAGCCAACAACACATACAAACACCACCAGACAACACACAAACAACACAAGAAACACACAAACACCAACCCCACAACACATACAAACATCACCAGCCAACACACATACAAACAACACACAAACACCACCACACAAACATACAAACATCACACAGCCAACACACATACAAAAACAACACACAAACAACCACAAGAAAACACAACAAAAAAAACACCCCCAAAGACAAAAAGCACAAACACCACCACACAACATACAAACATCACCAGCCAAACACAACATACAAACACACACCACACACACACACAAACACCACCAAGACAACGCACAACACCACCACACAACATCAAACATCACCAGCCCTAACACACATACAAACACACACAAACACCACCACACACATACAAACATCACCAGCCACACACATACAAAACACACAAACACCACAAGACAACACAAACACCACAAGACAACGCACAAACACCACCACATACAAATACAACATCACCAGCCAACACACATACAAACACACACAGACAACACACAAACACCACAAGAACAAACGCACAAACACCACCACACCACATACAAACATCACCAGCCAACACACATACAAACAACACACAAACACCACAAAACAAACACAAACCAAAAGACAACGCACAAACACCACCACACAACATACAAACATCACCAGACAACACACAAACACACAAACAAGCACAACACCACACACAACATACAAACATCACCAGCAACACACATACAAAACACACACAAACACCACAAGACAACACAACAACCCAAGACAAGCACAAACACCCACACACACAACATACAAACATCACCAGCCAACACACATATACAACAACACACAAACACCACACACACAACACACAAACAACACAGCCAACACACATACACAACACAACACACAAACACACCAAGACAACGCACAACACCAACCACAACAAACATACAAACATCACCAGCCAACACACATACAAACAACACACAAACACCACCATACAACATACAAACATCACCAGCCAACACACATACAAACAACACAAACACCACAAGACAACACACAAACACCACAAGACAACGCAAAAACACCACACACAAACTACAAACATCACCAGCCAACAAACACATACAAACAACACACAAACACCACCACACAAACCAAACCTCACCAGCCAACACACATACAAACACACCAACACCACAAGACAACGCACAAACCACCACCACCACATACAAACATAGAACACACAACACACAAGACACACAAACACCACAAACCAATCAAACACCACAAAACACCAAAAAACAAACACAAAAACACAAGACAACACCACCAAATACAACAACAAACAACATACAAACAATAACCATCACAAACACCATACAAACACACAAACAACACACACACCACAAGACAACGCACAAACACCACCACACAACATCGCATACAAACACCACCAGACAAACACACAAACACAACAAACAAACACAAACCACCACACAACATACAAACATCAACCAGCCAACACACATACAAACAACCCAAACACACCACCACACACAAACACCACAAAGACAACACACAAACACCACAAGACAATGCACAAAACACCACCACACATAACAAACATCACCAGCCAAACACACATACAAACACCACCAGAACAACACACAAACCCAAAGACAACGCACAAAACACCACCACACACATACAAAACCACCAGACAACACACAAACAACCACAAGACAAGCACAAACACCACCACACATACAACATCACCAGCCAACAACACACATACAAACAACACAACAACACACCACACAAATACAAACATCACCAGCCACATCCACATACAAACAACACACAAAACCCACAAGAAACACACAAACCCCAAGACAACGCACAAACACCACCACACAACATACAAACATCACCAAGCCAACACACATACAAACACCACCGACAACACACAACACCACAAGACAACGCACAACACCACCACACAACATCACCAGCAACATACAAACACACACTACAAACACCACAAGACAAACACAAACACCACAAGACAAACGCACAAACACACACACACACATACAAAACATCACCAGCCAAACACACATACAAACAACACACCACCACCACCACACACTACAAAACATCACAAGCCAACACACATACAAACAACACAAACAACACCAAACAACAAACAACACACAAGACAACAGCACAAACACCAACAACACAATAACAAACACATCACCAGACAACACCACAACACCACAACGACAACGCACAAACACCACACACAACATACAAACATCACCAGCCACACACATACAAACAAACACACACACCACACACAACATACAAACATCACAAGCCAACAACACAAACAACACAACACACAAACACCCACACAACAAACATACAAACATCACCAGCCAACACACATACACAAACAACACACAAACACCCACAAGACAAACAAAACCACCCCAAGACAAGCCACAAACACCACCACAACAACATACAAACATACCAGCCAACACAACATAAAAAACACACAAACACACCAACACAAACACACAAACATCAACCAAGCCATACACACATAACAAACAAACACAAACACCACAAGACAACACAAACACCCAAGACAACGCACAAACACCACAACACAACATAACAAACATCACAGCCAACAACACATAAAACAACACACAAACAGCACCACACAACACACAAACATCACACCAGCCAACACACATACAAACAACACACAAACACCACAAGACAACGCACAAACACCACCACACAACATACAAACATCACCAGCAACAACACATACAAACAACACACAAACAATCACCAGCCAACACATACAAACAACACACAAACACCACAAGCAACAACACAAACACCACAAGACAACGCACAAACACCACCACACAATATACAAACATCACCAGCAACACACATACCAAGACAACGACAACAACACCAACCACACAAACACAAAACATCACCACCAACACACATACAAACAACACACAAAACACAAGACAGCACAAACACCACCACAACAACATACAAACATCACCAGCAACACACATAAAAACAACACACAAACAACCACCACACAACACAACATACAAACAACACACACAAACACCACAAAGACAACACAAAAACACCACAAGAAACAATGCACAAACACCACCACACAACATACAAACATCACCAGCCACACACATACAAACAACACACAAACACGCACCACACAACAACAAACATCACCAGCCAACACATACAAACAACACAAAAACACACACAAAACCAAGCACCAAAACACCACCACACAACATACAAACATCACCAGCCAACACACATATAAACAAACACACAAACAGCCACCACACAACACACAAACATCACCAGCCAACACACATACAAACAACAACACAAAACACCACAAGACAACACAAACCCCACAATGCACAACACCACCACACAACATACAAACATCACAGCCAACACACACACAAACATACAACATCACCAGCCAACACACATACAAACACCACAACAACACAAACAACACCACAAGACATCACAAACACACCACAACATACAAACATCACCAGCCAACACACATACAAACACACCAACAACACACAAACAACACACAAACACGCACAACATACAAACATCCACCAGCAACACACATACAAAAACACACAAACACCACCACACAACATACAAACATCACCAGCCAACACACATACAAACAACACACAAACACCACAAGACAACAAACAACCACAAACAACGCACAAACCACCACACAACATACAAACATCACCAGCAACACACATATAAACAACACACAAACACCACCACACAACACACAAACATCACCAGCCAACACACATACAAACAACACACAAACACCACAAGACAACACAAAAACACCACAAGACAATGCACAAACACCAACCACACAACATACAAACATCACCAAGCCAACACACATACAAACAAACACAAACAACACCACCACACAACATACAAACATCACCAGCCACACA
>CM068962.1:7585812-7601182 GCA_035128595.1 Eptatretus atami
GGCACGAGTGGAGGTGCTGGATTGTGCGGGGAGGGAGGAGGGAGGAGGAGGGAGGGAGGGAGAGGAGAAGAGAGGGAGGGGAGGAGGAGGTGCTGGATTGGTGCGGGGAGGGAGGAGGGGTCGAGTCGACCCGGTCAGACACAAACGGTGCGGACAGCTGAGAGATCACGATGCTGTTTTGGGGGCAAAGATTAGGGGAGGGGTCGGGGGGAGGGGAGGTAAAGACATCCCGGGGGGCGACAAAGGGGAGGGGAGAGGGAGGATGGGGTCGAAGGATGGAGGGGAAGGTGTCTGCCCGAGTGAAGAGCGGGTACGGAGTGTAGATTGGGGGGCTCCGGGTGTAAAGGAGGGGATTGTGGGTAAAAGACCACCCTGTTTTAATTACGGTTAGTTCGACCCTCCTGTGATCGTGCTTCCAACTCCACACATTGTACGTATTATATATATATATACATAACAATGCACAAGATACAACGCCGTGTACAATGTATGCCCTTTATATACAGCATGTACAAAGATACATACATCAGGGCTGATCGACAAAATGACGTACAAACGAGAAACACGTGACACAACGCCACGGGATGGATCGAGTGTGTTTTACGAAACAAAGCAAAGTTTTCATAACAGTGAAAATATTTATTTAATCTCGCATGTGTGTGTGTGTGTGTGTGTGGTGTGTGTGGTGTGTGTTGTGTGTGTGTGTGTGTGGTGTGTGTTGTGTGTGTGTGTGTGTGTGTGTGTGTGTGTGTGTGTGTGTGTGACGGACGATTGTGTGACGTATTTAATATAGTACACATCACATTGTTCGCTTGTTCGTGTCCATTTGACGCTCTTGCATGGCGCCGTTAATTATTATTTACTGTTCGACGGTGTTAAATACACTTCGTCCAATGCGACGTCCGTGTGTTTCAGAAGATTTAGGTGTGACTGACGTCATAATGTTATCGCTGTCGTGACGTCACGTTTCGACGGGCGCGACATGCGACATTTCCGGTCAATTCATTGGGCGAGTCGCGGTGTGACCCGTGTCCCTTTTCAGGGTCCACGCGGGTCTACACAGCCGTCCCGCACATACACACACCGCGGGACACGACCGCTTGTTGCTTTAAGCTTTGTTCTTCGTCACCGTATTGGGGGGTCCGTGGTACAAGTACATCTCGTGGTTCATTCCCATGACCGCTGTTGGTTTAAGCTTTTTTTTGGTGGTTCCACGTGATTATTACGTGCCATGTTTTGAGGTCACGATCTTGGGTGGATCTCTCGCGACGCGACTCTCCATTTCAATCGTTTTCATTCTCCACCTTTTTCCCCTGTCGTGCGAATCGCGCTGCCGTGTATTACTCCCTCCTGCCGTGTACTACTCCTCCTGCCGTGTACTACTCCCTCCTGCCGTGTACTACTCCTCCTGCCGTGTACTATCCCTCCTGCGTGCTACTCTCCTGCCAATCTGCGCCCCCTCCCCCAAACCCCTCACTCTCTCCTCTCCCGTAAACAACCACCAATGACGGGGCCAACTCCCTTCCGCTCTCTTTCTCTCTCGGCAAGGCCCCACCACACAGACCAGCAGGCAACACAACCCCGCCCTCTTAACCCTCGCACTCAACTCTCGCTCCCCAGCAGACTCGCTCACTCGGATGTGTCTTCACGGACAAATACGTGACATTGTCTCGTCCCCCTCGTCCCCCCCGAATACCCGACACACTCCTTTGTCTCTGTCCACCCTGAAACCGTCTCACATCCAAACACGCACCACTGACCGAGTCTTCCTCACACGAATAGACTTACATCGTAAGGATTTCAACACTTGGGCCACGGCCATTATGCATCTGAAATCTGAGGGAATATCGTTGTTCCTCACACAAGGAATACAAACGAAAAAGTGTGTCTTTCATGGGACCAAGTGCAACCCACCCGTGGTACACTACACCTGCTGTGTGTACACAAACACCAAACATCACCAAGACACACAAACACCACCAGACAACACACAAACACCACAAGACAACGCACAAAACCACCAACAACATACAAAATCACACAGCACCAAACATACAAACAACACACAAACACCACCACACAAACATGCAAACATCACCAAACAACACACAAACACATAAGACAACACACAAACCACCACACAATGCACAAACATCACCAGCCAACACACATAAAAACAACACCAGAAACACACAAACACCACAAGACAACGCACAAACACCACCACACACATACAAACATCACCAGCCAACACACATACAAACAACACACAAACACCACCACACAACATACAACATCACCAGCCAACACACATACAAACAACAACACAAACACCACAAAGACAATGCACAAACACCACCACACAACATACAAACATCACCAGCCAACACACAAACACACAACACAACACACAAACATGACAAGACAACGCACAAACTCCACCACACAACATACAAACATCACCAGCCAACACGCATACAAAACAACACAACAACACACCACACAACATGCAAACATCACCAAACAACACACAACACACAATAAGACAACACACAAACACCACAAGACAACGCACAAACACCACACACAATGCAAAACATCACCAGCCAACACACTAAAAAACACACAGACAAACACAACACACAAGACAACGCACAAACACCACACACAACATAACAACATCACCAGCCAACACACATACAAACAACAAGACAAACACCACCACACAACATACAACATCACCAGCCAACACACATACAAACAAACAACACAACACAACACCACAAGACAATGCACAAACACCACCACACAACATACAAACATCACCAGCCAACACACATACAACACACACACAACACCACAAGACAACACACAAACATACAAGACAACGCACAAACTCCACCACACAACATGCAACATCACCAGCCAACCACATACAAAACAACACACAAACACCACACAACATACAAAACATCACCAGCCAACACATACAAACAACAACACAAACACCACAAGACACAACACAACACCCACCACACAATACACAAACATCACCAGCCAACACACATAAAACAACACCAGACAACACACAAACACCACAAGACAACGCACAAACACCACCACACAAACATACAAACATCACCAGCCAACACACATAACAAAACAACACACAAACACCACACCACACCATACAAACATCACCAGCCAACACACATACAACAACACAACAAACACCACAAGACAACACAACCAACACACAAGACATGCACAAACACCACAACAACACACAAACACCAAAAAGACAATGCACAAACACCACCACACACCATACAAACATCACCAGCCAACACGCATACAAAACAACACACAAACACCACCACACAACATGCAAACTCACCAACAACACACAAACACAAGACAACAACAAACACCACAGACAAGCACAAACACCACCACACCAACATACAAACATCACCAGCCAACACACAAACACCACCACACAACACACAACACCACAAGACAACGCACAAACACCACCACACAACAACACAAACACCAAAAGACAATGCACAAACACCACCACACACCATACAAACATCACCAGCCAACACACATACAAACACACACAAACACACAAAGACAACACACAAACACACAAGACAACGCACAAACACCACCACACAACATACAAACATCACCAGCAACACACATACAACACCACCAGACACACACAAACACCACAAGACAACGCACAAACACACCACACAACATACAAACATCACCAGCCAACACACATACAACAACACACAAACACCACAAGACAACACACCAAACAACACAAGACAACACATCACAAACACCACCAACAACATACAAACATCACCAGCCAACACACATACAAACAACACGCAAACACCACCACACAACATACAAACATCACCAGCCAACACACATACAAACAACACACAAACACCAAGAAAACACACAAACACCCCAAGACAAGCACAAACACCACCACACAACATACAAACATCACCAGCCAACACACATATAAACAACACAACAAACACCACCACACAACACACAAACATCACAACCAACACACATACAAACACCACAGACAACACAACACCACAAGACAACGCACAAACACACCACACAACATACAAACATCACCAGCCAACACACATACACAACACACAAGACAACGCACAAACACCACCACATAACATACAAACATCACCACCAACACATATACAAACACCACCAGACAACACACAAACACCACAAGACAACGCACAACAACCACACACAACATACAAAATCACCAGCAACACACATACAAACACCACACAGACAACGCACAAACACCACCACACAACATACAAACATCACCAGCCAACACACATACAAACAACACAACAACACCACCACACACCATACAAACATCACACCACACACATAACAACACAACACACAAACACCCACAAGACAACACACAAACACCACAAGACAAACGCAAAACACCAACCACACCACAAACCAGAACACCAAAAGACAATGCACAAACACCCACACACACCATACAAACATCACCAGCCAACACACATACAAACAACAACACAAACACCACAGAGACAACACACAACACCACAAGACACGCACAAACACCACCACAAAACATACAAACATCACCACCAACACACATCAAACACCACAGACAACACAAACAACACAAGACAACACACAAACACCACCACACAACATACAAACATCACCAGCCAACACACATACAACAACAACAGCAAACACCACACAACATACAAACATCACCAGCCAACACACATACAAACAACACAAACACCACAAGACAACACACAAACAACCCAAGACAATGCACAAACACCACCACACAAATACAAACATCACCAGCCAACACACATAAAACACACACAACACACCACACAAACACACAAACATCACAAGCAACACACATACAAACACACCAGACAACACACAAACACACAAGACAACGCACAAACACCACCACACAACATACAAACATCACCAGCCAACAACATACAAACACACCACATAACATACAAACCACCAGCCAACACATATACAAACACGCCAGACAACACACAAACACCACAAGACACGCACAAACACCACCACACAACATACAAACATCACCAGCCAACACACACCCAAACACCACAAGACAACGCACAAACACCACCACACAACATACAAACATCACCAGCCAACACACATACAAACAACAAACAAACACCACCACACAACATACAAACATCACCAGCCAACACACATACAAACAACACACAAACACAAAGACAACACACAAACACCACAAGACAACGCACAAACACCACCACACAACTACAAACATCACCAGCCAACACACATACAAACAACACACAAACACCACAAGACAACAAACAAACACCAAAGACAATGGACAAACACCACCACACAACATACAAACATCACCAGCCAAACACATACAAACAACCACAGACAACACACAAACAACACAAGACAACACACAAACACCAACCACACGACATACAAACATCACCAGCCAACACACATACAAACAACACACAAACACCACCACACAACATACAAACATCACCAGCCAACACACATACAAACAACACACAAACACAACAAGAAAACACACAAACACCCAAGACAATGCACAAACACCACCACACAACTACAAACATCACCAGCCAAACACATCACAAACACCACCAGACAACACACAAAAACACCACAAAGACAACGCACAAACACCACCACACAACATGCAAACATCACCAGCCTACACACACATACAAAACAACACACAAACACCACCAACACATACAAACATCACCAGCCACACACATACAAACAACACACAAACACCACAAGACACACAACAACACCACAAAGACAAATGCACAAACACACGACACAATATACAAACATCACCAGCAAACACACATACAACACCACCAGACAACACACAAACACCACAAGACAACGCACCAAACAACCACCACCCACATACAACATCACCAGCCAACACACATACAAACAACACACAAACACCACAAGACAACACACAAACACCAGAAACAACGCACAACACCACACACAAATAACAAACATCACCAGACAACACAAAACAACACACCACCACACAACATACAAACATCACCAGCCAACACACATACAAACACACACAAACACCACAAACAACACAAACACCCAAGACAAGCACAAACACCACACACAACATACAAACATCACCAGCCAACACACATATAAACAACACACAAACACCACCACACAACACACAAACACACAGCACAACACATAAACAAACACACAAACACCACAAGACAGCACAAACACCACCACACAACATACAAACATCACCAGCAACACACATACAACAACACACAAACACCACCATAACAACTACAAACATACACCAAGCCACACACATACAAACAACACAAAACAACCACAAAGCAACACAACACACCACAAGACAACGCACAAACATCACCAGCCAAACACACATATAAACAACACCGACAAACACCACACACACAACACACAAACCCTCACCAGCCAACACAACATACAACAACACACACAAACACCACAAGACAACTGCACAAACACACCACAACAACATACAAACATCACCAGCCAACACACATACAAACAACACACAAACACCACAAGACAACGCACAAACACCACCACACACACGCATACAACACCACAACAACACACAAACACACAAGACAACGACAAACACCACCACACACATACAAACATCACCAGCCAACACCATACAAACAACACACAAACATCACCAGCAACACACAAACACACAAGACAACACAACAAACACCACAAGACAAGCACAAACACACACACAATATACAAAAATCACCAGCCAACACACATACAAACACCACCAGACAACACACAAACACCAAAACAACGCACAAAACCACCACCACACACATACAAACAACACCAGACAACACACAAACACCACAAGCAATGCACAAACACCACCACACAACATACACAACATCACCAGCCAACACACATCAAACAACACACAAACACACCACACAATATACAAAACATCACCAGCCACCACATACAAACAACACACAAAACACCACACAGACAACACCAAACACCCAAGACAACGCACAAACACCACCACACAACATACAAACATCACAGCCAACACACATACAAACACCACCAGACAACACACAAACACCACAAGACAACGCACAAACACCACACACAACATACAAACATCACAAGCCAACACACGTACAAACACCACCAGACAACACCAAACACCACAAGAACGCACAAAACACACACACACATACAAACATCACCAGCCAACACACATACAAACAACACACACAAACACACCACAAACATACAACATCACAAGCCAACACAATACAAACAACACACAAACACCACAAACAACAAACAACACCAACAAGACAACGCACAACACCACCACACAATATACAAACATCACCAGACAACACACATACACACAAGACAACAGCACAAACACCACACACAACATACAAACATCACCAGCCAACAACACATACAAACAACACACAAACACCAACCCACCAACACAACATACAAACATCACAGCCAACACACATACAAACAACACACACACACACCACACACAACATACAAACATCACCAGCCAACACACATACAACAAACACAAAACACCACAAGACAACACAAACACCCCAAACACGCACAACACCACCAACAACATACAAACATCACCAGCCAACACACATATAAACAACACACAAACACACACACACATCACAAACATCACCAGCCAACACACATACAAACAACACACAAACACCACAAGAACAACACAAACACCCCAGAACAACGCACAAACACCACCACACAACATACAAACATCACCAGCAACACACATAAAACAACACACAAACAGCACCAACAACACACAAACATCCACCAGCCCAACACACATACAAACAACACAACAACACACAAGAACAACGCACAAACACCACCACACAACATACAAACATCACCAGCCAACACACATACAACACAACACACAAACATCACACCACACATACAACAACACACTAAACACCACAAGCAAACACACAAACACCACAAGACAAATGCACAAACACCACCACCACAACATACAAACATCACCAGCCAACACACATATAAACACACACAACACCACCACACAACACACAAACATCACCAGCCAACACACACTACAAACAACAACACAAACACCACAAGACAATGCACAAACACCACCACACAACATACAAACATCACCAGCTAACACACATATAAACAACACACAAACACACCACACAACACACAAACATCACCAGCCAACACACATACAAACAACACACAAACACCACAAGACAACACAAAAACACCACAAGACAATGCAACAACACCACCAACACAACATACAAACATCACCAACCAACACACATACAAACAACACACAAACACCACCACACAACATACAAACATCACCAGCCAACAATACAAAACAACACAAAAACACCACAAGACAATGCACAAACACCACCACACAACATACAACACATCACCAGCCAACACATACAAAGAACCATAAACACCACAAGACAACACACAAACACCACAAGACAACGCACAAATACCCACCACACAACATACAAACATCACCAGCCAACACACATATAAACAACACAAACACCACCACACAACACACAAACATCACCAGCCAACACACATAACAAGAACACACAAACACCACAAGACAACACAAAAACACCACAAGACAATCACAAACACCACCACAACATACAAACATCACCAGCCACACACCACACCACAACATACAAACATCACCAGCCAACACACATACAAACACCACTAGACAACACACAAACACCACAAGACAATGCACAAACACCACCACACAACATACAAACATCACCAGCCAACACACATACAAACACCACCAGACAACACACAAACACCAAAGACAACGCACAACATACAAACATCACCAGCCAACACACATACAACAACACAACAAACACCACCACACAACATACAAACATCACCACAACACACAACAAACACACACAACACCACAAGACAACACACAACACCACAAGACAACGCACAAACACCACCACACAACATACAAACATCACCAGCCACACACATACAAACAACACACAAACACACACCACACAATATAAAACATCACCAGCCAACACACATACAAACAACACACAAACACCCACACACATACAAACACCACCAGACAACACACAACACCACAAGACAACACACAAACACCACCACACAACATACAAACATCACCAGCCAACACACATACAAACAACACACAAACACCACCACACAATATACAAATCACAGCCAACACACATACAAACAACACAAACAAACACCAAACAAGACAACACACAACACCCAAGACAACGCACAAAACCACCACACAACATACAAACATCACCAGCCAACACACATACAAACACCACCAAACAACAACACAAACACCACAAGACAACGCACAAACACCACCACACAACATACAAAACATCACCAGCCAACATACATACAAACACACACCAACAACACACAAACACCACAAGACAATGCACAAACACCACCACCACAACAAACATCACCAGCCAACACACATACAAACAACACACAAACACCACCACACAACATACAAACATCACCAGCCAAACACACTATACAAAACAACACACAAAACACCACAAGACAACACACAAACACCACAAGACAACGCACAACACACCACCACACATTATACAAACATCACCAGACAACACACAAACACCACAAGACAATGCACAAACACCACCACAAACATACAAACATCAACCAAGCAACACACTACAAACAACACACAAACACCACCACACAACATACAAACATCACCAGCCAACACACATACAAACAACACACAACACCACAAGACAACAAAAACCAAGACAACACAACAAACACCACCACACAACATACAAACATCACCAGCCAACACACATACAAACAACACACAAACACCACCACACAACATACAAACATCACCAGCCAACACATACAAACAACACATACAACACACAAGACAACACACAAACACCACAAGACAACGCACAAACACCACCACACAACATACAAACATCACGAGCCAACACACATACAAAACACAACAACACACAAGACAACACACAAACACCACCAGACAAACACTACCAGATAAACACTTCCAGACAACACACAAACACACCAGAACTTCTATGGAACTTTAGGACATTCTTGAGAACTTGTCTATAGAAATTCACTGGGGGGGGGGGTGTTGTATTCCTTTTTATATGTGAGGATAATTTTTTCAGATGTAAAGTCTTGTAAGGAATATGTTTGTGTGTTGTCTTGTAATTTATATTCCATTGTCATGTATTGTCCCCCCCCCCCCCCCACCATGGATTTCTAAAGAACAGTTCTCTGGAATGTCCTAAAGTTCCATGGACATTTTTTCAGGACAGGCACCTATCCCTCTCAACGGAGCTTCTTCACCCCACATATATATATATATATATATATATATATATTATAATATATATATATTAATATATTATTAATATTTATTTTTAATAATATATATTTTCCGCTTTGTATTTCTCACAGCATATCATTCTCGTTTCCCTTTCAGTGACAGGTAGATCAGTAGTTTCAGTTTCACTTTCCAACATCAGTTTCACTTTTGGATATCAGTCCTGATTGGTTATTGCAACCTGTGATCCCATGCAAATGGGGCATGAAAAAGGTCTTCAAAAACGATTTTCATGGAATTTGTTTTTGATTTTCTAAGGGGTCTAAACTCTAAAGTATCTTGTCTTAAGGGTCTGAAAAGGTCTAAAAAGGGTCTAAAGAGTCTAAAAAGTGTGTACAGGTCTAATAGGTTTAAAATGTCTTCAGTGTCCTGAAGGGGTTTTAGGTGTTTAAAGGGTCTAAATTGGTCTAAGTAGTCTAAGTAGGTATAATGGGTCTAACGAGTGTAAAGGATCTAAAGGAGTCTAAGGGTGAAAGAGCAAAAGGGGTCTAAAGTGTCCAAAGGGTCTTAAAAGGGAAAAATCTGAAAAGTGTGTGAAGGGTCGAAGAAGGTCTACAGGTCTCTAAAGGGTCGAAATGGGTGTGAAGGGATTTAAAGGGTGAAAGGACTAAGGGGTCTAAAGGGTCTTAAAACGGTCCAAATGGGTAAGAAGGGGTCTAAGTGGTTTAAATGGTCTAAATGGTCTTTAAAAAGGTCTATTGATGTAAATGTCTCCAGGGTATAAAGTGGTCTTTAAAGGGGTCCAATGGATATTACGGGGTCTAAGGGTCTAAAGTGTTGAATGGGTCTAAATGGTCGTAAAAGGGATTTAAAGGGTGTTTTTATTTTTGTATACCTTGTCGAGGCTCGTATGAGAGCTAACACACAACGCACAGCAAGGGGGGCATGAAACAAAAGGGCAGGAGAGGGAAGGACAAAACAGTGGGGAACGAGACATGAGGAGATCTGTGGAAGGGAGAGGGATGGGGCGGGGAACATGGGGAATACAAGATGGACATTACAGGGACTTTCAGGAAGGAAAGCAGGGAATTTGAAGGAGGTGGGTTTGGGGTGGATTAACGGGGATAGGAAAGATCAAGGTTTTGGATGGGGGATGATAAGAGGTGGTGGGAAACAGATTTTTGGAAGGCCTGGAAGGAAGAATGGGATTGAACAGAGGGAGGGAGTTTATTCGAAAGGCGGGAAAAAAGAGGAATGAAAGAGTGAAGGTGAGCAGTGATTCGTGGATTTTGGTAGTTTTACCAGAAGGGGGTTGTTGGCGAACCTTGAGCGCCCTGCGGAAATATGGTGGGGACAAATCGCAGACACAGCGGGGGGGGGGGGGCGAGACCAGAGAGGAGACGGTAGAAGACAGAAAGACCACCGACCTGCCTGCAGTGAGAGAGTGAGAGGCCCAGAGACTCAGCCTCATTGAGGGAGACACCAATAATCCGAAATGCCTTGGTTTCCAAACAGCCTACGGACGAAAGCTTTGTATGTGGACTCAAGGGATCTAAATGGGTCGAATGGGTCTAAAGAGTGTAAAGGGTCTAAAGGGGTCTAAGGGTGAAAGAACAAAAGGAGTCGAAAGTGTCCAAATGATCTTAAAGTGTCTGAAAATGTCCATAGGTCTGAAAAGTGTCTAAAGGGTTGAAGAAGGTCTATAGGTCTCTAAAAGGTCTAAATGGGTATGAAGGGGTCTAAAGGGTGTAAATATCTAAGGGATTTAAGGGTGTAAATGGTCTTAGGGCCCTGTCACACCTTGACGTTTTAACCAGCAATGGCAACGTATAAAAATGTATGTTAAAACCGTTGGGTACGCTGAAATTTTGATTTTTTTTTTAAAGTTTTGGGCGTATTCATAACGTGTTGTCGTATGCATAACATATTAGTAACGGGCACAGAACGTTTCGTTGTGTTATTGATAATTTTACCCAACGAATGCTTAGCCTGTTGTCGGCGTTCACAAACCTATGCCCAACGATATTTTAACTTACGCATAGCGCGCTAAAGTATCGCCGGCGAACTCGTGGCGTAGCCTGTTAAGAACTGCCGACGCCGATTTAATATCATAACCACCTGAGAATTTGAAGTGTCAACATCGCAGTCACACCTTGACGATTTTGCCAGCGTATGCCGGCCTATGAAAATGTGTCTAAAACGCTAGCGCACGTCAAATACGGTATAGGTAAGTTGTGTATACGTTAAGAGTAGGCTGGAAAACAATGAAGTACGCTGTCATATTACGTGGTACGTGTAATACGTCGTGAAATTTCAAGCATGCTGAAAATTTTACGACGTACTCGGCGTATGGCTAACACGTTCCACATCGTTGTCATATGTCTCGGCACGCTCCGCGATTGTTTACACACGACGGACACACGTTACTTGTAGGTTACTTAATCAGTCGAAAACGTCAAGGGTTAATATTTAACATACCCGCAACCTAATTTTCAACCAATGGGTAACGTCCTTTTAACCTATGAGTAGCGTGCTTCTGAACCTATGTTTATCGTGCTTGAACCTATGAGTAACGTGCATTGAACCTATTTGTAACTTGCCTTGAACCAATGACTAGCGTGCTATGAACCTATGAGTAAGCGTGCGTTAAACCTATGTGTAGCATGCTTTGAACCTAAGTATAACGTGCTTCTAACCTTTGAGTAACATGCATATGAACCTATGTGTAACGTATCTCAAACACACATTGTCGTATGTAGACGAATTAGATTGACGTCTTCCGGCGACCACAGCACTTACTGAACGTGTTTCTAACTTACATCTAACCGTGTAATGGCGTTATTGGCAGCGTTAAGGGGAATTGGTATATACAAATGGGCTTCACAAGAGGAACCCATCATTGTTCCAGACTCCATGTTGAGTAGATGTCAATGCCAGTAGTAATCAGTAGTAGTAATACTATTAGCAGTAGTTTGGTGTGCGTGAAGTAGTAATAGTAGTAGTAGTTGTAGTAGTAGCATTGGTAGAAGTAGTATGTCTATGTCAGTAGTAGTAGTAGTAGTATGTCTATGTTAGTAGTAGTAGTAGTATGTCTATGTCAGTAGTAGTATAGTAGTAGTAGTAGTAGTAGTAGGTCCATGTCAGTAGTAGTAGGTGAGCGTGATGGGGAGGGTGTGGTGATGATGGATCCTCTTATGCGTCCACGAATAGGAGACTACTTTGCACCATTGTTTCGATGTTCTTTTCGGCAAATTTTTTTTTCCTCATTCCCACGATGAAAATATTTCTTGTGTTTTACTTTTTAAAGTATTAAAACGACTTGACAAATGCATAATGTACTAGTAATGAACACAGAACGCTTCGATAAACTTATACATAAGTTTTATACCAATGATTGTTTTCGTGTTTTAGGCGTCCACAACCTATAGCCCAACGATAGTCCAGCGTATGCATAGCGTAATAATTCCCAAGCACGTTATTCATAGGTATAAATAGTCACGGGCACCTCAAACATTACTTTGATTGTGTTTCGACGTATGAGGAACTTTCAAGTAGCGTGTTGCGAAGTGTGAACAACGTTCGTGTGCGTGCTGACAAAACGTTACATAGGTTATATAAAGTCACGGTACCAAACATTACTTTGATGCGTTTTGACGTATGAAGGAACTTCAGTAGGTGTTGCGAAGTGTGAACAACGTTCGTGTAGGTGCTTAAAACGTTACTCATAGTTAAGAATAAGTTCAGGTACGGATGTTACTCTACGTGTTTCGACTTATGAGTAACATACAATTAACTACGTGTGTCAACGATCGCATAACGTGCCTACAACTTATGGCCAGCGTAGCGGAACGTGTGAGCCAAACGCCAAGTACGTCGTAAATTTCAAGCATGCAAATTTTTTGGAACAACCAAAAGTACAACGTTTTAAACCAGCGTAATACGACCTATGGTGGTGTTTTTCAGCGTGCTCTTAACGTACACAAAACATACCCATAACGTATTCGACGTGTGTCAGCGTTTTAGACAAATTTTTCATTAATCGGCAGACGCTGGCTAAATCGTCAAGGTGTGACAGCCCCTTTAGAGGGGTCTAAGGGGTGTAAAGGGTATAAGGGGAGTAAAGGGTCTAAAGGGTCTTTTAAGGATTGAAGGGGTCGAAGGAGTCTAAATGGTCATTAAAGGACCAAGGGGTCTTAAGGGGTCTAAAGGGTCTTAAAAGGGTCAAAGGAATCTAAATGGTCTTTAAAAGGGCTGAAGAGTCTTAAGGGTCTAGAGGATCTTTGAAGGGTCTGTAAAGAATGTAAGGGGTCAAAAGGGTCTACGTTTTCTAAAGGTCTAAAAGTTACATTCCAATTGTAACAGAATGAATAAACGTACAGTAGGCACAGTCCATGTCATGTTCACAGTACGTAATTGATAGACAGACTCACATTTAACCTTTTCCACAGACACACACAGACATGAATGACTTTTTATAGTATGGATGATAGGCTCGCTCCTCAATCAGCCATCTTTTCAACTAGTCCTCAATTCAATCAGCCATTTTCTCAACTAGTCGTCAATCAATCAGCCATCTTCTCAACTAGTCCTCAATCAATTAGCCATTTTCTCAATTAGTTCAACTCAATCAGCCATCTTCTCCACAAGATCTACTCA
>CM068962.1:7602057-7623202 GCA_035128595.1 Eptatretus atami
TTCTACTGAATCAGCCATCTTCTCAACAAGATCTCAATTAATCAGTCATTTTCTCAACTAGTTGCACTCAATCAGCCATCTTCTCCACAATATCTCAATTAATCAGTCATTTTCTCAACTAGTTCCACCCAATCAGCCATCTTCTCCACAACATCTCAATTAATCAGTCATTTTCTCAACTAGTTCCACTCAATCAGCCATCTTCTCCACAAGTTCTACTGAATCAGCCATCTTCTCAACAAGATCTCAATTAATCAGTCATTTTCTCAACTAGTTCAACTCAATCAGCCATCTTCTCAACTAGTTCCACTCAATCAGCCATCTTCTCAACTAGTTCTACTCAATCAGCCATCTTCTCAACAAGATCTCAATTAATCAGTCATTTTTCTCAACTAGTTCAACTTAATCAGCCATCTTCTCCACAAGATCTACTCAATCAGCCATCTTCTCAACTAGTTCTACTCAATCAGCCATCTTCTCCACAAGATCTTAATCAGTCATTTTCTCAACTAGTTCTGAATTAATCAGTCATTTCCTCAACTAGTTCCACTCAATCAGCCATCTTCTCAACTAGTTCTACTCAATCAGCCATCGTCTCCACAAGATCTCAATTAATCAGTCATTTTCTCAACTAGTTCTGAATTAATCAGTCATCTTCTCCACGAGTTACCTCTGCCACCTCTGTAAGGTGGAAGGGGGTTGTTTTCACCCCTGTCCGTCTGTCCGTCTGTTTGTTATTTGACGAAAAAACTTTTTGCCAGGTATGTTGGTCTGTAGCGTTTGTTTGTTTGTCTGAAGGTCTGTCTGTCCGTTTGTGACACGATTTTTGGCCACAGTTTTCAAGCAATCGTTAATCTCAATTAATTAAAACAAATCTCTCAATTAATCAATCATCTACTCAACTACCGTACCTCTCAATTAATCAATGATCTACTCAACTCCCGTATCTCTCAATTAATCAATCATCTACTCAACTACCGTATCTCTCAATTAATCAATCATCTACTCAACCACCGTATCTCTCAATTAATCAATCATCTACTCAACTTCCATACCTCTCAATTAATCAAAAATCTACTCAACTACCGTATCTCTCAATTAATCAATCATCTTGTCAACTTATGTCAGTCCTTATTTTCATTCTATATGTCAAACTCTGATCTTTTCCGATCAGGATTTGTCGACAATTAGTAGTCATTTCATCCAGTCCTTCAGTGGCCCCAATCGATGACCGTGAGGTGGCCATGATTCCCATGATTCCCATGAATCCGATGAGTCACATGATCCATATTCAACATTCAAGGCACCACCGACTCGTTTATAGTTGCCAAGCATGCGAGGTTCAGGTGAGGTCCAACTCCAACCAGGTGTTTGCGAGCCGGAGTGTACAAGATCAATGATCATGTACGGTACCGTGCATGGCCATTAGGCCTACTTATAGCCAACCATACATCCATCAGCCGAGGTGATATTGTCTTGTGTAAGCCATCTGATCCTGCCCAACAGGCCTTGTTCTCTCTCTCTCTCCCCCCACCCTCTCTCTCCCCCTCTCTCCTTTAAAATCCATTAGCCATCCCAGCAGAGGCTCTTCTCTGCCCTTCCCTGTGATTAATAGAGCTTTTTCCAAGGTCGTTCACCTTGTGGCCTAGTGTTTGCAACGCACTTCATGGCTGCTCTCATGTGATTTCCAATCATTGTTTATGGCTCGACCTTTTGAACCCAACGTTTTTCACTCTCAGTTCTTCCCTCAACTACACAAGAGCTCAGCACGCCTCTCCAGCCATCCGCTTCGGACTCGCACTCCTGGAGAAGGCGATTGGACGGTTAAACCGCCGTCTTGGTGCAGTGCTCGGGAGAGGTGCAGCATTGTGTCGCAAGGTCGTTTGTTTCGTTCACAGTTATTTGGGTATAAATCATGTTACATGGAGAGGATGTCAGTGTGGAAGGATCGAGTCGGGAGAGGAGGAGAAGAGCTGGTTTCTTGGGGAAGAGTGAGGGCATCAGCTTGTTATCCGAACAGCAACTCACGATGTTGGACGACGAGAGGAAGGAAGGAAGGAGTGAATCATAGAAATGGAATTTCGTTCTTGAGTTTCTCGAGAGTACAACACCTGCAACCTGCTGAGTAATAGTGGCTGACTACATGACCATATCCCAGCCATAAATTCCACTTATCTAGTAAAAGATGATAAATGCACATCAAGGCCATTTCAGGGTCCACAACCACAGGGACCAAATATGGGTAGTGTGGGGTTAGCGACGTATACAAACAACCGGGTCCATTTTGGCATCAACCCGGTAACTCGTCAACCACTGAACGATTCGATATCAGGTTAGCGAGCCACATGACCAAATGATGGTAAACATATCCAGGTCGGGGTGTTGTTCCGAAATAGACTTGGTGGTTAAAGAGACCCTTTCAATCAAAAGCATTTGCATATTCGTGGTGGAGTTCGTGTGGAGTAACCAAAGGTACGTTGACATGCACGACTTGATATAAACAAGGAAAGTTTGTCTTGCCAGATTTTCTTTTCTTGGGTTTGATTATGCATTTTCTAATTCGTCCAGGTATCCATCCTTCAGATAGGTACTGTGCATAGAAGTGTTGGCAGCTACATGGTATTCATAGAATACGTACCCTGTGCAGTCTTGAGAAGGACTTGGTGTGAGCCAACTCGTTTGTCCAAGAACCAACTCAACCCCACCTAGTTTTCTCATAACTCGTCCACAACCTTTTGAGATATGATATATAGTTTTTAACCATCTCTCACTTTTAGAAATCAGGCCTCTGTTGACCTTTTGGCCCATGTTGACCTCAAAAATAGTTGGCGGTTGAATTTAGTGACTTGATATGCAAATCCTGTTCAAATTTCTCGTAGATCGGATGAAAATTGAGGATTTTAGGAAATTGGCCGACGTTGACCTCAAAAAGAGACACCGCTAGATCACATGGTCATGTAACATGTGGTTAAGTTTTAATTTCCTCCACTGAACAGTTTTCGATGAACGCTCTTAAGAAATGTAGACACTTACGACGTACGTACATACGCGACTGATCACTTAACCCCGCTTTTTGCTTCGCGAACACAGGGTAATACAACTCATACACACAACCTGGTTCGTACACACGACCTGGTTCATGCGGTGGTAAGTCTCTGAAGGGTCTAAGCTGTTTGGGGCATAATACACAGAACACATCATGGATGGTTTGGGTTATTACACTCAGCCAAGCCAAATGTTCTCGTCTACCGAATGGCCAGTAAGCACGAAGATAATGTGTACTGTTCCACTCTCGAAGTGTTTGCTATGATTGCAAGTACGGTACAACAATCTCGTGCCATTGTGGGAAGGGAATGGAGATGGAGGGTGGAGGAGGAGAGGGGATCTGTTTTGCTGACACTGAGAGTGACTCCGACTCGAACAAGGATACACCTGTCCAGCTCAGAGCTAACAATGCACAACTCCACAAGGGTAACCGAGACCGAAACAGCCAATCAGACCATTTTGGGAAACAAGTGGAACATGGACGATTATAGCCATCTCCCCCCCAACATGACTCCATGTCTGGACAAACAGGAAATAAACAGGGCAGAAAGGCCACGCTTAGAGGAAGTTCTTTACTCCAACAACTCATTTCTTCAGCTTAGTAGTTGATCCAATTTTAACTTGAGAGCTCACAACTATACTTTCAAGGTTGCAATATGATGTCATGAATTCAGGATTGTTGTTGTTCTCCACCCGAATCTTTGTATGTGACACCAAAATACCTTTACAAAGGACCAGGTCATACTCCCAATATTCATATTCATCCCCGTTTCCCTATTTTTGATATTTGCCTTAATCTCGAGTGTAACGGATTACTGTGAAGGTCTGGAGTCTCTGGACATCCACGTACATTTTCTATTAAAATACGCCATCGGCCAACGTTCGGCACGGCCTTTACCCCGATCCCATCTACCATGGTCACGGCCCCCTCCGCGGACGGACACCAGCACGTCCGACCGCTTCGCTCCCCCCCAGAGGAAGAAAGGGCAGGATGTGTCCCATTTGCTCAATGGAATGTAATGATGTTTTCTGTAAGCTGGGGAGACAACTTCCTCTGAACATTCTCAGCAAGTGTGTTTGTCTAAAAATGGTCATGTCCATTTAACTTGTTTTTGGAATCAGGTCACCTGACTTTATGGCCGAGCCATTAGATGGAACCAAATGAAACGATCTCCAGTTTAGAAAAATTTATGCGGTCTGGTCTGTTAGTAACGTGTGCGTGGATCATCAACTTCTTTATCAACGAGAGAGTTCATAAAACACATTCCCTGCGGAGTCTTGAGATAAAAAAGGACATGGGCGGTGTCTGTGAGCGACAAATTTGATGAGTCGAGATGATGTACAATGTTGTGATATTTTGTCCAAATCCTGTGAAACTGGAGGTTTTTGAAAGTAACAAAAAAGTGATTTGTGTTCTTCAGTGTTCAAGTATATAATTAAACATATATAAACTAGAAGGGCACTCGGTAGAGCACATACCTCCACCACACAACGCCTGATCCATGAGAACTCATCGGGCCCAATACATTTTTGAAATATCATGCTATATTGTTGCGAATCTGGAAGCCATGAGCACACAACATACAGGTCCTATAGATCAGTTATATCGGTAAGACATGTTGCCAGTTAGGGTCCCGACCCTAGTCTAATGGGTAATTAAATGTTCCTGCGCTGTTGAGTTATTTAAGTCAGGTTTTCTTTTCGTTTTTTTACACCACCAACATCAACGCCGACGACCACGCATCACCTCACCCTCACCTTCACCTCGCTATCTGGCCGATGTCATGGTGGCGGGTCAAAGGAGGAGCCGCACGGCGGCCTCGACAAATCGGCGTGCACGAGTGAGTGACCGTCGCCGGCCAATCAGATCCCGCCGACAGGAGGAAAGGCTCCGCATGATGCACCACGAGCCCCGGCCAATCAAGAGCTTGCGCCCGTTTTGCCAGTGGAGAGGACGAAGAACGATTTGCGCGCCAAAACTGCCAGTGAGAGAGACGAAGAGCGATTTGCGCGCCAAACCAGCCAGTGAGAGAGGGAGGTCGAGGAGGTGCTAAATAATTATACCCCCCTGAAGAGGGGGGTATAATTATAGGCGCAGTCTGCGCATTCGGTGTTCTAGAGTTCTGGCAAGAAGTGAACATCTGTCGCAAGTGAGGAGTGGAAAAGCATCGCGCACGGAGTGGTCGGTTGCCACGGAGGGTCTTCTCCTGCCAGCTTTCGCCCTGCCGATTTTTTCGCCTGGAGCCCGGTCGTGAGGGCGTCTGGTCGTCGTGCGTCGGGGTCATTCTGCCCCCGAGACCTTGGCCTTGAAACCGACGTGTGGACAGGTCCGAGGGACAGGTCTCATAAAGACCATTTTGGTCGAGTATATTTATTATTTAAATTAAATATTTAATTTTTTTATTTTATTTAATTTTTATTTTTATTATAGGTTATTTATTAAATATATTATTATTTTTGAATATAATTAATTAATTAATAATATATTAGATATAAATTTTAAATAAAATTTATTAAATTATTATTTATTAAATAATTTTATAAATATAATAAATTTATTTAATATATTTATTATATAAATTATTAAATAATTATATTTATATTATTATTAATTTTAAAATTTTATAAAATTAAATAAAAAATTATATTTAAAATTTTTTAAAATAATTTAAAATTAAAAAATAATAAATTATAAATTTTTATTTAAATGAATTAATTTATTTTTATATTTATTATTAATAAATATTATTTAATTAATTAAAAATTATTTTTTAAAATTTTTATTAATTAAAATTTTTAAATTAATGTTAATTATTATTATAATAATTAATATTATATCTAATATTTATAATTTTTTATATCTAGGTAAAATATATTTTAATAAATAATTTTTAATTTTTTATAATTAAAATTAATTATAAAATTAATAATAAATCTATAATTTAATATTTAATTATTTATATTAATTAATTATAAATTATTTATAATATAAAATTTTTTTATTATTTTATAATTTTATTTTATAATAATTTAATTTAAATAAATATAATAATTTTATATTTTAAAGAATTTTTTTGACTATTAAAATAATAATATTTTTTATTATATTTTATATGATAAATAATTATTTTATTATATTTATATAAATTTATATGTATTTAATATTATTATTTAAATATATTTTTTATAAATAAAATAATAATAATATTTTATAATTATTATAATTATTTATTTTATATTTTAATTTGTAATATATTAATATTAAAAATATTTTTTTATATATTATAATTATAAAATTTAAAAAATTATAATAATAAAATTAATTTTAATGGTTTATATAGATTATATAAAATATAAATAATAAAAATATTTTTTATTTATAAAAAAATGTTAATTTTTATTATTATTTTATTATATATTATAATAATTCATTATTCTTATTTAAAATTATTAGGTTTAATTTTTAATGTAGTTATATTTAAATTATTAATTTATGGAAATTTTAATAAAATTTAATCTTAAATTATTTAATTTTTATTTTTAAAAATTATAATTTTATTATAAAAAATTTTTTATTTAGAAATTAAAAAATTTATATAAAATATTAATTATAAATATATTTTATTACATATAAATTTAATATTATTTTATTTTAATTAAGTATTTTTTTTATTTATATATATTAAATTTATTTATTAATTTTTATTCTAATATTTTCTTTAAAATTATTAAATTTATATTATATATATATTTAATTTAATATAATTATTAAAACATGTAGATTTAATTATTAGATTATATTTTATATTTTCTTAAATTTATATTTTATTTAATATTATTATATAATATAAAATATTTTGATATTAAATATTTTATAATATTAGTTTATTAAATTAATAATATTATTTATTAAATTTTAAATTATATTATATTATTTTATAATTATTATTTTTATATTTATAAAATAATTGTTATTAATTATTTAAATTTTTTAATTTAATATATATTTAATTTATTTTAATTTTTAAAATAAATTTTATAATTTAAATATTAATATTTATTATTTTTATAAATTAATTATTTTATTATTTTTGGTATTTTAAATAATTTTTTTTTTATAATTTTTATAAATTAAAATTTATTAATATTTTTATATATTTTTTTATTTTTAATAAATTTTTTAAATAAAATTTTTTTTTATTATATATTATATATTATTATAATTTAATTATTAAATTTAATTTAATTCTAAATATATATAAGATTTCTAATATTAATTTTAATAAAATTAATTTATATATTAAAATTATTATTATATATATAAATTTTATTTTTATTTTATATTTAATATTAATTTTAATATAAATATGAATAAATTATAATTATATATATTTAATAATTCATATATAATTTTTATTAATAATATTTTAATTTATATATTAAATTTATTATTATTTTATTAGAAATTAAATATTAATTAAAAATTTTTTAAAAAATTTATTATAAATTAATATATATATATTATAATAATATTATTTATTATATATTTATTAAAAATTTTATTTTTAAATATATTAAATTAATATATTATTTATTATCTTTTTTAAATATTATATTTTTATTTTATTATATTATATATAATTAAATTATAAATTAATTATTATTTTATTTTTATAAAATATATTATTTATTATATTTATTATATATAATTTATATTATATGTTATATGATTAATATTTATAATAGTTAAATTTTAATTAATTATAAAATTTTTTATTATAAAATTAAAATAATAATATAATAAATTATTATAGGTAAATTAAATAATAATATTATTATAATATTATTTAATAATTTTTTATTATCTTTAATATAAATATTTATTTATTATAAAAATATTAAATTCTTAATATTTATTTTAAGTAATTTTTTATTTATAATTAAATATTTATATATAATTAAAATAATTATTAATATAAAAATTTTAATTTATATATTTTATTTATATATTATTATATAAATAAAAAATTTATTATTAAAAATTTTTAAAATTTATTTTTTAAATTTTATATAATTAATTTATATTAAAATTTTTTTTTTAATTTAAAATTAATTATTTATAATTTTAATTAATATTAAATAATAAATATATAATTTAAAATTAAATTAATTTTATAAATATTTATTATGATATAATATAATATATCAATATCTAAAATTTTATATTAATTATATTTATATATTATATTAATTTTTTTATATTAATTATTATAATAATATTAAAAATAATATATATTATTAATTTTTATTTTTATTTATTTTAAAATTAATTTTTTTAATAAATATTCATTCATAAAATTAAATATATCATTTTATTTAATTAATTATAATATTATTTATTATTTAAAATATAATTAAATTAATTTTAATTTTATTTATTTTAATTTTAATTATCATTATATAATTAGGTTAAAAATATTAATTTTTTTTAAATTTAATTTTTAATTATTTTATATATAAATTTTTTTTATATTAATAAAATTATTAATTATAATATATTTTTATTATAATTTATATTTTTTAAATATATGATATAAATTAATTTATATAATAAATTTATAAAAATTTCAATTTATTTTAATATTAATATAATTTTTATTGTATTATATTTTTATATAATTATTAATATTTTATTTATATATTATATTTAAAATTTTAAATATTTATAATTATTATAATTATAAATTTAATAATATTATATTATAATTTTAAATTTAAATTTATATAATATAATTATAATATTAATAATTTATTATATATAAATTTTTAAATAACATATAATTATTAAATATTAAATAATTATTTAATATAATTATATTATATAATATGGTGATATAGATATATAGTGTTATAATCATAAATATTTATTTTTTATATTTATATTAATATAATATAATATTATATAATTTATATTATTAATATTATTAGTTTTATATAAATAAATTATAATAAATATATAATATTAATTTTTAAATTTGGTATAATAAAATTAATTAATAAAATATAAATAATTTTATTTATTTATTTTATTAAAATTAATTTTTATATATAATATATTAAATTTTATTAATTTTTTAAAAAATTATATATAATATATAAATTATTTATTTATTATTATATTTTAAATTATTTTAAATTTTTTTTATATTTATTTTATTATTTAATTATATATTTTTAATATATTTTTTTTTTTTATTTATATATTTAAAGTATAATATTAATTTAATAATTTAATTAATAATTAATCAAATAGTTTAAATAAAATTATATAATATATTATTAATTAAATTATAATATTTAACATATTATATTTTAATAATTTATTATTTTTTATATATAATAATAAATTTTAATAATAATTTAATTATTTTTATTATATTAAATTTTATATTATTTATATATAAATAATTTATATATAATATATTAATTTTTTAATTATATTATAATAATGTTTTTAATATTGTAATATTTTTTTAATTAAATTATTTATATAATATAATAAAATTTCGTAATATTTATTTTATAATATTTTTTTATATTTTATATTTTATTGAAAAAATTTTATTTTATTATTTATAAATTTATTTTATTATATTAATAATTTATTTAATAAATTATATAAAATATATAATAAAATGATATTTAAAATTATATTAAAAATAATTATTATGATAATTATTTTAATTAAATTTTAATTTTCTATATATTTAAAATTTATATATTAAATTTAATAAATTTTTAAATTTTATTATAATATTATTTATTTTAATTTTATTAATATATAAATTTTGGTAATTATCTATTAATAAATTTAATAAATTATAATTAATTTATTATAAATATAATATTTTTCTTGATAATTAATATTATCTTATTAATATATAAATTTTTTTATAGATAATTTATATTAAAATTAATTATAAATAATAAAAAAAATATGATTAATTATTATATACTATTATTATTATTTTTAATTATTTTATTAAATATAATTAATTTAAATATATTATTATATTATATTTAATTAAAGTTAAAAATATTTGATTTAATAATTTATATTTATCTATAAAATTATAATTAAATATTAATATTTTATATTAATATAAATATATTGAATAATTCTTTTATTTTTAAAATAAAAAAGTGTTATTTATTTATTATTAAAATATAAATAATAATATTTATTTTCTATTATTATTATTTATTATAATTAATTAAAAAAATATAAATTTAATATATTTATTATTTATATTTAAATTTTTTTTTATTATATAAAAAATATTATTTATTTATATATATATTAGTATTATTTTAATTTTATTTATTAATAAAAATATTTTAATACTTATTTTTTTTATATATAAATGAAAATAATTATTATGTTTATATTATAAATTATTATTAAATTTTTAATATTATATATATATTTTTAATTTATTTTATTATTAATTATTTTTATTGATTTAATAATAAAAATTAATAAAATAATAATATTTTTAATATAATAATTATAAAATTATTATAAATTTTAAATTATAATTACAATATATATTTTTTATTATAATAATTAAATTTTATTAATAAATATAAAATTAATGATAATAATTTATAATTTAATTCTATTTTTTATTATTATAATTTTATTTTATATTATTTTATATTTTAATTATTATTTAATTAAATTAAGATATTATATAATTATGATATAAAATATATATAAAAATATATTTAAAAATTATATTTAATATTTAAATATTAATTTTTAATAATTTAAAATGAATATTTTTAATTTTTAATTTTAATTATATATTTTTATTATATATTTATTTAATAATAAATATAAATTATAAAATTTTTAAAATTTTATTTTTATCTTTATTTATATTTAATTATTAAATTTTTTTTTTAATCCTATATTAAATTATTAAAAAATTTATTATATATGGTTATTATTTATAAAATAATAATATTATTATTTTAATTTTTAAATTATTATTTAAATTATTTGTATTTATTTTAACTATTTAATATTTTTATTATTTAATTTATTATTATTTAAAAAAATATATTATTAAATTTATTATTTTATATTTTTATTAAATTTTTAATTATTATATTTATTTATTATAATATATTATATAATCTATTATTATTATTTTTATAATTTTAATTTATTATATTAAAATATATTTATATTTAATATTTATTATTTTTATTATTTATAATTTTAATTTAATTATTTATTTAAAATATGATATTTATATTAACTTTTTATTATTAATGATTTATATATAAATATTATTTTTAAAATATTATATTAATAAATATTATTATTAATTAATATTATAATTATATTATTATAATATTATTATATATATTTTTTATTAATTAAATTTATAATATAATTTTTATATTTTATATTAAAAATATTATTAATATAATTATATTAATTATTATTTTATATATTTATTTTATTATTATTATAATATTATATATTTTTTAAATTTAATAATTAAATATTTAATTTTTTATTTTTTATATATATAATTATTAAATTATAAATATATATATTAAGCAATAATTTTTATAATATATTTAAATTATAATTTATTATACATAAAATAATAAATTATTTATTATAAATTATTAATTAATAAATTATAATTTATAAAATATATTAATATAATTAATAAATATTTTATATTATTATTTTATTATTATAATTATTTATTTATTTAATTAAAAATAAATATAATTAATAATTAAATAAATTATATTATTTATTCATTAAAATACAATTATAAAAATAATATTTTATTTATTATATTGATATTAATTATTTAATTTTTATTATAATATTGTAAAATTATTATTAATTTTATAATGATTATTTATATTATTATAAAATTTAATAAATTATTTTGATTAAATATATAAAAATTATATTTATATATATTATATTTAATTTTCATTTATATTTGCATTTATTATTAATAAATTATATATTATATATTTTATAAATTATTTATAAAATTATTATATTATAATATATATTTTTAAATATTATAATTAATTAAAGATTTATTTTTGTATATTATATTATATTATAAAATTATTTATCTTATATTATATTATATTGTTTATGAATATATTATTTTAAATAAATTATATAATTATTAATATATTTAAATAATATAATTTTATTATAAGTTTAATATTTAAATATAAATTTTTTATTAATTAATTATATTATTTATTAAAAATTTTAATTTAAATATATATATATCTATATATTTTTTTGATATTAATAAAAGTATTTTATAGGAAAATATTATTATTAATTTATTTATTTTAATAAAAATATATTAGTAAATTTTTATAATTTTTTATTAATTAATTATATTTTTTATAATTTTTTTTTTTAAATTATATTATTATTAGATATTATAAATATAAATTAAATTAAATTATTTTAGTATATTATATAATTTAAATATTTAATTAATTTAATATTATATAAAATTAAAATTTTAATAATTATTTATTTTTAAATTTTTTATATATAATTTTAATTTATTTATTTTATTATTTATTATTAAATTATTATATATATTAATTTATTTTTTTGAAGGTATATATTTATTTTAATTATATATTTTATTTTTTATAAAAATTTATTTAATATTATTTTATATTTTATATTATTCCTAATAGCCTCCATTTAATATATTATTTATTATTTTAGTTTATAATTTTTTTAAATATTAATTAATAAATTATTTATAAATTATAATATTAAATATTTATAATTATTATATATTATTTTAAATTAATATAAATAAATATTTTATTAAATTTTGTTTAAATATAATAAAATTATTCTTTTTAATTAATATTGATTAATAATTATATTATTGTGTATATAATAAAATTTTATAGTAATATAAATTTATTATTATTATATTATTTAAATTATTTATTTATTAATAATAATTTTTAATTTTTAATTTTTTAAATTATTTTAATTTAATTTTATTTATTTTTAATTAAATATAATTAAATCTATTAATATATTATAATTTATATTATTTATATAAATAATTTTATATTATAATATATTGTAAATAAAAAGATAATTCATTTATATATATATATTTATTTAAATTTAATTTAATTTAATTATTATTATATTAGTAAATATTTATTTATATTTATTATAAAAAAAATATCTATATTTTTTTTATTATTATTTATAAATTTATATTTATAAAAAATAAATTAATATTAATTTTTATAAATAGTTTATAATTTCATATTAATTTTAAATAAATATATATTATTTTAATATTTATATTTAATATTATTCTTTTTAATTAATTATTATTTTTTTTATATAATAATTAAAAAAATTATATTATATATTTATTTTATTTATATATATATTTATTTAATAATTAAAATTATAAAAAATTTAATTAATTATTTTATTTATTTATTTATTATAAATTTAATATTATATTTAAAGTATTAATTAAATTATTTTTTAATTATTAAAATATTATTTTAATTTATTATTTTATATTCAATAAAGATAATTATAAATATATTTATAATTTATTAATTTGATTAAAAATTTTATTTTATTATATATATTTATTATTTTTTTTTTAATTATTTAATAATTTTTTATTATTTATAAGATTTATTTAATATTATAAAATTTATTAACTATTTTATTTTTTATTTATTAAATTTTATTTTATAAAATTTATATTTAATTTTTTATATTTTTTATAATATTTATATAAAAATAAAATATATTATATAATTTTTAATAAAAATTATTTTATTATAATATTAATTATAATTAAATTTTAAAATTTATCATATTAAATAGAAAATAAATTAATATATAATTATTTAATAATTTAATTATACTTTATATATGTTTTGATTTAAAATTTTTATATTTTAATAAATTAAAAATAATATTTATTTTTAGTATATATTAGAATTGGTTTATTTTATTTATTAAATTTTTTTAATTTATAATTATAATATTATTATATAATAAATATTTAATTTAATTATTTATTATTATTATTTTATTAATTTTAATTATTATTTATGATTAAATTTATTATATTTTTTAAATAATATTAAAAAAAATATTTATATATATTTAATAATAAAATATAATAATATTTATTAATAAAAAATAATTATTAATAAATATAAATTTTTTATTTAATATTATTAATTATAAAGTATTTTTTATTATTATTATTAATTTAATTTAATTATATTTTATATTTAATTTAATATAATTATTTTATTTTTATTTTTATTATTATAATTTATTATAAATTTATTTTTTATTTATGTAAATATATATTTTAATTTATTTTAAATTAATTTAAATAATAAATTTTAAATATAATTAATAATCTATTTTATAGATATCATATTATTTTAATTATATTTTTTTAATTTATTATAAATAATAATATATATTTATTATTTAATTTTTATATAAATTAATTAATGTTATTTAATTATATAAAATTAATATGTTTATTATAAATTTTATTAATATTTATTATTTTAATATATATATATAAATTTATAAATTTTATATATTATATTTTTATATTATTTATTAATAAATAATTTTTTTATTAAATAAAATATTTATTAATATAAATTAAATTAACTAAAAATAAATTATATTTATTATATACATTTTATATATTTGTTTAAAAATTTATAAATCATAATTATTAATTTTAAATATATATTTTTAATTTAAATTTTTAAATTATTTATATAATAATTTAATATAAATAAAAAATAAACATTAAAATTAAAATTATTTTTAAATTATTTTAAAATTTTAATATTAAAAAAAAAATATATATATTTGTTTAATATTATATTTTTATTTATACTAAGTGTTTATAATACAATTTTATTTTTATTATTTTAGGATTAATATATTGAATATTAAATTAATTATAAAAATTTCATATTTATTATTTTTAAATAAAAATAATATTTTTATTTTATATATAAATATAAATTATATTTATAAATTATAATTTATAAAAATAAATATTAATAAAAATTATTTATAATATTATAATAAAATATTATATTTAATTAAATATATTAAATATTTTATTTTAATTTTTATTATATTTATTCTGTTTATTTATTTTGATTAATTTTAAATTATATAATTAATTTTTTTATTTAGTTTATTTATTGGTTATTTAATTAATTATTATTATTACTTTAATTTAATAATTATATTATTAATAAATAAATTTAAATATTATAAAATAAAATTTTCTATTTTATATTATATTTAATTTTTTTATAATTAATTATTTTATTAATTATAAATTTTTTATATAAAATTTTATATTTATAATTATTTTATTAATAATAATATAATAATTTTTTTTAATATTTATTTTTATGATTTTATTTTTATTTATAATAATATATTATAAATTAAAATAATTTATGATTTTTTATAATTATAATTATATTTTTATTATATATTAAAAAATATATTTATTTTTATGTTATAAATAATTATTTTATAATTTGATTAATTTATTTAAAATTTAGAAATATAATATAAAAATTAAATTAATAATTTTATATTTAATTTTTAATAAATAAAATTTATTATAATTATTTAAAAATTATTATTATTATATATTATTTTTTTTAATTAAATTTATTTTTATTTATTTAAATTATTTATAATTATATAATATTGATTAATATTTATTTTTTTAAAATTATTTAATTTATATATTTATTTAATTAATAATTTATAAAATAAAAAAATTAAATACATTTATTAATTTATGTTTAGTATAATTTATTTTATTTATATTATTTATTATATTTATATATTTTTTATATATTTTATTAATATTAATTAAATATTGGTATTTTATTATTTTATTATTTATATTATTTTCTATTTATAAATTATTTATAAAAAATTATTTAAAATATTAAATTATAAATTATTTTTAATTTTAATATATATATTAAAAATTTTTAATATTTTAAATTTATAAATTATTACATTTATTATATTATAATAAATATTATTTTATTAATTTATAAATTTTATATATATTAAATTATATGTGGGTATAATAATAAAAAAAATTAATAATTTATATATATTTATGGATAAATTAAAATTAATTATTATTTATATTTATTTATTCTATCTTAATAATTTTTTATATATATTATTTTTATATATTATTATAAAATATTATATTTTATTAATTATTATTTATTAATATATTTTATTTTTAAATTTTAATTTTATTATTTATTATGAATATATTATTATAAATATTATTTAATTAAATTTTAATTATTATTATTTTTATTTAAATATTAAATTTATATAATAAATAAAAATTTTATTTAATATAAATTTTAAATTATTTTATTTTTTTAAAATATTTTATTTTAAATATATTTATAATTTATTTAAATTATTTATAATAATTTAATATTAATTAACATAATTAAATTTTTATATGATTATTATATTTTTTATTATAATATATATAAATTATTAATTTATTTTTTAATTATTATATTTAAATATAATATTTATTATTATATTAATTTTATTTATAAATATATTATTTAAATAATAATAATTTATAGTATTATTATATAAATATATATAAGTAATTATTTTTAGAATAAAATTATATAATATATTAGTTTAAATTTATAGGTTTATTTAAATTATTATATTATTAATTATTTTTTTTTATTTAATATTTTTTATAAATTTAAAATATTATTTGTTTTATTAATTTTTTATATATATATTAAATTATTTTATAATATATTAAATATTATTATTAATATATTATTTTAATATATTAATAATTATAAAATTATTATACTTAATGTTATATAAATATAACAATTTTATATTTATTTTTTTTTTTAAATTAAATATTTTATTTTTTTTGTATTTATTATAATAGTATATTTATTTTAAAAAAAAATATAATTTTAATTTAATGATTTTTTATTTAAATTATATACTAATATTTATTTATTTTAAATATTATATATATAAAAAAATAATATATTATATAATTTATTATTTTTATAAATTATATATATATTAATTAATGTTATTATATAATTTTTAACTAATTTAATCATAAAATATAAAATTTTATTTTTTATTATTATTTGAATTTCTTTTATAATATTATATTAAAATTATTTAAATATTATTATTAAATTTATATTTTTATTAATTAATTTATAAATTATGATATTTATATATTATTTAAATTAATTATTTTATTAATTATAAATTTTTTAATTATATATAATATATTAAAAATAATATATTATTTTATAAATATTTTATATATATTTATGATATTAAATAAAATTTATATATTTTAATATTATATAATTATTAATTTATTTTATTAAAATTATTATAATAATTAAAAATATTTTAATTTATTAAATTATTAAATTTATAAATAATTTTAATAAAAATTATTATATTTTAATATTTTATATTTATTTTTTTAATAAAATATATTTTTTATAATTTATTATTATATTATTGGTTATTTTTTTATATAATATATTTTTTTAATATAATTATTTTAATATTATATAATTTTTTTTTAATAATATTTTTTTATAATATTTTAATTAAATTAATAATAAATATTAATTATTATTATTTATTTATTAATATAAATAATTTTATAAATATTATTTTAATATTTTTAAAAATTTATAAGAATTTTAATTATATTATTAATATAATTTAATAAAATAATTAAATAAATTATTTATTTTTTTTTAATATTTTATTTTATAATTTATTAAATATTATATTTAATTATTATAATAAATTATTTTAAAATATTATATTTAAATTTATTAATTTATGGTATAATTTATTTATTTATAATATTATTATTTAATTATAATTATATTATATTATTATTAAAATATAATAAAAAAAATTTTGGGTGTGTGGCGTTGTGTGTTTGTGGCGCCAGTTCATAGTGTGAATGGTAGAAGTGTTTTTGCTTGTACATGACGTGTTTCATTTTAATCGTTTACTCTGCCCTTATGTGCTCTCCATCATCTCCCATTGTGAATATACCCGATTGTTAAATGTTTCAAGCTCATTCGTGTCTTTCCTCATTGGCTTATCGTGCTGCGTGTTGGAAATTAGCCAGGCTGTGCGTTTTAACGGGCATTTTTGGGATGACGGACTCGCGATAAACCGCCGGATCCACATGGTTGAGTACGCTAAAGCGGCTGTTCTGTACGGGTGCCGTAGGGTGGGAGACTCATAAATCGCCACGTGGTCTATCTCGGTATTTTGAAAATTGGCGAACAACCTTATGTAATGTGGCAGAAATATTGACGCTTCACGGTCCGATAAGGGAACCCGTATTTTCCGAAAGGTACGATCTAAATCCGGGGTGATCGTTCGAGCCGACTCTGTGCTCCATCTAGCGGTCGGGCTGCAGGCGATACCGGTCCCCAATCATTGGTGTTCAGGAGTGCAATTCGGCCCTCGGCCTCCGTAGAGAAATTTACGGGTCGGATCAGGGGTGTACGGAGCAACCCCCCCCCGTTCCCCCATTGGAGCGTTTTAAATTATTAGCAGCACGCAACATGTTGAACCAAGACGAGCTGAGGCATGAGTGTGGTATTAGTGAAGACGAATCTACGGCCAGGACAAACACTGTAAGGCACCCCATGCAGTTGACATCCCACAACCAAATCGAGTCCGTATGGGCGCAGGGGCGCGTATGACACCCCCCCCTCCGTCAATTCCCTTCCCCCCCCGTTCAAATTCCCTCCCCCCCCCCGATCACTCCGCCGAATGGGTCTGCGATGGCATTTACATGGGTGCGTTGATGGCAATGTGAGGAAGTGAGGAGCGATAATGGATGCGAATACGCAGGCACTGAGGGTGACTATGAACGCACGAGGGTGAGATGCAGAGCATGGGGTTGACACTCACAGGCAGGGAAAGGGCCATGAGGACGGCGTAAGGCATCATGCGCACCACGTGGCAGAGGACCGAACCAACAGGGAGGTGTAAATTGTGTCGGGCCCGCGATGGAGGCGGGTAAGGTCAGGACGAGAGACGCCGTCACGGTAATTGGGGAGACCGAAACGTGGAGGGTGAGACACGAGGGGACGACGGAAGAAACAAAGGAGGTGATGGAGAAATTAACGGTGACGAGAGACGCCGTCACGGTAATTGGGGAGACGGAAATTAATGAACACGAAGTGAAGGAGAAATTAAATGAGGAGACAGAAACACAGGAGTTAACAGAGACGAAGAGCCAGGAAGAAACGGAAATAATAAACGAGGTGACGGAGACGGAGAAATCAATAGAGGGGGACAAATTAAATGAAATTGACGAACACACACAGGTAGGGATAGTGAGGGACAATGGGGTCGAGCATGGGGAATGTCTCGTGACCCGGTGCGAGCAGCAGGATGGCCTCCTTCAGGGACGAGGGGAGATGGTATGCCCCCTTAAAGCCAATCGTGACGAGGTGGGTCCGGTCGAGCCGAACGAGGTGGAGTGGATGAGTGCTGTTAAGGGGAACACGCGCAGCTTGGGGGGTATGGAAACCCCGGGATTGCTTGTGGTAGCGCGAATCCCCAGCGTGATTGTCCCGGTGTGTGTGGTAAAGAGTATGAGTGGTAAAGGTGAGTATAGTGTGAGTGTCATGGCGTGCGCGGAAATGGACAGACGGATTCAGACAGGAGACGGGTGTGGCGAGCCTTCTGCACCGTGTAGAGTTGATTTGGTAACCACGCCGGGTTCGCGCAACGGCTCGTACGGGGTCCGTGGCGCACTTCGCGCATGGCCGGCACGTGCGAGTCTTCGCGATCCGGCCTGGAAACGTATCTCGTCGGATACGAGCCGGCCGCATGGACGGCGAAAATGTAGGCGAGTGTCGGGTGAATTCGGCAAACAGGGGTTCCCACGTGGGCGCGTGTCCGGGGCATCACGTGCTGCATTCCGCGTGTTCTGTTCGCGGAACGCGCGGAGCGGGTTTCCGGGATGACACGCGCATGCTGGCCTGCACGGGAAACCGCGCAGGCTCGGCATGCGGGTGACGTCATCGGTGGGAACCTCGCGGCACGAATGCCGGGGAAACAGCGCACGTAGTCCCGCGTGGGGAATCCCGCGAAAGCGAGTGCTTGTTGGGATGTGCAGGGTGACGTCATGGCTGCACGGATCAGCCATCGGAGGGGACGTTAGTATCGCCCATAGGGACGAACGGGCGTGCCGTAAACCGCCACCATGGTGCTGCAGAAAAAAAAAGCCTCACTCCAAGTGCACAGCCCAGTGATTGGGCAAAGGAAGCACTAGTTAGTGGGATGGGTTCGCGATAGTTAGACCGGCTTCATGGGGACATGGGTTGTTCCTCATGGAGCCCGTGGAATGGGTTCGTTAGTGGGAATTTAGGTTAGATTTAGTGTGGAAAATGGATTTTCCGGGAGACATGGACAGACACGGAATGTGTAGTGGGGACGTAGCTTAACTACGTAGATTAAAAGGAACGTGCATTAGAATAAGGGAAGACGAGGGAGCACGAGATAGTTAGGGGGATTTAGTTCGGAGAATGGCAGTGTTGGAGTGTATGAGTGAGGTTAAAGGAAAAATTGAAATGTGTGAGGAATGATAATGAGCCAGCGGGCCTGAGTGTGTATGGAGTGAATGTGGAATGCATGGTGCGAATGACTGAGTGGGCGGAGGAGTGATTCCCACCCAAGTGACCCCGGGGTCAGTTTAATGTTAGTTAGGGGGTTAGTTAAATTTACTAAAAGGAGGTCGTTTTGGTGTTGAGTGAAGGCACGATACCCATTTGGAGGGTGCAGGAGTAAAATTAACCGGCTGGGAGCGTGGCTTGGGAAGGTGAGTACCGAGTAGTGGGCACCCCGGGCACCGAAGTAGTCGGC
>CM068962.1:7635866-7652780 GCA_035128595.1 Eptatretus atami
TTATCTCGGTAAGTATGTGTTTATAGTTAGGGTCCCGTCCCTTAAGTCTAATGGGAATTTCATGTGTGCGCTGCGGGTTTATTTTTTAGTCAGGGTTTTTTACAACAACAACAACAGCGGCACCGTCGCCTCGCCCCACCGACGCCATAACGCACGTGCTTCTGGCTGCGGACGTGGGTGGGACCCCTCGCTTCAGAGTCGACTCCGCCCACGAGGGCAAGGGCGCGCCCTTTGTCCAATCAGGAGGCTCATCTCCTCAGAGCCGATTCCGCCCACGAGGGCAAGGGCCACACGCCCTTCGTCCAATCAGGAGGCTCATCGCCTCAGATCGGGACTCCACCCAGAAGGGTGGGAGGTTGCCCGCTACGCTCGGGCCCTGTCCAATGCAGGACGGCCAGCGAATCGCGCGACGCAACCGTCCAATCAGGAGGCGAGTGGCCAGGGAAGAAATCCCTCCCACCTCACGAGAGGTAGAGTGATCGGCGCGTTCTGTCAGGCTGTCTGGGTCTGCCTCGCCTGGTGTCGTCTGATCCGTGGAGGATTTTTCGGCCTTGATCGCCTGTCGCCTCGTCGTCTCTCGCCTCGTCCGCCTTCGTGCTGGCTGGCGTCCGTCGCTCTATCCCTCGTCCCTGGTGCTTGGTGCTGCGTTGAGGCGGTGGTTCGAGTCCCGCCACCGGACAAGCTCGACCAGACCGCACGAGGCGGACAGGTGCAAGTGCAGGCTCTTGCCTCAGCTAGCCTTCCCTCTGAGCTGAAGGCCAAATAAGGCCGCCGGCCACCATTTTGTGTGTGTGTGTGTGTGTGTGTGTGTGTGTGTGTGTGGTGTGTGTGTGTGTGTGGTGCGCCAGTCTATAAGTAGCAATTTTAAGTGCCTTGTACATTACTTGCATTCCTTCTTATAGTCGTGATAACTCTGCTCTCTGTGCTCCCCTCCCATTATAAACCCCAATTGTTCAATGTACCAGCTCGTTGTTGTGCTTTCTATTATTGGCCCAGCAGGTTCGTGCTTGAGAACCAGTAAGCCGATTGGGCTTTAAGATGTCGTTGGACCGACGGACTTTGGTAATTCCGCTCGGTTACACCGGACCGAGGTCACTAGAGCGACCCGGTTTGACAGAGTCCTTTGAGGGTGTGACTTCCCTGGTAATTTGACGACGTGGGTACTTAGGTATATTGAAATTTGGCTATTAACCCAACCCCACACCCTCAGCGAATTGGCGAGCACAGTCCTTAAGTGACCCGTGACTTTCGGAGTTGTCCGAAGGTTACGACTTGCAATTCCGGGTGTTCGGTGAGAGACGGCTCCACTGCTCCACCTGACGGCCGTTCCTCGCCACCGCCCCCCAGCCCACAACAATAATACCAGTGCCTGTCCCTTTGTCTATCTGGTTTCTTTTTGTCCTCTCACATCTTTATGCATTGCCACCAACCTCTGAGCTTAATTACGCCTTACAATTCTACTTACGGCATCTTACTTTACTCACAACTTTGATTCCGTTCAGACAAGTCAAAAGTAAATGGTTTTTCAAAGTGGTCGCCCGGCTGATGACATCACACCATTGTGGTAGGCAACGCTTCCAGCAGCACAGTCACAGGATTGTTGTTGTTGATGTTATTTTATGTTTCTCTCAGATACGGTTCCATATCATCATTAAGGCTGGTGTTGGCTTGAAAATTAAGGTGGATGGTTTAAGATCTTAGGGTCTTAAGTTTGAGCCCCTGTTATTGCATTTAAATAACACCAGGTGGGTTAACTCGGCTTGTCATCCTTCCGTTGTCTGCAAAATGAGCACCAGCTTACTCGTAACAGGGGCACTGAATCAGCGGCACAGCTGCGCTCCCAGAAAATGATGCAACCAGCAGCCACAGGCTGCATATGAAACAGCAACATATCATCATTTGTCCATGACAGGTATATCTGCTAGTTAGTCTCACTCTTGTCACAGCTTTGGGGTATTCATGGCAAGTTAAGAAACGTTGCAAGACTAGAACCAACGTTGGACAGATTGTCGCTCTGTCACAGACACTCGACTAAAAGTGGCAGCAATTTGTTCAGGGTCCCAGCAATGACCCCCCTCTTCTGGGATCTTTAACGTCCACTCACAAATACCAGCAGACAGGACACCCATTTGTCCATCCAGGGTTGGGAACACATTGATGAATAAACTGCCTGCGAAACAGCGAGATGACTGTTTACAGCTGGGTCGGGATTCAAACCCAAGCTAGACGGCTCAAGGTTAAGTGTGAATACATTTTGGCTATCCTATCATATTATTACAAATAGACTGAAAATAAATAATTAAAAATAAAGAATGCTTGTGTTGCACGTCCTCCGATCACATCAATCCTACTATTTAATTGGCAATTGGTCACTGGGTTTGACACCAATACAAATATGTTTATTACAGACCCTAGCCATCAAAAAGCTACATAGATCGAACAGTTTCAAATGGAGCACCTCATCGCCATTAGAGTATTTAAATTGCATCAGATGCGGCAATAAATGTGAATTGTTGCTCCCAGCTTGGCGGCTCGATGAGAGAAGATGCCATTTGCGTTTTTACCGCCTCTATCCCTACCCCGTCTCGAATCCTGTGCGTGCACGGGAAACTTGCTCGTGTGTCTAATGTACAATTATCATCTCAAATAAACTGTTCATACGTCGATAAGGTTTATAGACCAGGATTAAACATACCGCTCCGTGTGCAGCTCCGAACATACGGCGTTTTGTTCAGCTCGTGAAACCAACGATGATGCATCGCTCATGAAAGTAGGAAGTTTGAATTTTCTCGAACTTATAAAAGAATGCATTTTATTTGAAGACCCCTCTCCGTACTTAGCCTGAAACGAGTCGAACTCTTCCTCCGAGCACAACGCCGAGGGGGAACAAACGAAGGGCAACGAGGCCATGCTGCGGACGACACCCGCATAAGTGTGCTACAAAGCATAAAAAGGCAGAAGGGCAAAGGTTTTATTTAAAGGCAAATAATTATTAAGATTGCAAATCACATGTCCGAGCAGCTGATTGCCAGAGAAAAATATATTATTATTATTAATATTATTATCTATAAATGCAATGTTGCATGGTATAAGTTATGGAGACTGACATACACCAACATGACATCATATAAATTAATATTCTTTGCTGTGTGTGCTGTGATCTATGCGTTATTTGCAAGTGGCGTTGGAGGAATGGATGGGGAGGACAATATCGAGGAAGAAGAGGAGGAAAAAAACAAACAAACCCAAAATACAATGAAAGTAAAGGATGAAGAATGACAAAAGAATGAGAAATTAGGAGTGTATCCGACAGCGCAAGGTACACAAGCACACTGTCCGAAAGAAGGGTGTTCTGCAAGAACGACTCGTCCGTCCACCGAGAGCTACAGAGGGAGACAAACAGAACACACAAAGTATTATCATTGGTTCACGAAAAAATATTTTCGCGAAAAAAATAAGTGACCACTATATTCGTTATTGTTGTGTGTCTGTCTGTCTGTCTGTCTGTCTGTCCCGAGCATAGCTCCGTGGGTTTTGATCCGATCCTGATAAAATTTTTGGTGGGAGGTTTATATCATGATCTAGTTGTGTTTTCCTGAGAATGGGCGTGGTGCGCCCATTATGGGCGGAGCCACGCCCAAAAAACGTGTTTTTAGGGGGTAGCCGATTTCAATTTGCATCTTCTCCTCGGGGGTTTGTCGAATCTGACAGGGGTTTCAGTATTTGGTTAGCCCAATGGCACCTGCATAGCCCCACGGAGCTCGATTTTTCATTTTCGTCCCAAGGTCACGAACTTAGAAAATTGCGAATTATGTTTTAAGGGTAGCCGATTTCAATTTGCATCTTCTCCTAGGGGGTTTGTCGAATCTGGCAGGGTTTCAGTATTTGGTTAGCCCAATGGCACCTGCATAGCCCCACGGAGCTCGATTTTTCATTTTCATCCCAAGTCAAGGTCACAAGGTCACGAACTTAGAAAATTGCGAATTTTGACATAAAAATCCATCTTCTCCGAGGGTTGTTCGAATCTGGCAGGGGTTTCGGTATTTGGTTAGCCCAATGGCACCTGCATAGCCCACGGAGCTCGATTTTCATTTTCGTCCCAAGGTCAAGGTCACAAGGTCAAGGTCACAAGGCCACAAACTTAGAAAATTGCGAATTTTGACATAAAAATCCATTTCTCCGAGGGGTTGTCGAATCTGGCCGGGGTTTCGTATTTGGTTAGCCCAATGGCACCTGCATAGCCCCACGGAGCTCGATTTTTCATTTTCGTTCCAAGGTCAAGGTCACAAGGTCACGAACTTAGAAAATTTAGAATTTTGACAAAAATCATACGACCGCCCAAACTTTGAGAGCTAGGATGACAATATTTTTATGCATAATCTTGAGGTCATTCCCCACCTAAAGTCTTGAAACCCTTTTGCTCTATCTCAAACACCTTGCCCGTGGCGCCCCCTTCAAGTTGTTTTTATGCTGATTTCATCAAAGTATGGATAATCCGAGGAGTGCGAAATGCCATATAGCCTATATGATGTTATATTGTTCCTGGAATGTTCCAGAGGAAGTTTTGCACCAAAGGTCATAATCTTTGACCTTTGACCATTAAAGTTCACAAAGGTCAAATTTTCAAAGTTGTGGAATCGAACCGGGTTTTCGACCTTCTTCGACGAACTAACTACAATAAGCTATAGCACGTATCCTGTTTCCTTATTTTAATGTCCACAACATTGTTTGTGACCTTTAAAGGTTATGCAAAGGTCAAATTTGAAAGTTGTTGAACCAAACCAGGTTTTCGACATTTTGTAGCTAATAACCTGTCACTCGTACCACATCATGTTGATCATTTTTATAACTTGGTCAAACATTATCACATCGTCTCATCCTTGACTTCTGAAACAATCTACATCGTCAAATACCGCTCGTGAACCATCGTCGTCTTCAGACTTGTCATCATTTACAATCATTACAGTTAAACCAATGTGTATTGCTTTAAATGACTGGATAGTTACAAACGATACACGTATCAAGTTAAAGCACAAGCTCAAGGATCCACATCGTTTTATAAATACTCTCAAGAGTGTGTGTGTGTGTGTGTGTGTGTGTTCTTTCACAGCCAAACCATAGCACCTACAAGCCTCAAATTTTGGGTCTAGGCACTTCAGAATCTGGGTAAGGTTTTAAGCGACCGCACATTGGTCGTGACGTCCATTTTGAGGCCACCAAAGGCTGCTATATTAATTTTATATTGGGATGTGGGGTCAGGCAGTGCTGTCGCCAGGCTGCAGGCACAAGGTAATCGCCACGAGGCCAATAACTCCATAGGTTTTCGATATCCAACTCGTCCCGAAACTCCCATCAGGAAAAGTTCACCCAGCCGGGCAGCGCCGGGTATCCCCCTCCGGGTAGCGCCGGTAACTCCGGCTAGTTAATAATAATGATAAATAAATAAATAAAAATAATGAAAGATAAATGGACAAATTGTTCACAAATGAGGCATCGACAAGACAAACTGAAAGTGGTTCAGAAACCAGGAAGTCCTTGGAATGGAGATACAAAGGAGGTAAACGACGACTGGTTACGATAGGGCACCAAATAAATGTCTCGATTTGTCGCTCTGTAGAACACCGCCCCCCTCCCCCCCACCCCCATCCCTAGCACTCCCCAGCAATAAGGAAGATTAAAACATCAACAATCACACACATATCACCTGTAGAGACTTTGGGGTTCCCCCTCTCCTCCACACTACCAGAGGAGCTGCATTATGGAGCACACAGATTCAAGGTACACACTAACCTTCAAATATGGAGCGTGACCCCAAAAAAGTGGGCCCTGGGAAAGTTTAATAACCTCCACAATTTTTACTCAATCCCTTTCATTTTTCAGGACGTCAGAACTGAGTTAAGGAAGAGCGTATCTGCCAAGTTTCTTGAATCTGTGACATTCACAAACCATGTCGTGGACACCTGAAGAAAAGTCATTTTCGGTTTGTGAAAAGATGTCGACAGCATGGCACAGTCTTGAGTATGGATTCACCAAACAGAAGAGGCCACTGGCCGACTAAAATCAGGAAGGTAACCTGAGAATATTGGTGGCGTCGCTGATTCGGTCATCCGCAGTCCCGAGAAATCTCTTCGGCACAGCCATCAAGAGCTTAACATCAGCAAAGAAAGCTCGAGCAGAATTATGATAACAGTGCATAAAAGGCAACGATAAGTTCCCTCGACGTGTGGTCCTCTGCATTACACACTCTCGTGTGCTGCCTGTGGCTCCTGGCTGCATCATTGGTTAGGGATGCGGCTATGCTGCTACTCATAGAGTAGCCCCTATTACCAGTATTCTGGTGCTCATTGCGCCAACCTCGGAAGGATGACAAGCTGAGTCAACCCCACCTGGTGTTGATTCAACAGCTGACAGGGCTCAAATTCAGAACCCTCAGATCTAACACCAGGCTTGGCCCTCTGCATCGAGAGAAATGGTGCCCATTTCGAGCATATCAAACATCGACATAGTCAGTGATTTCATTGTAAAATTGTCAAATCTCTGTGGACAACTAAAATTTCCAGTGATATCTTGACGACGAGTGAGTAATGTGATCTGAAAATTTTGTTGCATTTGATTGGATAATACGAACGTAATTTAAACTTTTCCCAGGGCCCACTTTTTTTGGGGGGGGGGGTCACCCTGTCGTCTAGTTTCTTGAAGAGGCAGATACACCCACAATGAGAAATGCAAACCGCATCAAGCAGCCATGAAACCCACGCATTGAAACCAGATAAACCACTCTCCTCGCGAGGGAATCCCTGGCACTCAACTCTCCTGAAAGGGTAATCCTTGGCAATGATGGGATCATCTCTCAAGAACCATGGGTCGAAAGCGAACCGGGCGCAAATCCGCGAGTGTCAGACGAACCGAGAGGTAACAAGCAATGGGATGGGGGAGACGGACAAAGTCCCCATTATCGTAATGCAGTGGAAGTGGTAACGGCTGTACACGTGCACGTAAAGCTGTATTCCCATGTAACGTACCATGCAGTCAGTTAATGGGAAACTGGATGGGCCAGCAATAAATAAGACTGAGGAAGGACAGCTGTTCAGCTGTTCGGTTTCAACTTCCAGTGAAAGTAGAGTCATCACCGTCATCATTTCGCATGCAGCATGTGGCTTAAGGTTTGCATCAGTCTCGAGAGTGCGGTTGTGCTGCTCATGTGCTGCCCCCTGTAGGTTATAGAAAGAATTTGTAATTTGTTCAAGGTGCCGACGATAAGTCTTTGTGAAGGACACCATGGTATATTTAACGTCCACCAATTAATGCCGGCAGACAGGACACCCGTTTAATGTCCATCCGAGGGACCGCACATGCATGGATGAATCACTCTGCCTGTGAAACACCGGGACGACAGTTTGTAACTCGGTCTGGATAGCTCGGAGACAAGTGTGCGTACCTCGAGACTAGGCAATCCTGCCCGCCCAAATTTGTGATGGGTATGTTGGATTAACATCCCAAACTAACAACCAGTCATGTTCAACGTGGCCCAGCCTCGACGCCCATTGAACAATTTCCTTAAGGCTTGGAAGATCATCGACACCAAGGCTGATGACATGAACATAAGATGGCAGGTTCATCAATTGGACAAGTACAAAAATGCAAATCACCACGAAAAAGGCACGCGGAGTCATCACCAAATAAAGATGTCAGGTCAGGTAACCGTGCGCGCAACATTTACCTGCAAGTGTACAGGTGCTAACACCATCCAAATGGGAAAAAAAGCAGAGAGCTCAGGACGGCACCCGTCATGGCGCCTGCGAACATCCCCAACGCAGGATCTGCAGCACAAGGACAGCTCTCACACCTGGGTTTTATGGGTAATCCGTTAAAGGACAAAACATCTTAACCAGAATTTACCAGCAATTAATTAGAACCAATATTTTTTGTTTCCATAGGAGGGCATATCGAAAGTAAAAGGAGCTACGACACAGGAGACCATTTGTCCCATCATACCTGCATTCCATCAACACCACATTAACTCATTCCATCAGGTTATCTAGTTAATTTCACTGGTGGTGGTTAGGGGAGTTGTACGGAGAGGAATGAACAACACCGGCAAGATAGCCACCTTTTGACGAGACCTCACAATCACTAACTACATAGGTGTACAATAACCAATCCATACCCAAGGTACCTACCATTCTTGTCAATATCCATGTACGCTTCTATCTCCAATGCTTCGAGGTACCTATCAAATTCACGTTTAAACCTATCTACTGGTTCTGCTTCCACTACCTTTACAGGGAGACCGACCACTCCATACGTTAACTCGAGAGTTCATACGTAGAACACCTTACTCCGTGCAGTGTTGAGAAAAAGGACGTGGGAAGGGCCTTTCAAACTCTTGCTTTGTGTTTCCGAGCACGATCTACATTTCCGACGAGTCGCGATTTTGTCTGAACTCAATATTCCCAACGAACGCCGAGAGCGTGAGCGGCAAATTTGATTGGTCGAGATGGTTTGAAACGGCACAATATTTTGGAAGTGCCAGCAAGGTGATTTGTGCTCAACAGATTACTTAAACCCACTTTGCACGTCGGGTAACTACTCTGAGTGAAAGAACCCTGCCTTTACGACCTTCCTAACTCTCCTCTTCATTCTCAGCCTATGCCCCTGGGCCTACGACTGTTCATTCTGCAGAGAAACTCTTCTGCACTTGTTCCTTCTCAACCCTTCATTATCTTCAACATCTCTGTCTCGTCACCTCCTTCCTCACGAATAAAGTTCCGTCTCCTTCAGCCGCTCATCATAGCATAGCCTATCTATGGCCAAAATCAATCGAGTCGCTCAATGTTGAACCCTCTCTATGGTGGTTATGTCAGATGTGGAGACCAAAACTGTGCATAACATTCGAGAAGACATCTCACTAAATTCCTGTAACGTGTAAACACAATCTTCTCTTAACTTCCTGTTACTTTACTTCCGACACTCCGACCTGCATCTTCTGTAAAAGCGCTTCCTCACTCCTTGTATCACTTCTCTCAGCTATTGACAATCCCCTGACTGTTATCGTGTGAACATCATTGAAGCAAAATAATTATTTAATAATCCTGCCATCTCACTTTCATCTCGAACCAATCTTCCTGTGCTCTTCCTCGATGGGGCCCACACTAACCTGAACCTGTTCTTCCACCTTATGAACACAGCATACAAAATAAATGGACTATACATGTAGTACTTGCAACACAAGGTGATGTCACCAACAGAAGTCCTTTGTTCCAAACACGCTACGTGCCATGAACAGTGCACGATGCGGCATCGGCACTCGTTTGAAGAATTCTCCTTTCGCACTTTCAGATGCGCGAGACAAGGATCATACCGGGAATGTCTCGGTCAAAGAGGGGAAATAAGTGTTTGGGGAAATTAGTTGAGCCTTTGGAATGTTGACCCGACGGGGTTCAGTGCTTCATGTAAACTTCATGTAAATAAATAAAGTTTGCAATAGTCGGTAACACGAGTGGCCGCACCATCGGCGCACGGACACAGTTGAGGAGCGCTTGGTACCCAGGAGAGGAAAACTAAAGGGCTGGCTGCTGAGAGCATGATGCGCTGCTTTATCCCGAAGCATCGACCCAAGACTATCTATTTATTACATATGCAAAGATGGCATGTTCAGAACAAAGGTGGATTAAAAAAAAAACAAAGGAATGCTTCATTCGAAGAGAATCTGAATGGATGTCGACGAGAGTACGATGTGGATTTTTTTGGGGGGGGGGGGGGGGTTCTCTCTGTGCAAAAATCTCGGGTCATGAAAGGGTTCAGTGACGAACGATATAAAGACAACGTACCGAAAGTGAGACAATGGAATAATGAGCAATAACGGCAGGAAGCAATGTAAACAGGAAAAGAATAAATATTCGGGAGTCAATGTTGCTTTCATGATGCATGGAAATGTGTACCAAGAGCCAATGAGGAAACGATGGACGTACCTTCATAGGGATATGGATATTGGTAAGGGTGTGGAGGGGGGTAGTGATGGTGGGGATAAGGATAATGGGGATAGGCGTAGGGCATTGGTGCTGCCAGTCCCTCTTCATATGGTGGAGGGGCAGCGAGGGCTGACATCTGCACAAGGGAGAGAGAGAGAGAGAGAGAGAGAGAGAGATTTAGACAACCGGACAGCCAAGCTGTGCGAGTGAGTGAGTGAGTGAGTGAGTGAACACGAGAGTGGGAAAAGGAAGTAGAATGCACACCAGAGTGGGACAGTCAAGCAGAGTTACAATGTGCAGCTTGGCGATTAGGGTTGTTTGTACATGCATGATGTCGTTATGAAATAAGTGCGAAGAAGCAGCGGCGAAACAATAACGTGCACAGCAATGTGGTACGTACCACTGCTGCCGTTCCTTCCCTCAGTGCAAATGCCCAAGCTCTGCAAGAGGAAATGGAGACGGTAAACAAAACAAACCGACAGCAGTAAACATCGAACATCACGTGCAACGACTTCGCACGGGAAACCTACGACATGGTGAAGCTCACAAGAAATATTTCAACATCAGCTGCAAATAAATTGATAAACACACAAATAAACCCGTACGTACGTACATACACGTGTAACTGACAAGCCGACGAGAGCGAGGCCGAGGCCCCGTCTCTGCACGAGTTAGCCTTTTCAACCTCCTCTGTTCCTTATTTGAATCGAAACAAAAGATAAGATATTGCAAATGTTGTTGTAGTTAGTTGTGGGTGGTACACGTTGTGCGTGTGTATATATGGTACATCGATATCAGACTATATTACTGTCGTGGGTACTGGGAAGCAAGAGCCACACCAGGTATTGCCACACGCATCCTGACCAACAGGAAATGCCTTCCACACGTTAACCTGTCTGTGGGACAGAAAACAGTTGTGGGGTTCGCCAGGAACAATTGAAACCTTAAAAAGGCTCTTCTGGATAAACAGTTGCACCGGCTCCACCTATAAGGCCCGATCTTGGCAGAGCTACAGCCCCCTAGCTCCCAGTACGATTGTACCGCAGCCAATACTAGGAAGATAATTTAAATCTCAGTTTTATAGACCAGTCCACCCCGGAGAGGGAACATCCACGGACACGCGTTTCGGGATTGTTGGCTCTCGTCAGCGTGGAGCAGAAGCTCCTACTCCCACTCAGGCCCACTGTCGTCTCGCCAGCCTCGTGTACACTCACATACAGGAGCATTTGTCTGTATTCATGTCTGAACTCTCAACAACTCGAACTGCATTTTCTTCCAGTTCCCCTGTCCTAATCACCTGCGTTAACCAAGGTATCAAAATTACAAACCAAGGTCCTGCATTCCGTTGATAACTAGGCCAGCAAATAACCGATATGGATCTCATCCTAAAAGTGATTTGCAGTCCAAGCCATGAGGATACGTTTTCCTAATACTTCTGGTCAATAATAATAATAATAATAATAATAATTTAATCACACAGAGATGGCAGTCACAATAGTACTGCTTCAAGTCACCAGAAATTAAAGTTAATTTTCAAATCACCGGAACAAAGAGCCTCGAAGGTGGCTACAACTGCCTCCGAACATCATTTACAAACACACGGGTTGGATAAAGTGAGAGTGAACAATCTTTCGTGTTATAACGGACAACGAATGGCAATACCAAGCATTCCGCAAGGCACCGAGTGCAAGCTCCTCGAGAAGGTCTTGCATTTGGAAACGCGACGCTTGTTGTATTTGCAATTCACATTATGCATCATTGGTTTGAGATTTCATTTAAATTACTTTTCTATTTTCTAGCAAACAGACATTTATGGGCTAAATCAAATTTTACCACATTGTAGGCCAAATCAGCCATGATCTTCCTTTGGTAAACCACATTTCAAATTTGGCTTCCAAAGCCCGTCGTCGACTGGGCATCCTCCATCATACGAAGTCCTTCCTTGGCACACCTGAACACCTATCCACCTACAAGGCTTTCATCCTCAGCTTGATGGAGTACTGCTCTCCCTTCTGGGCTGGCTCCCCTGTCTCACGCCTTGCTCAGCTCGACGCCATGGAAACCAAGGCCTTTAAAGATCATTGGAATCTCTCATGCTGAAGCTGAAGCTGAATCCATTGGTCTAAAATTTCGCCTTCGCAGACAGGTCAGGGGGTAGGGGGGAAACTACCTGAATCCAGGATCACTGCTCACCTCCACTCATTTGTTCCTGTTGTTTTTTTGTTTTTTCCTCCTTCCCTGTGGAATCAACTTCCACATTCCCTTCAATCTCATTCCTCCCTCCAGGTCTTCAAGACTGTTCACCACCATCTCAAATCGTCTCCAATCCAAAACCATGATCTTTTCTACTCTCGTTAACCCCACCCAAATCCCTCCTCCTTCCAAATTTCCGGTTTTCCCTCCTTGGAGTTTCCTTCTTTGTCCATCGTATCCACCCAATGCATGCGTGTTTTGTGTCCTGTTTGTGTCTGTTACGTCCCGATCCATTCAGTGTACTGGCTCTTCCACAAGCCTTGACTATGTATACAAAAAAGGTGTACGTCAACACTGTGGTCCAAGCTCTGCATTCTATATTTTATAAGCCAGGTGCATCAGGAGTGAGTACATGACAAAATGACCTTCCATGAGCCTCCACGTCTGGACTGAATCTATAGGTTGTCCACATCGAGAATTAGAACTCTCAGCCTTGTCCACATTGTTAAGCCATTCCATCATGCATATTCACCGCACGACGATACGCTCGACTTCCAAAAGATTCCGACACCGAACCAGACTCTAATGGTGTACCTTGTCCTTTAAGGGCCATCCATATGATGGTCTAGGACTCTAGGTTATTTGGTATTAGAGTAACCGGATTTGGACCCACCGACGACGTCTTTTGATTGCCCATTGCAGTTACACAGATCTTCAGCGAATCGCAAGAACATTGGACATGCCAAAGCATCGCGGCCGTACCCATACAGATGATCGGGCCCAACACACACAGAACTCTTTTTGGGAAAATCCTAATCACCTTGTCATAGGAAAATAAATGGATCACACTCACCTATACTTCACACTCAACGGAACACTATGGTGGATTCTTAACAAGCTCCACGTTTCGGAGGCAAAGTTTTACTCGATATGAAAACATGTCTATGAGGGTGAAGGTTCTGCATGCTGAGGAAGTTAGTTCAGTCGCATGACATCACACGTACAACAAACACGAGAAATGATACAAAGACTCCTATTCTAGTCGTGAGGCGATGTAACTCCCTTGTGTCTAATCACAAGCTGCAGATTGAAAATGTTAATGAAACAGAGCATCACGCAATGAGGAAGGAGAGGCGAACAGAAAAGGTGGAAATAAAGAAATTAAAAAGATAAACGACGACCCAGGAGAACGTACATGGCATCATCTTCCGTCTCTGCGCACAGATTCACCGACGAGTTGTTGATCAGAATTATAGACAACAGTGATTCTCTTGGCTTGTCTTCTGGTGGATTCAAACCTGACAGAAGAAAAGACAAGAACGCAATTAAACAAAATTCCTTAAATCCGGGACGAAACTACTAAAATAACCATGACCCCAGAGATTCAGCTAAAATCCCCGGTCTCGTCCACGAGACACTCACCACAACATTCGAAGCCGGTGTGTAGCGTGTGCGTGTCCGACAGCAAAAGGGCAAGCTCGAGGTCCGAGCGGCTCGGATCGGTGGAGAAGCAAAGCCGGCCGTCTAGAAACAAATCGAACCAAGCTCGCCGCCATCTCCTCAACACCGAGGCTAAAAAAGGCAGAGAGAGAGAGAGAGAGAGAGAGAGAGAGAGAGAGAGAGAGAGAGAGAGAGAGAGAGAGAGAGAGAGGATGGATCGAAGCTGGAATCACAAGTCAACTCTCGGCGCAAAAGGGAATCGGCTTACACAAACAACAATCATTCACGGACAATTCCTTGACATTCAGATTGATGGTGTTGACTGGATTCATTTTTAGAGACAAAAAGAAAAAAGTAATGAGAGCGAAGTTGATGGCCTGCAATCGCAAATCCCCACGCTTCCCACGGAAAGCAAAGTTGAAAGATGACATAAAGTTCCAACAGGAATAACCCCATATCAAATGTTGAGTTAAAAAAACAAATAAACAATCTTCTGTTTTGACCTCTGTGACCACGAGTCCACACCCATTGGGGCATGAACCGGGGGTCCAACCCAATTTTTAAAAATGCCTTTACTCCATATTTCAACGTCCCCCCAATGTTGATTGCATGTACAAAGATTCATATGGATACAAACACACGACATAATAGTGACGCGAGCTTTTCGTGCTGCACTCTTCAGGGTAAAAATCGCAGCAAGTGAAGAGGACGTGAAGGCGTGTGCTTTATACGCAGGTCTCAATAAAGGTAGACGCTGATTGGTTCAACCGGAATGACGTCTCGGTTAATCCAAACGCCCATTGGTCGGCTCATCATCTTCACCTCGAGCTCCCATTGGCTGGAGCAGAGTTCGTCGATGATTGACGTTTGCAACCACATCCTGGAGAGAGGGGGGATGGGTTTCCCAGGTCCATTCACCATTTGTTACCGTACTTCATTGATCTTTCCATGCTGAAAGAGACACAGAGATCGTACAAATTCCTTTTGACGACATAATATTGGATCGGTGGTAAGGATGAAGGTTGCTTCCAACATACGTAAATGAAACGAGCTCCGACCTCGGCTCAATATCCTAATATATCTGCATTGTACTGGTCTGCACAGATAGGGTTGGCAACCAGTGCTGTGCAATGGCAGATGAAGCAGATACAGTGGCCGGTGGTTGCTGGATGTTTCTACATGCTCGCACTGGTTGTGTTCTAACCCTCACAATCGTTCTTCGAATCGCCAAGGGGACGTGTTGTTTGATCCGATCAGCCAATCTTAGTGTTGTGCGGCCCACGTACCGAGCTTCACATCGGCACTTAAACTCATAAATAACATTGGTTGTTTGTGAGGTGGGTAGCACATCCTTGTTGACCGACGTCAGCAAACGGCGAGAGGAAAAGATTACTCGGGGTTGCACAGCCAGAAACGTGTTGGACACAATATGTTTGATTTGTACTTCAAACCTTCGTGATGATTGCCCTTTCCAGGGCATCCTGATATAGACTGGACATTTGTCCGGACCAATCTTGCGATCTTTTGTCGTGTTTAGAAACTTGTATATGTATCTCTTAACTATATGCTCAGGATAACAATTCTCACCGAGTATATTCATGATTTTGTCAATTTCAGCAGGAAGATTACAAGGTGAACAAATCCTCTGTGCTCTGTTAACCAGGATATTGATCAAGGCAATTTTGTTTCTCGTGGAGCTGTAGTAGTCCCACCGAGTATACTGCCCTGTGAAAGTGGGCTTCCGGTAGATGGATGTTGTGAAACCAAGGTTGGATCTATCAACCAACAAGGATTGAGGCAATACAAGGATTGAGGAGGAATGCTGCCATTCACATCTGCAAACCGGATAAAGGCACCGGAGTGGTAATCATGAATAAGACTGATTGCATTGACAAGATGATGGACATCCTGAAAGACTAAACCAAATTTAAACATCTGGGCGGTGTAACGGAACATGATCGCATGCCTCAGGTGGAAGGTCAGATCGTCAAACGACTGTTAGAGCTTCTCAAACGTGGAGAACTATCAAAGGTGTACGACAGAATTAAACCTGTTGGAGCCCAACGTCCAAGAATGTAACGGCCTCGGAAGATTTCACAAGGAGAATATCCCTCCAGAACCGATACGTCCATGGTACGATCAGCACAACATGAACTTGCCAAGTGGTTGGAAGAGGTACTGCAACCAGTATTGGATTCACTTTCTCATTTCTGGGTTAAGATTCCTTCACATTTGCAGAATCTATTAGAGCTAAAACACCGACAAGTGAGCACACATCATGGCATCCTTTGATATTAAAAGTTGTTCACGAATGTACCATTGACGGAGACGATTGAGATATTTGCGCACATTTGCTGTATCAAATTTTGTGCATGCACAAAATTTGTCGACGAGCTCGGCGTACTACGACGTATGCCAGCGTGCTTCAGCGTGCTCTTAACGTATACAAAACTTACCATAACGTATTCGACGTGTCCAGCGTATTCGCAATTTTCATACGTCGGCATACGCTGGCTAAAACGTCAAGGTGTGACAGCTTGGCTTAAGTTATCGAACCGTTCTGTGTACGTTACTAATACGTTATGCATACGTCCAACTGTTATGAACAACTATTATACACCAAACACTGAAAAAAACAATTCATTAGCTTCAGCGTACAGCCAGCGTGGTATAGATAAATTTTGATACGTTGCCATACGCTGGCTAAATCGTCAAGGTGTGACAGGGGCTTTAGGTGTTCACTTTTAACCCTCAGCACCGAACACCTGCAAGCAATTGTGGTTTTCTTTGCCCTCGTGGCTGTTTTTTAAAGCAATTGCCAATTGGTTATTTTATATAAATCGGGTGTGCTTTAGAAAGCCTGTGCCGATTATCGGTACGGCGATCCATGATCATCATACCAGCCTGTGCCAATTATCGGTACTGCGATCCACGATCATCATACCAGCCTGTGCCGATTAGATACGGCGATCCACGATCATACCAGCCTGTGCCGATTATAATCGGTACGGCGATCCACGATCATACCAGCCTGTGCCGAATATCGGTACGGCGATCCGCAATCATCATACCAGCCTGTGCCGATTATCGGTACGGCGATCCGCGATCATCATACCAGCCTGTGCCGATTATAGGTACGGCGATCCACGATAGTCACACCAGCCTGTGCTGATATGACTATCGCGATCCACGATAGCGATACTGGCCTGTACGGATTTCCAATATTGATCTCCCTTTAAAACAAAAAATAAATCATTTTTTAATTCAAGTTGAAGTTGGAAGTAAAATAACTCGTCTCATCATAGGGGGG
>CM068962.1:7684082-7700672 GCA_035128595.1 Eptatretus atami
CCGTCCGTCCGTCGCCGGCCTCCCGTGCTGCGTCTGTTCGTCCGTCGCCGGACTCCCCCTGCTGTCCGTCCGTCCGTCGCTGCGGCTCCCCGTGCTGTCCGTCCGTCCCCGGACTCCCGTGCTGTCCGTCGTCTCCCGGACTCCCCGTGCTGTCCGTCCGTCCCCGGACTCCCCCGTGCTGCTCCGTCCGTCCGTCCCCGGACTCCCCCGTGCTGTCCGTCCGTCGTCCCCGGACTCCCCCTGCTGTCCGTCCGTCCCCGGACTCCCCCATGCTGTTCGTCCGTCCGTCGCCGGGCTCCCCGTGCTGTCCGTCCGTCCGTCGTCCCGGGCCCCCCGTGCTGTCCGCCGTCCCCGGGCTCCCCGTGCTGTCCGTCCGTCCCGGGCTCCCCCGTGCTGTCCGTCCGTCCCCGGGCTCCCCCGTGCTGTCCGTCCGCTCCCCGGGCTCCCCCGTGCTGTCCGTCCGTCCCGGGCTCCCCGTGCTGTCCGTCCGTCCCGGGCTCCCCCGTGCTGTCCGTCCGTCCCCGGGCTCCCCCGTGCGTCCGTCCGTCCCCGGGCTCCCCCGTGCTGTCCGTCCGTCCCCGGGCTCCCCCGTGCTGTCCGTCCGTCCCCGGACTCCCCCGTGCTGTCCTCCGTCCGTCCCCGGATCCCCGTGCTGTCCGTCCGTCCCCGGGCTCCCCCGTGCTGTCCGTCCGTCCCCGGGCTCCCCGTGCTGTCCGTCCGTCCCCTGGCTCCCCGTGCTGTCCGCCGTTCCCGGGCTCCCCCGTGCTGTCCGTCCGTCCCCGGACTCCCCCGTGCTGTCCGTCCGTCCCCGCGACTCCCCCGTGCTGTCCGTCCGTCCCCGGGCTCCCCCGTACTGTCCCGTCCGTCCCCGGGCTCCCCCGTGCTGTCCGTCCGTCCCGGGCTCCCCGTCTGTCCGTCCGTCCCAGCTCCCCCGTGCTGTCCGTCCGTCCCCGGGCTCCCCGTGCTGTCCGTCCGTCCCCGGCTCCCCCGTGCTGTCCGTCCGTCCCCGGCTCCCCCGTGCTGTCCGTCCGTCCCCGGGCTCCCCGTGCTGTCGTCCGTCCCCGGCTCCCCCGTGCTGTCCGTCCGTCCCCGGGCTCCCCCGTGCTGTCCGTCCGTCCCCGGCTCCCCCGTGCTGTTTCCGGACCCAACGCACCATTCGGTTGATTTGTCCAAGTTATATTATAACTGGGTAATGTTGAGGAGGGACAGCGAACAATAACTTCTTACCTGTTGGTGTCCAAAAAACTCGCTCTGAATGAGCCCTTGTCATCAGGCAGTGGAGTTTCTGTTTTGTATGAACAATAAAACGAAAACATAAATAATAATAATAATATGATCAATTTAAAAACAATTACACGACTCGAGTGTTCATCACTTCAAACGGGAAACGACCATATTGGTCCTTTCACATCAAATCAAACCGGACTTATTATACTTCCTGCAGTGTACACCCAACGCGGCTTCAACCGTCTACACCGCACAATATTGTACCACGTACAGATTATACACCCAACGGCTTCACCGTCTACACCGCACAATATTGTACCACGTACAGATTATACACCCAACGGGCTTCACCGTCTACACCGCACAATATTGTACCACGTACAGATTATACACAACAACGGGCTTCACCGTCTACACCGCACAATATTGTACCACGTACAGATTATACACCCAACGGGCTTCACCGTCTACACCGCACAATATTGTACCACGTACAGATTATACACCAACGGGCTTCACCGCTACACCGCACAATATTGTACCACGTACAGATTATACACACAACGGGCTTCACCGTCTACACCGCACAATATTGTACCACGTACAGATTATACACACAACGGGCTTCACCGTCTACACCCGCACAATATTGTACCACGAACAGATTATACACCCAACGGGCTTCACCGTCTACACCGCACAATATTGTACCACGTACAGATTATACACCAACGGGCTTCACCGTCTACACCGCACAATATTGTACCCGTACCAAAAACAACAGTACCCCACAACACGAAAAGCCACGAACAGATTATACACCCAACGGGCTTCACCGTCTACACCGCACAATATTGTACCACGTACAGATTATACACCACAACGGGCTTTCACCGTCTACACCGCAACAATATTGTACCACGAACAGATTATACACCCAACGGTTCACGTCTACACCGACAATATTGTACACGTACAGATTATACACCCAACGGGCTTCACGTCTACACCGCACAATATTGTACACGTACAGATTATACACCCAACGGGCTTCACCGTCTACACCGCACAATATTGTACCACGTACAGATTATACACACAACGGGCTTCACCGTCTACACCGCACAATATTGTACCACGTACAGATTATACACCCAACGGCTTCACCGTCTACACCGCACAATATTGTTCACGTACAGATATTACACCCAACGGGCTTCACCGTCTACACCGCACAATATTGTCCACGTACAGATTATTACACCCACGGGCTTCACCGTCTACACCGCACAATATTGTACCACGTACAGATTATACACCCCAACGGGCTTCACCGTCTACACCGCACAATATTGTACCACGTACAGATTATACACCCAACAGACTTCACCGTCTACACCGCATAATATTGTACCACGTACAGATTATACACCAACGGGCTTCACCGTCTACACCGCACAATATTGTACCACGAACAGATTATACACCTAACGGGCTTCACCGTCTACACCGCACAATATTGTACACGAACAGATTATACACCCAACAGACTTCACCCGTTCTACACCGCATAATATTGTACCACGTACAGATTATACACCCAACGGGCTTCACCGTCTACACCGCACAATTATTGCTACCACGAACAGATTATACACCCTAACGGGCTTCACCGTCTACACCGCCACGATATTGTACCACGAACAGATTATACACCTAACGGGCTTCACCCGTCTACAACCGCCACAATATTGTACCACGAACAGATTATACACCTAACGGGCTTCACCGTCTACACCGCACATATTGTACCAGTACAGATTATACACCCAACGGGCTTCACCGTCTACACCGCGGTCACCGTCTACACCGCACAATATTGTACCACGTACAGATTATACACCCAACGGGCTTACCGTCTACACGCCACATATTGTACCACGAACAGATTATACACCTAACGGGCTTCACCGTCTACACCGCACCAATATTGTACCACGAACAGATTATACACCCAACGGGCTTCACCGTCTACACCGCACAATATTGTACACGTACAGATTATACACCCAACAGACTTCACCGTCTACACCGCACGATATTGTACACGAACAGATTATACACCCAACAGACTTCACCGTCTACACCGCACGATATTGTACCACGAACAGATTATACACCCAACAGACTTCACCGTCTACACCGTACGAATTGTACCACGAACAGATTATACACCAACAGACTTCACCGTCTACACCGCACAATATTGTACCACGACAGATTATACACCCAACAGACTTCACCGTCTACACCGCACGATATTGTACCACGAACAGATTATACACCCAACAGACTTCACCGTCTACACCGCACAATATTGTACCACGTACAGATTATACACCAACGGGCTTCACGTCTACACCGCACAATATTGTACCACGTTACAGATTATACACCCAACGGGCTTCACCGTCTACACCGCACAATATTGTACCACGTAACAGATTATACACCCCAACGGACTTCACGTCTAACACCGCCACAATATTGTACCACGTACAGATTATACCACGAACGGGCTCTCACCGTCTACACCGCACAATATTGTACCACGAACAGATTATACACCCAACAGACTTCACCGTCTACACCGCACAATATTGTACCACGTACAGATTATACACCGAACGGGCTTCACCGTCTACACCGCACAATATTGTTACCACGTACAGATTATACACCGAACGGGCTTCACCGTCTACACGCACAATATTGTACCACGTACAGATTATACACCCAACGGGCTTCACCGTCTACACCGCACAATATTGTACCACGTACAGATTATACACCGACGGGCTTCACCGTGTCACCGTCTACACGCACAATATTGTACCACGTACAGATTATACACCCAACAGACTTCACCGTCTACACCGCACAATATTTACCACGTACAGATTATACACCCGAACGGGCTTCCCGTCTACACCGCAAATATTGTACCACGTACAGATTATACACCGAACGGGCTTCACCGTCTACACCGCACAATATTGTACCACGTACAGATTATACACCCAACGGGCTTCACCGTCTACACCGCACAATATTGTACCACGTACAGATTATACACCCAACGGGCTTCACCGTGGTCACCGTCTACACCGCACAATATTGTACCACGTACAGATTATACACCCAACAGACTTCACCGTCTACACCGCACAATATTGTACCACGTACAGATTATACACCGAACGGGCTTCACCGTCTACACCGCACAATATGTACCACGTACAGATTATACACCAACGGGCTTCACCGTCTACACCGCACAATATTGTACACGAACAATTATACACCGAACGGGCTTCACCGTCTACACCGCACATATTGTACCACGAACAGATATACACCCAACAGACTTCACCGTCTACACCGCACAATATTGTACCACGTACAGATTATACACCGAACGGGCTTCACCGTCTACACCGCACAATATTGTACCACGAACAGATTATACACCCAACAGACTTCACCGTCTACACCGCACAATATTGTACCACGTACAGATTATACACCGAACGGCTTCACCGTTCACCGTCTACACCGCACAATATTGTACCACGTACAGATTATACACCCAACGGGCTTCACCGTCTACCCGCACAATATTGTACCACGTACAGTTATACACCCAACGGACTTCACCGTCTACACCGCACATATTGTACCACGTACAGATTATACACCACGGGCTTCACCGTCTACACCGCACGATATTGTACCACGAACAATTATACACCCAACGGGCTTCCACCGTCTTACACCGCACGATATTGTACCACGAACAGATTATACACCCAACAGACTTCACCGTCTACACCGGCACAATATTGTACCACGTACAGATTATACACCCAACGGGCTTCACCGTCTACACCGCACAATATTGTACCACGTACAGATTATACACCCAACGGGCTTCACCGTCTACACCGCACCAATATTGTACACGAACAGATTATACACCCAACAGACTTCACCGTCTACACCGCACGATATTGTACCACGACAGATTAACACCAACAGACTTCACCTTACACCGCACAATATTGTACCACGTACAGATATACACCCAACGGCTTCACCGTCTACACCGCACAATATTGTACCACGTACAGATTATACACCCAACGGGCTTCACCGTCTACACCGCACAATATTGTACCACGTACAGATTTTACACCGAACCGGCTTCACCGTCTACACCGCACACATATTGTACCACGACAGATTATACACCGAACGGGCTTCACCCGCGTCCCTTACACCGCCAATATTGTACCACGTACAGATTTTACACCAAACGCGGCTTCACCCGTCTACACCGCACAATATTGTACACGAACAGATTATCACCCAACGGCTTCACCCTGTCACCGTCTACACCGCACAATATTGTACCACGTACAGATTATACACCCAACGGGCTTCACCGTCTACACCGCACAATATTGTACCACGTACAGATTATACACCCAACAGGCTTCACCGTCTACACCGCACAATATTGTACCACGTACAGATTATACACCCAACGACTTCACCGTCTACACCGCACGATATTGTACCACGACAGATTATACACCCAACAGGCTTCACCGTCTACACCGCACAATATTGTACCACGTACAGATTATACACCAACGGGCTTCACCGTCTACACCGCACAATATTGTACCACGTACGATTATAACACCCACGGGCTTCACCGTCTACACCGCACAATATTGTACCACGTACAGATTATACACCCAACGGGCTTCACCGTCTACACCGCACAATATTGTACCACGTAACAGATTATACACCCAACAGACTTCACCGTCTACACCGCACATATTGTACCACGTACAGATTATACACCCACGGGCTTCACCGTCTACACCGCACAATATTGTACCACGTAACAGATTATACACCCAACGGCTTCACCGTCTACACGCCACAATATTGTACACGACAGATTATACACCAACGGGCTTCACCGTCTTACACCGCACAATATTGTACCACGTACAGATTATACACCCAACGGACTTCACCGTCTACACCGCACAATATTGTACCACGTACAGATTACACCCAACAGGCTTCACCGTCTACACCGCACAATATTGTACCACGTACAGATTTATACACCCAACGGCTTCACCGTCTACACCGCACAATATTGTACCACGTACAGATTATACCCCAACGCTTCACCGGTCTACACCGCACAATATTGTACCACGTACAGAATTATACACCGAACGCGGCTTCACCGTCTACACCGCACGATATTTACCACGAACAGATTATACACCCAACAGACTTCACCGTCTACACCGCACAATATTGTACCACGTACAGATTATACACCCAACGGGCCCTTCACCGTCTACACCGCACAATATTGTACCACGTACAGATTATACACCCAAACGGGCTTCACCGTCTACACCGCATCTCTCTCTACGGACAGCACGGGAGAGTCCGGCGACGGACGAATAGACAGCACGGGGGAGCCCGGCGACGGACAGACGGACAGCACGGGGGAGCCCGGCGACGGACGAACGGACAGCACGGGGGAGTCCGGCGACGGAAAGCATGGGGGAGTCCGGTCTTTTCCCATTATTTCCTCTTCCTCTTAGCCCGGTCATGCAGCCTCACCAGCCGGGCACAATTTTCATCAAACATGTCGGAATTGGTAACGGTTTGACTGTTCAATTCACAAAGTTTAGTTAACAAGCTCTTTGAGATTGCTCATCAGAAAAATCTAATTTTTGCCAAAACTGAGACACGGCTTCATGAGTACATGTTGAAGTGTGAATTGAACCCAGACAACTCGTACGTTGCGTATCGAAATGAGGGAGCAGATAGACATGGGGAAGGTTTTATGTTTTTCGTTCCTAATGATATGGGACATTTTCACAAAAGCAGGTCAGGTAACGGTAAAGAACAAACTCAAAAATCAACTTTCTTTGATATTCTCGAAATAGTGCTTGAACCCCTTATAAGGTCTAGAAAAATGTTCAAATGATGTCAGCAACGCAGGATCACCATAAGGCCTATGCACTGACTGGGCAATATATGCTTGATAAAAATTCTCGGACAGTCTTTACCGTTACCTGACCCGCTTTTGTGAAAATGTCCCATATACAGTACCATCTTAACAATTCAACAAGTTTATGTCAAATGAAGCATTTCTTCAAGCAATGGCCATTAAACTCTTTAAAGGAATCAAGTCCTTGATAGTTATCCGAGTTTATCGACCACCAATTCATTATCAAGATTATTTTGATTCGTTAAATATAACAAACGACCCATTGCTTAATTATGGGACATTTCAATTTTCCTAATATTAATTGGGATTTAAATTAAGTAGTTGGAAAGGGACATGATTTTGATTTCTTAAATTTTTCGATCCTCAATGGTTTGAACCAGATAATTAAAAGTTCGACTCGTGGGAATAATTTACTTGATTTGGTCTTGCAATCTGAAATTGGACGAATTAATAACGATGAGATATTCCATCCATCAGCACCGTACTCTGTGCAGAGCGTTGGTGCTGCCGAAGCAGTCTCCTTGGCTGCTGGACACAATCCTGGACGGGTCGGGACACCGCTGGGTCGTTCCATGTCAAATCAGCCAAAAAATTAAATTCTGCGGTACCCCTCAGATTTTCCTGCAAAAATTCTCAAAGCTACCTTAACATATATGAGGAAGGTTTGCCAAGTTATAGCTCAAAATTCCAAGTAGTGTCCGAGATATGGCCCTACAAACACCCGAGGGGTGTTTCAATTCTGGCAGTCGCGAGTTGCAATTTGTTATCTGAGCATTTTGGAGGGCTCTAAATTCCAGAGTTTTACAGAGTTCTGAAAATTCACACAAATGGTGTCTATTAGTGATATGAGGCTTTCAGAATCTGACATAAAAAATGTTCTACTTAAAATAATTTTTAAGATAAGTACTCTCAAAAGTAGTGATTTGTAACATGCAGTCAGAAAGAGATCAGGGGTAGAGGGGGCAGGGCTGGATAGGAGGTGGAGCGCAACAGCCTGTAGGAGGGGACTGCAGGCTGGGGATGGGGGTGCCCATTGGTCTTGCGGGCTGGGAGAACTGGGGAATTTATTTCAAAGGACAGAGAGACAAGGGATTGGCTGCTCAGTACCTGCAGCTTGTCCTGCACCTCTCCCAGCTGTAGCAAAATAACTCCTTCCACTGTTACCTTCTCCCTCCCACTCTACATGCAACGGTAGGGAGATAATGACATCAAGTTGATTAGGGTTCGGGAATGACCGATGTCCTTACATTGCCAAGGATAACATCACAGTAAAAAATTATCATTTTTTTGGCGAGACTGGTTTTAACACAAAGAAATCTAACGATGAGTTAGGAATGAAAATAACTGTGGTGAGTGAGTGGAGATAACTATCCAGCATACAAAGTACTCCTACTTTGGAGGTACTTCACTTTGTCCCGTTACACCCAGGGAAGCTTTTCCATCCCCCAGCACAATTCCCAACTCCCAAACCTCCAGCACACTCTGGACACCACCCACTCGGGACGACCCGGCCCCGGAGACGTCGGGATTAGTAGGAAGAGAGTTGGACACAGAATCGGGTGTGGAGGCCACATTGCTGATCTCATTTGGAGGAGCATCGAGGTAAAACCTGGCATTGTTGTACAGGTGGGATTGGAATTTAAGATGGAGGTGAATGGAAAAGTGGGGCCGGAGGTTGAAGGGAGGCTTGGGGTGGGGATCGGGGAAAGACCTGGGTTGTAGAAGTCAGACTTTGAAGAGATAAATTCAGTACAGGAATGTTAGTAACAGCAGGGATGTGTCCATGGGTCGTAGTAGGACAGTGACTTGTCAAGGGGATAGGATTGTGGTTTGATGGAGAAAATGAGGAAGTGGAACATATCAAGTTTTTTGGTCGTTGTACAATTAGAAACTGAAATCTTAGCAAAACTGGGGTTGCAAGTGGAGTTGGGGTTTGAATCCTCCCCACAGATGTTTCTCATCCCTAGGACAGTGACATCTTCGACATTCGCAAGACCCTCATTTCCGGATCCAGTGCCGGTGATGTTATCCGAAAGGTTTTCATGCACAGTCTTGACGCCCCCCCTCTCCAACTCCGTCCTCTCCTCGATACGGGAGCAAGAGCAGAGAGGGAAGCGAGGCCGGGAGCGTGGGAGAGACGACCCGGGCCGTGGCTGGTAGAGAGGATGCGGAGGGCTCATGAAGGTCAGGTTCGGCAAGCCGTTTCCAGAACTGCAATCTGATACTGCTGCGAAGAGAACGGGAGATGAAGATAAATGCAGCGTCAGGCCAAAAAATTCACTCGTATGAAGAGTTTGATATTTGTACGTATTTGACGTGATAAAGACTCCATACTCCATCAGGCTCTTGATCCTCATCGGGCATGAGGAATGAAAAGAGAGTTCCTGGGGAAATCATGGAGAAATCCCCACCTGCCTGGGACGTTGGCCAATGAGGATGAAAGTACAGAGAGATGGAAGTTGAGGCCTGGCTATTGTAAGTACTAGGATTTCAGTGTGGAATGCTCGGTCTGGCGGCATTCAAAATTAATAAGAAATGAAATGTTGATAATGGGGCATTACCAGCAGGCTGGGAGATCGAACCTCGCTGATATCGGACATCACAGTCACCGGTGAAAGTTCAGGTAAAGATGGCAAACTACAAAGGTCCTGAAAAACAACAAAACATTGTCCGACCACGATGACCTCTGATCTCCAGGATGTTTCCGTTTGTCTGTGTTAACCTACCTCCGGGTGCGGGGGCTGGGTATGGGCAGGTTGGGTGAAACCCGTTGCTGATGCTGTTCACCAGATGCCTCACCTTGCACACCAGCAAACAACCAAACACACCTCACACTCACAGGCCACACAGTTTCCTCGTCCATAACGTACTGTATTCGATTGGTTTTGTGTCAGTCTTGGAGCCGCCGGCCACCGACCGTCTCGACGGAGCCACCAGCCACTGACCATCCGTCCGTCTCAGATGCCGGTTAGCCGCTCATTGCATCAAAGTGATGTATTATTCAGTGGTCTTTAAAATGACGGCTTTGTTGTCCATTTACATTTGTTTTGGAAATGTTACGTCGTAGGTTGTTCTGATGAATACACTTCAGCTTTGCCACAGTCGTCAAATATGGTTTCGATCCCATTATCTGTGACACAATATTGCCGTTGCACAATTTCTCGTTTTTCTCTCCTCTTGGATGCGTGTTATTTCTTACCCGAGTGACGACGTGCATGCGTCCGCAGATGATGTCCATCTGCAAATGCTTTCCACATCCATCGTATCACACCTGCCGGGCACAACACCACCTATGCTCACAGACGCACCGAACGGATGAAGACCATTGCGAGGACAATTTTGGCCACAGATCGTGGAAGATCGGGCATGAGGTGCAGTAGAATGATCGCGGACGTTCCCGAACGGCCTCTCTCCCGTGTGCGTGCGGACGTGCTTGCGCAGGTCACTCCGCGTAGTGAAGAATTTCACACAGCCGAGGGTAGACAGTTGAAGGTTTCGCCCGTGTGGAGACGGCTGTGCGCCTTCAACCTTGAGAAGGAGGTTGTGTGTGGGGGGGGGGGGGGTGAGGGATCAATTGAGAAGCTCGTAACCTGCCTCAAATTCTCACACCTCGAGTGCTGCCCACCTGTCCAGGGTGTTGAAAGCCTTATTGCAGTGCTGTGCATTGCAGGCGAAGGGCCGCTCGTGCGTGTGGCCGCGCGAGTGCACGCGCAGCGCGTACGACGTCAGGAAGGCTTTCCCACACGTGGGACGGGCACACGCGAAGGGAAGCTCCCCGCGGTGCGAGCGCTCGTGCGTCCGTCGGTTCCCAGCGGTGCTGTAAGTGCGGGTGCACCCATCGAAGGAACAGTCAAAACGCTTAGCCTATGGAAGAGAGAGGGAAGGGCATTTGGGAGTCTGACAATGGAAGACATGTGACCACCACCTGTAGTTGAGGAAAGCGCCGCAGCAGATTGCACATCAGGAAGTACTAATACACAGAGGGAGTTGAGCCATTTGAATGTGCAAACAGCAGCCATAGTGCCACTTCAGAGAAGGGCTTCAAAAACAAAAGCGACAAGTACATGAATAAATGGAGGATTATACGAGCCAGAGGGTATTTAAAGTGGTAACCCAACGCTCAGACCACCTCGACGCCAATCTATCCCTCGATACCTACAAAATAGATATGATGTGTGTTTTTCTGATTTCTGAATTATAAAAACAGTAAATTTGCGATCAAAAGTCGAAATCTTCTTCTGTACATGAGGTTTGTCCGAAATACCCGAGTGGTGATCAGGCAGAGAAAATGTTAGTTTTTGTATCTCGGAATGTGTTACTGAGCACGTTATGGAACAACAGAGATGGCTCAATCTTGTGGTTATCCACCACGACTGAGAGACGATTCCATCCCCACGATTAAGTGGAAGAAACAGCCGTCGCTCGAAACTGTAACACTATCTCTACCCAACTACTGGCAAGTACATGGACACGGACAATTTGAGCGATTAATCAAACACCTGTTGCCAATGCCCGGAAGTTACCGCAAGAGCACCGGAAAAAATAATTATCCATTATCAACATGAATTTCTACAAATCAAATGAACACCGTCGATAGTGGAGTAGAGAGAAAGTACGTACGTATCATCTACTACTCCTCCGAGAGGATTTAACCGAGGACGCTAAGGCTTTCAGGTTCACCCCCACCTCCTACACAATCCCCACATCAACATCACAATACCTACCACCACTCCCCTAAACCCCCCCCCACTCCACCACAGCAGCACTCCTCCCTCCACTGGGGAGGGACATCGACACTCACGGACATGACGGTGAGACACAGCACAGACACAAATGGCGTTCAGGCGAAGTATGAAAACGGGACGATCCCGTATCATACAAGACACCTGGTCAGCCTGCAACAGTGGGACAAAGCTTTCGTCACCCATTTTGTCCGTGATGTCCAAGTCTGCCTGGGCGGTACCCATGCTGTTGTAGAGATGACGGGTATTTCTGCCCGAGTAATTTATGAACCGATTTATCATTGATACAAAATTCTTCCCAATAAATTGTTGATTGAACGAAAATCAAACCCTCCCGAGTTGTAGTTATCAGCAACCTGTGATGTGATCTTTTTAACACTTCCACCTTCTTCCTCTGAATCTCTCACACAACGCTGAACGATACGGCTTCATAATTCCCCCGAAAGGGTTTCCATCACCAATTTTGTCTTCAATAGTTTCTTCAAAATCTCACTGATCAGTTTCAACATTCTGAGAACCTTCAGACTTGCTGATGACGGTGGAATCAGTATCGGAATCCGAGCTTGACATGCACTGTTTCTCCATGTAACACGCCATTTGGATCGAGGAGAGGTCATGGTGTGTCGTCCACTGGGCAAATCGAAAATGGACACTCTAATGCCTATTTGACACTGATTGGCAAAAAAGATTTTTTAAACTATCCTTCAAATTTGACCGCGATTAATGATTTTCAATGGTTTTCAGAAAAAGAAAATCGCATTCAGGTTCCCCTTCAAGTCCATTCCTCGTTGATTGTGCCGCTCAGCTGTCAAGTGACGGTGTAGGTGGTTGGTCACAGATACATTCGAGCTCCTCCATAAGCCTCCATTTTGTATCCAAAGCCACAAGCCAGCCTATGTTGTTAGTGATGCGTGGTTACCATAGGCTGCTTGCACAGGTTGATGGCTTGTGAAGTTGACGAAGGACGTAGCTGCTGTAGAGAGGGTTCAGCATCGGCTACGAGACCGATTCCGCACCTAGCTAGACTAAGCAATGAAGAGCAGCTGAAGGAGACGGGGCTTTGTACATGAGAAAGGAGGCAGTTTCGAGGAGATATGATGGAGATTGTTTCAGATAACGAAGGGTATTGACAAAATAAGTGCAGAAGAATTATTCAGCAGAGTGGACAGTGATGGCACCAGGCGACATAGCCGGAGAGTTAAGGTCGGGGTCTTTCACTCAAGAGAGTCGTTGATGCATGGAATTGTCTCCATGGATAGGTAGTGGCAGCAGAAACAGTAGATTTGGACTCCTCATGCAATTACTCATTTTGTTTCATTTTTTCACATTACCCTCCATCCAAAAAACCAAAACGAAGAGCATGTAATCCAAAAAGGGCGTGTGCCCACACACCGACAGTCACAGTAGAACAAAACAAAATATTTACTCGTGAAAAAGACCTGACCAAGCAGACAGCAGCCTTTCCGGCGACTTATTATCCACGAGTCAAAATTTCTAAATTAAAATTAAAAAAGCAAAATAAGTAAGACAAATTCAAATAAACTTTACTCGGAGTGTGATAACAGCTTTAAGCGTTTCGAACTTTAAAATATTGCTGAAATCCACTTTTTCCAACTCGATAATAAATCTGTTCAAATTCGGGGAAAGAGCAAGCCAGGAGTCCAAAGGATTCCAAATCGTCAAAGTTTGAATATTATTAAACACCGTTGTCTTACTCTACATGTGAGCCCCGAATAATTAAATGAAGGTATTCTGCGTGAGAACCGCCTTCGTACCGATACAATTAGTTTGATACCCTTATTAAATGTGGTGACCAGACTTGTGATGTGTCGTACAATGTCGGTCGTACAAAGCGTTGAAACATTTTGTTTATTTTTTTTTCCCCAAGAATCCCATCTCCTTGGTTACAAAGGATCCAAGCAAACAATTCATATGAATACTACCCTTTTTAACAATCATCGTACAATGGTTAGTAAATCCCAAATCGCGACTCATAACGACCCCCGAATCCTTTATATGCCGTCAACCCTGTTCATCTTCACACTTTTTACGCGCTAACTTTTTTTTATTACATTTAAACCTCCAAGGTGCACAACTACGCATTTTTCAATTTCTAATGTCAATTGCATCTTGTTTGCCCAATAAAAAAAAAGTTGGCTCAAATCCTTTTTCAAGTTTGGCTGTTTCCCCAATATCCTTGTACGAAAACACTATCTTCGAATAATCTGCAAACACATAAAACTGAACTACTCTCGAGTACTTTGGCAAAAAAAATATATATATATATATGTGTGTGCCTGGTGTTGGCTTAATGGTTAGGGTGGTGGGCTTGGGATCCTAGGATCCTGAGTTCAATTCCTGCTTGGCTGTTGAATTAATACTAGGTGGGGTTGACTCTGCTATCATCTTTCTGAGGTCGGCAAAATGAGTGCCAGCTTGTTGGTATTCTGTGTCGGAGTGGGGTCATTCCATGTCATTTCAGCCGGGGGTTGCGGTGACCCCCTCAGATTTTTTCGAAAAAATTCTCAATGCTACCTTAACATATATGAGGAAGGTTTGCCAAGTTATAGCTCAAAATTCCAAGTAGTGTCAGAGATATGGCCCTACAAACACCCTAGGGGTGTTTCAATTCTGGCAGTCGCGAGTTGCAGATTTGTATCTGAAGCATTTTTGGAGGGCTCTAAATTCCAGAGTTTTACAAACAGAGTTCTAAAATTCACACAAATGGCACCTATTAGTGAGGCTTTCAGAATCTGACATCAAAAATGTTCTACTTAAAATACTTTTTAAGATAAGTACTCTCAAAAGTAGTGATTTGTAACATGCAGTCAAAAAAATTGGAGTTTTCAAATTGCTGCCAACAGTCAGTTTATTCATCATGAAGAATTTTGTTGCCTGATTTACATAATCTAGTGACTGGATCATTTACACAAGAAAACTGAAACCTCTTGGAGCAAAATCTTGGGTGCTATAGGTGTCTGAACTTTGCTCCAGACTCAACGACACTGAAATTTACCCCGGTTTTACCCCAAGTGTTCACCATGTTGACAGTTACACAGCTCTTTTAAATTTTTGTCACTTAAAGACACATACATAGGCAAACTGTGGTAGAAAATTCAAGAGTTGTTCTCAATCCCTTCTATTTTTAAACAATTTTTATAAAGGCCCACCCACTATTTAAAAAAACATGTTCGATGAAAGATGTAGAATAAAAGCAATAGGTGTGCCTTTTGAAGTGGAAGCCATGTCAAGAATTCCTAAGCTGACACCACAATGAGCATGCAGTAGTGTTCATGGTCAGAATCTGTGTTTCTTTTATAACATTATTAATCTCAATACATAGAATTAATTTTGCACATAAAAATCAAATTTTATACCAAGTAAATACTTGTGTAAACCTTTATATTCATGCAAAATATCATAAATGTGGGGTTTGAATTTTTGAAGTAATTTACAAAAAATGCATCAATTTCTAATGATTCTGCAGTCCCAAAAGTTACTTTTTTTAAAATAAATTTTTTACTAACAAACATATAGAAAAAATAAAGATATTGTAAGGAAGTATGACTTAAGTGGAATCTAACAATAATAAATCAGTTTAGTAAAGCTTAAAGAAGTGTACCAAAATCATTTCCAAAGTTAGGCATGAAGCACAACCATCTTATTTAGGCTTTAACCTAATACACAGCCCTGAAGTAACTGCCAATGCTCATTGTTACATTTCATTATATCCTGGCAATTATAAAACTAATCACTGTTCACTTTGTACAATGGATCCAAGTACATTTGTCCAAACAATTTGATATGAAATTATGAAAAAAAAAGTTGAATCAGATATTGTACCTACATTTACAAATGGATGTAGACTTTAGTACAATGTACACTAAGTATATAAACAATTAGATATGCAAATGAATATTTATAATGGTGATTATTATGATCACATTATGTCTTAATTTGTAGTTGAGATTGGCGGCGGCCTTAAACTAAATATCCTTTTTAAAAAATGTGAGCCAAATTAAAGTAACCACATAATTGTTCTGACCAAAAAACACAACAATTTGATCATTGTGGTGCCAACTTACGAATGTTTGGCATGGCTTTCTACTTCAAAAGCACACCTATTGCTTTTATTCTACATCTTTCATCGAACATGTTTTTTTTTAAATAGTGGCCTTTATAAAAATCGTTTAAAAATAGAAGGGATTGAGAACAACTCTTGAATTTTCTACCACAGTTTGCCTATGTATGTGTCTAAGTGACAAAAATTTAAAAGAGCTGTGTAACTGTCAACATGGTGAACACTTGGGGTAAAACCGGGGTAATTTCAGTGTCGTTGAGTCTGGAGCAAAGTTCAGATATCTATAGCACCCAAGATTTTGCTCCAAAAGGTTTCAGTTTTCTTGTGTAAATGATCGAGTCACTAGATTATGTAAATCAGGCAACAAAATTCTTCATGATGAATAAACTGACTGTTGGCAGCAATTTGAAAACTCCATTTTT
>CM068962.1:7701184-7720436 GCA_035128595.1 Eptatretus atami
TCATACTTCCTTACAATATCTTTATTTTTTCTATATGTTTGTTAGTAAAAAATTTATTTTAAAAAAAGTAACTTTTGGGACTGCAGAATCATTAGAAATTGATGCATTTTTTGTAAATTACTTCAAAAATTCAAACCCCACATTTATGATATTTTGCATGAATATAAAGGTTTACACAAGTATTTACTTGGTATAAATTTGATTTTATTGTGCAAATTTAATTCTATGATATGAGATTAATAATGTTATAAAAGAAACACAGATTCTGACCATGAAACACTACTGCATGCTCATTGTGGTGTCAGCTTAGGAATTCTTGACATGGCTTCCACTTCAAAGGCACACCTATTGCTTTTATTCTACATCTTTCATCGAACATGTTTTTTTTAAATAGTGGGTGGGCCTTTATAAAAATTGTTTAAAAATAGAAGGGATTGAGAACAACTCTTGAATTTTCTACCACAGGTTTGCCTATGTATGTGTCTTTAAGTGACAAAAATTTAAAAGAGCTGTGTAACTGTCAACATGGTGAACACTGGGGTAAAACGGGGTAAATTTCAGTGTCGTTGAGTCTGGAGCAAAGTTCAGACACCTATAGCACCCAAGATTTTGCTCCAAGAGGTTTCAGTTTTCTTGTGTAAATGATCCAGTCACTAGATTATGTAAATCAGGCAACAAAATTCTTCATGATGAATAAACTGACTGTTGGCAGCAATTTGAAAACTCCAATTTTTTTGACTGCATGTTACAAATCACTACTTTTGAGAGTACTTATCTTAAAAAGTATTTTAAGTAGAACATTTTTGATGTCAGATTCTGAAAGCCTCACTAATAGGTGCCATTTGTGTGAATTTTTAGAACTCTGTTGTAAAACTCTGGAATTTAGAGCCCTCCAAAAATGCTTCAGATACAAATCTGAACTCGCGGACTGCCAGAATTGAAACACCCCTAGGGTGTTTGTAGGGCCATATCTCTGACACTACTTGGAATTTTGAGCTATAACTTGGCAAACCTTCCTCATATATGTTAAGGTAGCATTGAGAATTTTTTCAGAAAAATCTGAGGGGGTCACCGCAACCCCCGGCTGAAATGACATGGAATGACCCCACTCCGACACAGAATACCAACAAGCTGGCACTCATTTTGCCGACCTCAGAAAGATGATAGGCAGAGTCAACCCCACCTAGTATTAATTCAACAGCCAAGCAGGAATTGAACTCAGGATCCTAGGATCCCAAGCCCACCACCCTAACCATTAAGCCAACACCAGGCACACACATATATATATATTTTTTTTTTTGCCAAAAGTACTCGAGAGTAGTTCAGTTTTATGTGTTTGCAGATTATTCGAAGATAGTGTTTTCGTACAAGGATATTGGGGAAACAGCCAAACTTGAAAAAGGATTTGAGCCAACTTTTTTTTTATTGGGCAAACAAGATGCAATTGACATTAGAAATTGAAAAATGCGTAGTTGTGCACCTTGGAGGTTTAAATGTAATAAAGAAAAAGTTATGCGGTAAAAAGTGTGAAGATGAACAGGGTTGACGGCATATAAAGGATTCGGGGGTCGTTATGAGTCGCGATTTGGGATTTACTAACCATTGTACGATGATTGTTAAAAAGGGTAGTATTCATATGAATTGTTTGCTTGGATCCTTTGTAACCAAGGAGATGGGATTCTTGGGGAAAAAAAAATAAACAAAATGTTTCAACGCTTTTGTACGACCGACATTGTACGACACATCACAAGTCTGGTCACCACATTTTAATAAGGGTATCAAACTAATTGTATCGGTACGAAGGCGGTTCTCACGCAGAATACCTTCATTTAATTATTCGGGCCTCACATGTAGAGTAAGACAATCGGTGTTTAATAATATTCAAACTTTGACGATTTGGAATCCTTTGGACTCCTGGCTTGCTCTTTCCCCGAATTTGAACAGATTTATTATCGAGTTGGAAAAAGTGGATTTCAGCAATATTTTAAAGTTCGAAACGGTTAAAGCTGTTATCACACTCCGAGTAAAGTTTATTTTGAATTTGTCTTACTTATTTTGCTTTTTTAATTTTAATTTAGAAATTTTTGACTCGTGGATAATAAGTCGCCGGAAAGGCTGCTGTCTGCTTGGTCAGGTCTTTTTCACGAGTAAATATTTTGTTTTGTTCTACTGTGACTGTCGGTGTGTGGGCACACGCCCTTTTTGGATTACATGCTCTTTCGTTTTGGTTTTTTGGATGGAGGGTAATGTGAAAAATGAAACAAAATGAGTAATTGCATGAGGAGTCCAAATCTACTGTTTCTGCTGCCACTACCTATCCATGGAGACAATTCCATGCATCAACGACTCTCTTGAGTGAAAGACCCCGACCTTAACTCTCCGGCTATGTCGCCTGGTGCCATCACTGTCCACTCTGCTGAATAATTCTTCTGCACTTATTTTGTCAATACCCTTCGTTATCTGAAACATCTCCATCATATCTCCTCGAAACTGCCTCCTTTCTCATGTACAAAGCCCCGTCTCCTTCAGCTGCTCTTCATTGCTTAGTCTAGCTAGGTGCGGAATCGGTCTCGTAGCTCGATGCTGAACCCTCTCTACAGCAGCTACGTCCTTCGTCAACTTCACAAGCCATCAACCTGTGCAAGCAGCCTATGGTAACCACGCATCACTAACAACATAGGCTGGCTTGTGGCTTTGGATACAAAATGGAGGCTTATGGAGGAGCTCGAATGTATCTGTGACCAACCACCTACACCGTCACTTGACAGCTGAGCGGCACAATCAACGAGGAATGGACTTGAAGGGGAACCTGAATGCGATTTTCTTTTTCTGAAAACCATTGAAAATCATTAATCGCGGTCAAATTTGAAGGATAGTTTAAAAAAATCTTTTTTGCCAATCAGTGTCAAATAGGCATTAGAGTGTCCATTTTCGATTTGCCCAGTGACGACACACCATGACCTCTCCTCGATCCAAATGGCGGTTTTACATGGAGAAACAGTGCATGTCAAGCTCGGATTCCGATACTGATTCCACCGTCATCAGCAAGTCTGAAGGTTCTCAGAATGTTGAAACTGATCAGTGAGATTTTGAAGAAACTATTGAAGACAAAATTGGTGATGGAAACCCTTTCGGGGGAATTATGAAGCCGTATCGTTCAGCGTTGTGTGAGAGATTCAGAGGAAGAAGGTGGAAGTGTTAAAAAGATCACATCACAGGTTGCTGATAACTACAACTCGGGAGGGTTTGATTTTCGTTCAATCAACAATCTATTGGGGAAGAATTTTGTATCAATTGATAAATCGGTTCATAAATTACTCGGGCAGAAATACCCGTCATCTCCACAACAGCATGGGTACCGCCCAGGCAGACTTGGACATCACGGACAAAATGGGTGACGAAAGCTTTGTCCCACTGTTGCAGGCTGACCAGGTGTCTTGTATGATACGGGATCGTCCCGTTTTCATACTTCGCCTGAACGCCATTTGTGTCTGTGCTGTGTCTCACCGTCATGTCCGTGAGGTGTCGATGTCCCTCCCCAGTGGAGGGAGGAGTGCTGCTGTGGTGGAGTGGGGGGGGGGTTTAGGGGAGTGGTGGTAGGTATTGTGATGTTGATGTGGGGATTGTGTAGGAGGTGGGGGTGAACCCTGAAAGCTTTAGCGTCCTCGGTTAAATCCTCTCGGAGGAGTAGTAGATGATACGTACGTACTTTCTCTCTACTCCACTATCGACGGTGGTTCATTTGATTTGTAGAAATTCATGTTGATAATGGATAATTATTTTTTCCGGTGCTCTTGCGGTAACTTCCGGGCATTGGCAACAGGTGTTTGATTAATCGCTCAAATTGTCCGTGTCCATGTACTTGCCAGTAGTTGGGTAGAGATAGTGTTACAGTTTCGAGCGACGGCTGTTTCTTCCACTTAATCGTGGGGATGGAATCGTCTCTCAGTCGTGGTGGATAACCACAAGATTGAGCCATCTCTGTTGTTCCATAACGTGCTCAGTAACACATTCCGAGTACAAAAACTAACATTTTCTCTGCCTGATCCACACTCGGGTATTTCGGACAAACCTCATGTACAGAAGAAGATTTCGACTTTTGATCGCAAATTTACTTGTTTTATAATTCAGAAATCAGAAAAACACACATCATATCTATTTTGTAGGGTATCGAGGGATAGATTGGCGTCGAGGTGGTCTGAGCGTTTGGGTTACCACTTTAAATACCCTCTGGCTCGTATAATCCTCCATTTATTCATGTACTTGTCGCTTTGTGTTTTTGAAGCCCTTCTCTGAAGTGGCACTATGGCTGCTGTTTGCACATTCAAATGGCTCAACTCCCTCTGTGTATTAGTACTTCCTGATGTGCAATCTGCTGCGGCGCTTTCCTCAACTACAGGTGGTGGTCACATGTCTTCCATTGTCAGACTCCCAAATGCCCTTCCCTCTCTCTTCCATAGGCTAAGCGTTTTGACTGTTCCTTCGATGGGTGCACCCGCACTTACAGCACCGCTGGGAACCGACGGACGCACGAGCGCTCGCACCGCGGGGAGCTTCCCTTCGCGTGTGCCCGTCCCACGTGTGGGAAAGCCTTCCTGACGTCGTACGCGCTGCGCGTGCACTCGCGCGGCCACACGCACGAGCGGCCCTTCGCCTGCAATGCACAGCACTGCAATAAGGCTTTCAACACCCTGTACAGGTGGGCAGCACTCGAGGTGTGAGAATTTGAGGCAGGTGAACGAGCTTCTCAATTGATCCCTCACCCCCCCCCCCCCCCCCCCCCCCCCCCCCACACACAACCTCCTTTCTAAGGTTGAAGGCGCACAGCCGTCTCCACACGGGCGAAACCTTCAACTGTTCTACCCTCGGCTGTGTGAAATTCTTCACTACGCGGAGTGACCTGCGCAAGCACGTCCGCACGCACACGGGAGAGAGGCCGTTCCGGTAACGTCCGCGGATCATTCTACTGCACCTCATGCCCGATCTTCCACGATCTGTGGCCAAAATTGTCCTCGCAATGGTCTTCATCCGTTCGGTGCGTCTGTGAGCATAGGTGGTGTTGTGCCCGGCAGGTGTGATTACGATGGATGTGGAAAAGCATTTGCAGATGGACATCATCTGCGGACGCATGCACGTCGTCACTCGGGTAAGAAATAACACGCATCCAAGAGGAGAGAAAAACGAGAAATTGTGCAACGGCAATATTGTGTCACAGATAATGGGATCGAAACCATATTTGACGACTGTGGGCAAAGCTGAAGTGGTATTCATCAGAACAACCTACGACGTAACATTTCCAAAACAAATGTAAATGGACAACAAAGCCGTCATTTTAAAGACCACTGAATAATACATCACTTGATGCAATGAGCGGCTAACCGGCATCTGAGACGGACGGATGGTCAGTGGCTGGTGGCTCCGTCGAGACGGTCGGTGGCCGGCGGCTCCAAGACTGACACAAAACCAATCGAATACAGTACGTTATGGACGAGGAAACTGTGTGGCCTGTGAGTGTGAGGTGTGTTTGTGTGTTTGCTGGTGTGCAGAGGTGAGGCATCTGGTGAACAGCATCAGCAACGGGTTTCACCCCAACCTGCCCATACCCCAGCCCTCGCACCCGGAGGTAGGTTAACACAGACAAACGGAAAGCATCCTGGAGATCAGAGGTCATCGTGGTCGGACAATGTTTTGTTTGTTTTTCAGGACCTTTGTAGTTTGCCATCTTTACCTGAACTTTCACCGGTGACTGTGATGTCCGATATCAGCGAGGTTCGATCTCCCAGCCTGCTGGTAATGCCCCATTATCAACATTTCATTTTCTTATTAATTTTGAATGCCGCCAGACCGAGCATTCCACACTGAAATCCTAGTACTTACAATAGCCAGGCCTCAACTTCCATCTCTCTGTACTTTCATCCTCATTGGCCAACGTCCCAGGCAGGTGGGGATTTCTCCATGATTTCCCCAGGAACTCTCTTTTCATTCCTCATGCCCGATGAGGATCAAGAGCCTGATGGAGGTATGGAGTCTTATCACGTCAAATACGTACAAATATCAAACTCTTCATACGAGTGAATTTTTTGGCCTGACGCTGCATTTATCTTCATCTCCCGTTCTCTTCGCAGCAGTATCGGATTGCAGTTCTGGAAACGGCTTGCCGAACCTGACCTTCATGAGCCCTCCGCATCCTCTCTACCAGCCACGGCCTCGGGTCGTCTCTCCCACGCTCCCGGCCTCGCTTCCCCTCTCTGCTCTTGCTCCCGGTATCGAGGAGAGGACGGAGTTGGAGAGGGGGGGCGTCAAGACTGTGCATGAAAACCTTTCGGATAACATCACCGGCACTGGATCCGGAAATGAGGGTCTTGCGAATGTCGAAGATGTCACTGTCCTAGGGATGAGAAACATCTGTGGGGAGGATTCAAACCCCAACTCCACTTGCAACCCCAGTTTTGCTAAGATTTCAGTTTCTAATTGTACAACGACCAAAAACTTGATAGTTTCCACTTCCTCATTTTCTCCATCAAACCACAATCCTATCCCCTTGACAAGTCACTGTCCTACTACGACCCATGGACACATCCCTGCTGTTACTAACATTCCTGTACTGAATTTATCTCTTCAAAGTCTGACTTCTACAAACCCAGGTCTTTCCCCGATCCCCACCCCAAGCCTCCCTTCAACCTCCGGCCCCACTTTTCCATTCACCTCCATCTTAAATTCCAATCCCACCTGTACAACAATGCCAGGTTTTACCTCGATGCTCCCTCCAAATGAGATCAGCAATGTGGCCTCCACACCCGATTCTGTGTCCAACTCTCTTCCTACTAATCCCGACGTCTCCGGGGCCGGGTCGTCCCGAGTGGGTGGTGTCCAGAGTGTGCTGGAGGGGTTGAGGGAGTTGGGAATTGTGCTGGGGGATGGAAAAGCTTCCCTGGGTGTAACGGGACAAAGTGAAGTACCTCCAAAGGTAGGAGTACTTTGTATGCTGGATAGTTATCTCCACTCACTCACCACAGTTATTTTCATTCCTAACTCATCGTTAGATTTCTTTGTGTTAAAACCAGTCTCGCCAAAAAAATGATAATTTTTTACTGTGATGTTATCCTTGGCAATGTAAGGACATCGGTCATTCCCGAACCCTAATCAACTTGATGTCATTATCTCCCTACCGTTGCATGTAGAGTGGGAGGGAGAAGGTAACAGTGGAAGGAGTTTATTTTGCTACAGCTGGGAGAGGTGCAGGACAAGCTGCAGGTACTGAGCAGCCAATCCCTTGTCTCTCTGTCCTTTGAAATAAATTCCCCAGTTCTCCCAGCCCGCAAGACCAATGGGCAGCCCCCATCCCCAGCCTGCAGTCCCCCTCCTACAGGCTGTTGCGCTCCACCTCCTATCCAGCCCTGCCCCCTCTACCCCTGCATCCTTCACCCCAACCTATCTCCCTCCCCTCAGCTCAACCCGGTCTCCATCCCCCTCAGCCCCGTGTCCGTCCCCTCAGCCCCGTGTCCATCCCCCTCAGCCCGTGTCCATCCCCTCAGCCCCGTCTCCCGTCCCCCTCAGCCCCGTCTCCGTCCCCCTCAGCCCCTCCCGTCCCGTCCCCTCAGCCCCGCGTCCGTCCCCCTCAGCCCGCGTCCGTCCCCTCAGCCCCGCGTCCGTCCCCTCAGCCCGTACCGTCCCCTCAGCCCCGCGTCCGTCCCCCTCAGCCCACGTCCGTCCCCTCAGCCCCTCTCCCTCAGCCCCGTCTCCGTCCCCATCCCCCTCAACCCACATCTTATTGGAATGGAATGATTGAAGCAATGCCCTTATTAAACGTTAGCAAATTCTGTTCGTTCTTTTTTTTGTCATAATGGTATTATGATTAATAATAAGTAATATTCTTATTCCTCTGGTCACAATGCAAGCTGTGTTTGATCCCAGCCGATTATACCGATTGATGTTCCCCATCAATTGGTTTGGGATAACCTGATCGTTTACGTTACCGACTGCTTTGACTGTACCACGTGCTTATGATCAGGTTCCACAGACGTGGTACGAGGGGATGTCGAGAAAGGCCAATATGACAGGAACGCCAACGACGTGGTTGTGTGTGCATTGCAGGGTGCTGCTCTCCGACTGTGCCTGTGATCGTCATTAAACAGGAAGAGGCCTGCATTTGCCAATGTGTCTGCAACATCAACAACTGTACCAGCAATAACAAAGATTCATAACAACAAGTGTCCAATTAACATCCTTAATTTGCATCAAATCTGTTCGTAAAGAAATTATTTTGTATGATTAATGCAATATATTGTGTAAATACATCGATTAATAAAGATTATATGTGATTATAGTACACACAGGTGGATTGTGGTTGTTTGTTTGGCAAGAATCCCTCATCCATCTCATCATCCCCCATCCTGACCTCTAATCTTTTCTTCCACCATTGATCCAACCTTACCGCAGCCTCCTTACAGGTTTCCTCCCCTCTTCCCTTGTTTGTGTGCACCTGCGACCCCACAATCGGTTTGTTGCCGTCTTTTTTTTTTGCGCTCCGTCACCTCGATCTTGGACACACAAGCGTTGTACAGGTAAAAGGTGAGATGAACAGGTGATTTGCGGAGTGAGTGGTGACATCATTTGAGATAAAGTTGTTACCATGACTTGATGTACACACGTCAGGACTTTAATTTCCAACACTTAGCTTTGTTAGACCGTCCCCCGTGCAGCGGACATCGGGTTTGGCAATCACTTCTGTGTTTGTCCAGGTGTCTGGGAACGTAACTTTTTTACCAGAGTTTTTGGCATCACATTTTCAACAAAGTTTTATGATGAGAATATGGAGAAAATAATAAATTTGTTAAAATAATTTGTCATAATTATTATTGTTTGACCATTTTTTTTTTTGAACATTTTTTTTTTTCTTCTCAGAAACCACTTGTCTGATTGACAAATTGTCAGGGTAGGAGTGACCCCCCCCCCCCCCCGTGTGAGGGGTCATTTGACGTGAGGAGGACCTTGTGCAGAGAGTAGAGTTCGAGGCATTGTTCATGTCTGTACCAAAGGGGATGGAAGAGGAGACACAGAAAGACCACTCACCAGGCCATTCCACCTTGTTCAATTGAACTGCCAGCATGGTAGATGAGGTGCCAGCACGCAACAGATGACCAATGAAACGAGCAGAGTGAACTTGCTCACGAGATCCTGGTTTGAAAGCGGAATGACGAGGTTAGATGTGCTGCCTTTTGGAAACTTTCTGCTGCAATGCCATACTTAGAGGTCACAGAAACCAGAGCAGGCCATTTCGGCAGAGTTGCAGTTCAAATCACAGATTATAAACGAGGAGCAAGAATTAGTAAATCGGTCTGAGGGTTTTGTCGATGGTGTCATTGTCACGATGCAGTACAGTACACACAAAAAACGATGTTATAGTGGAGGGGAATACACAGCCAGAGATATACAAAGGTAGTTACAAGGATCAACTGAGGAAGGATGCAGCCTCTTTAACATCTGCTGACCTTGACAAAATCACATGATGGTCAAACACTTGGAATATGTCTTTCAATCCTGACAAATCTCACACACTCACCATCTCTCTCAAAGGATCATCTGGCAAACCCTCCCATCTACTTTCTTAACAATCCTCTTGAGGAAGTTCAGTCATTCAAACTCCTGGCGTTGGAATTGCCACTCCCATGATCTTTCTTTTTCTTTGAGCAAAACCACAATTCAAGTTGCCGTTCCAAAGCCAGCCGCCGACTGGGCATCCTCCATCGTACAAAGTCCTTCCTTGGCACACCTGAACTCCTATCCACCGACAAGGCCTTCATCCGGAGCTTGATGCAGTACGGCCCTCCCCTCTGGGCTGCCTACCCTGCCTCACACCATGCTCAGCTTGACGCTGTGGAAAGCGATACCTTCAAGATTAATGGAATCTACCGTGTTGATCCTGAGTCCATGGTCCTATCACTTCAACATCACAGACAGGTCGGTGGTCTCTTGTTCTTCTACCACCTCCTTTCTGATCTTGCACCCTCTTTTCTTTCCATGCTTTGTCCCCAACCCAGGTTACTGCAGGGTTCACACAGTCCACCGGCAAACCCCTTTTGGTGAAACTACATAAATCCAGGATCACTGCTCACCTCATTTGTCCTCTTTTTTTTTTTTTCTTTTCCCCACCTGTGGACAAACTTCCACATCCTCTTCGATCTCATTCTTCACTCCAGGTCTTCAAGACAGCTGTTCACCACATCTCATATTGTCCCAATCCAAAACCATGATGTTTCTACCCTTGTTAACCCCCATCCCACCCCAGTCCCTCCTTTCAAATTTCCAGTTTTTCCACTTGAAAGTTTCCTTCTGTATCCAGCTCATCCACCCCATGCATACTCTCCTACCACCCCCCCCCCAACTCCATTGCTCCCCACACTTATTGTTTGTCCACCTCCCACGATCTTGGTCCGGTTCTGCTGCTGGTGTTTTCCCCCTCTCTCTGCTCGTTCCTTTTGTCCTAATCCGTTCAGTGCACTCGTACTAGCTCTTCCACGAGCCTGGACTGTATATACATAAAAAAGTGACACCTCCTTCAGGGGGTGGGACAGGCTGCACAAGGCAGTGGAGAGAGTAGCCATGAGATGCTGGAATGTGGTACATGACTTCAGAGGAAGATTTCACAAGGAAATTCCAGAGTCCTCATAGAACACCTTACCCCACGCAGTCTTGAGAAACAAGGACATGGGCGGGGTCTGTGAGCAGTAAGTTTGATTGGTCGTGATGATGTAAAATGGCGAAATATTTTTTCAAAATTCTGCTAAACAGAAGGGTTTTGAAAGTGCCAAAAAGACAACATGTGTTGTCCAGTGTTCTTGTGCATAATTCAATTTCAATAAAATTAAGATTTTGAAGGATGTATAAAAAAAGAAAGTTTTTCGGAAGTTAACCACCATTGATGCAGCAACTTTTACACCACCTTATTGGTGAAATATCGCATGAATAATTAATGAGGTGGAAGGAAACGGGAGATGAAGAGGGAGGAGTGGCTTGCCGGGGTTGTTGATTGACGTTTCTTGCAGTAACCTGGATGCTGGTTGTGCTGGGTAAGCGAGTGTCACCTAAGGTGTTTGTAGAAGTTGAATCAGTTCTGGACCACGTACGGTTGCAACACAATTTAACACGTTACATTCTGTTGTTTGTGTCCTTTATAACTTCCTTAAAAACAGGAAGTTTCCTGTTTGGAATGATTTTCAATTTTGTTTGACTGCCAGGCAGGCAGACAGAGTAAAAACATTATCTCGCTTGTCTCTGCGCACGTGCGATCGGGACGAATTCAGAGCCAATGTACTGCTAAACTGCAGGTTTGTTTCCCAATCCATGTTCAAGATATAACATTCAATTTGAATGAAGTTGTTCCTCGATCGTAAACAGATGGGTGTCGACAGACGGACGGACAGAAGTGAATCAATTGCTTAACCCCGTTCGCATGCGTGGGGTAAAAGGGGAGGGTGGAGGAGGGGAAGCCAGGAAAATGGGTGGCAGGTTTGATGATCTGAAAAGGGGTGGAAGCCCGAATAGGATGGGAGAGAGGGGCAGGTGGGAGCCTGAAACGGAATATATGCGGAACCAAACACGCACGCACGCATTTGGGGAAGAAGAGAGAGGGTGACTTCACATACTAGAGAGAAAACTTGCATGAATTATCATGATTATCACAGAAAAGGAAGAGCAAGGAAAAGAAACTGTGTTCGAGGATTTGGTTCGAGAATCAGCTAGAAGGGCAATCTTCGACGTTGTGATGTCATCAATGTGCCTCCGCCCATATTATTATACATGCTTGTACCAAGTTTAATTTAAATCCCTGAACCCAGATTTAAAATAAATAATTCTGGCTGCCAGACCATGCGTCCGATCCGGTTGAAATTTAAAACGTATATTCCCAACGAATACTAGATCATCACTGTGAAAGTTTCATGTCGATTTATGAAGCGGTTGAAGAGAAAGTATTTTGTTTTTGAGGTTTACATTCAATCCAATATAGCTGCCAGACCATGTGACCTATTAATTATTCCCGTACAGCCTGGTATCCCCAAAGCATGGGAAACATGTGGATGAAGTTTCCCCTCGATCTGTCAAGCCATTCTGGAGAAGATTTTTGAAAGGTTTATTCTTTAAAAAAAAATAAAAAAATCAGTTGCCAAACCATGTGACCTATGATGTCATCGGTGGAGAACTTTTTCTTCCTCATGGATAGGCGATCATAGCTGTAAAGTTTAGTCTCGATCTGTTCAGCCGTTGCGGAGAAGATTTTTATGTTAAAAAAAAATGGCTGCCGAACCACTGACCTATGACATCATCAATTTTTTTTCTCCATACAATTTGGTCCGATGACCCTCAAAATTTTTCGCACTGATATTGGAAAGCGGTCGACGTATGCATTTATGACGTCATAATGAAGGCAGTTATGACATCATCAAAAAAAAAATCACTTCAGGCAAAGTACTTCACACGTGCCAAGTTTCAATTTTTTCCATGAAGCGGTTTCAGAGATGGAGGTCCAACGATTTTCCTTTTTTACAACATGGCTGCCAGACCACATGACCGATGACATCATAATTATCATTAAAACGTTCTACATGAATAGTCGCACCAATAGTGAAAATTTCGTGTCTATCGGATAAGCGGTTGCAGAGATTATAAGCACGGACGGACGGATGTACATACGGACGAATGTACAGATGGACATCTGGACAACCCGAAAACAATGCCTCCGGCGACTTCATCAGCGGAAGCATAAAAATCTGAAGCTTTGCTCGTACAATCGGCCAGCTGTGCGGCGCGTCACTTCGCAATGCACTCGGCCAGCCGCCGATCCGACATGTGCAAAGTCGTTTGGATGAAGGAAAAAGGGTGACGTACAACTGATGTAAAAAAAAGAAGTTTATTGGAATAACAGCCATTTACACGAGCAATTATAATTACATCGAGTGAAAATGAAGTCAACGAAAGAGCATTCTACATAAAAACAAATATAGCACAAGAAAACTAAAAATAAAAAATACTCATAATATTAATGTCATCATCGGCGTTATCATCATGTGAACGGATGTTTACCATCGAGCAAAGTGCTACCAACCAACACGCTTGTGATAAAAGCTCAACACGTGCACCAAAAGGTCGCTCGGTGTGCTAAGGTCACGCTGTTTCGCATCGAGAGCGTTCGGATTGTTAGTAACTGAGCAACACATTTGTTTCAAACGAGGTCATCCAAATATAATGTATGCTCGGTAGTGATTTTATAAGGTTCAGAAGAGGGGAAAGAGGTGGGGGGGGGAGACGAGGTAAATGAGACAGCAATTAGCGGAAGGAGCGAGGAAAAGGGATGAGGTGTGCTGTGAGCACGGTGTAAGGGAGAGTTCAGGTTTGGGATGTGGTTTTTCTTGCATACATAATAAATAGATGGCACACAAGGCAGCTCATTGGCTGCACAGCACTGAATGTCACTCATTGCCGTTGCAAGAGACTGCGGATGGGAACTTGATGGACATTTTAATCGAAACGTTGGTAACCTTCGATGAGTTCATAACCACGGGGGTATTTCCAACTGAGTGTCCCCTTTCACCCAAACTCAACCTGGCACAATTACCCACACCTTTCGTTAATACGAGGCTCCCCCAGCCTTCAACAACAACCCCAAACCTCCACATTCCTTTGCCTAACCGAGCTACTCCTGTCCGACGCTCATCTCCTTACTCGAGAATAAACACATGGCGCCAACACGAGACAGTCTTGCCTGCAATGTTCACCACATGACTCACGCTTTACATGTCCAGGTTCTGAGGGTGAAACGGAAGGATGGGGAGGCAACGTGAGTGGAGAATGTGAAGTGAAAACAGGGTGGGAAATGTCGGCATTTAACCGGGGCAGAAGTTCAAATACAATTTCAAAGCACGTCAGTTCGGGTTTCTTCTTCCTCGACCGTCAATCAGACATATTTGCTTCTCCTCACGCCGACGCGAGCACGTGGTTCACGCGAGCTTGTATTCGCTCATTTTAAAATGCAGGAAAATTCTCATCATACAAGGCTTTCGTTGGAGAATTGGTGAAACGTTTCCCACAATCCCTTGTGGAGCTCGGTTATTCCAGGTGGAACCGCAAAATCCACGGAGCGCAATCTGCAATGGCCAATGTTGTCACTTTTGTTGTTGGCCTTTCCTCCAGCATTCCTCCAACAGTGTTGGTTTTTTTGTTTGTCCACGGTCAGTGTGTCCAAGACGCAACACTCGGATTATTTTGCCGGAGCGTGCCGTGGGGCGAGGTGACTTTATCCCGCGAAGTGTGCAGCGTTCCCCGACACTTCGTCACTGAACCACAAACGCGAACGGACAGTACCACGGCACTCTACATAAAAGGAGTACTTCACACGTGCCAAAAAAAAAATTCCACATCGTTGAGGAACGCAAACCAAAATCGCCACTATCCCTCATGTACCCGTTGCAGCGGGTCTGTTGCGTACACACCGTTTGAGTAAAAATGAACACAAGCACTCGTAAACATAAAGGCGATGAAACGGTCATTGCACATCAAGGAGGAGGAGGAAGATATGTCTGGCTGCTCAAAACACCCACCTGCCCAGGTAATAGGCTCACTCAGCGTGTGCAGAATTCACGTTGAGGATGTGAAATGACAGACCATAATGAGAGTGTCACAAGGATGGATAACTATCAACTCAACATAACCCCAGTGGAGTTGTCTTATCTGGGAGCTTAGTTCCCAATTCGACAGCAAGCTGTCGTGTTAGCGCTTCAAGGACAGGGCGTTGCATCGAGTCCACGGTCCTTCGGGAAGGAGGGATTAAGCCAGTTGCCTTGTCTGCCTGCTTCTGTTTATGAACATCGATGGGTGGTGCTCCAGTGCACCGGTCAAACTGCAAATTCCTGTCCTTACCACTGGGAAGAGCAATGGCAAACCACCTAGTATATTATCTGCCAAGTGACAGCTTTGGCAGCGTCATCGTTCCAGAAAGAATGTGGCCAAGAACGGCAACTGATGGATTACACGAGCCTCTGGCACGTGAGAAGAGCTTATACACGTATTGTACACACAAGACAAGGATATAGGATTGATGTACTTTTGCATGAAGTACAAGGACATTAGAAGACAAAGTACAATTCAACATAACAATGGGCGGAGAGATACAAACCTGGGGTCTCAGTCAGCATCATCAGCTATGTGGGACCGCCACAATGCCAGAGGCCAATCTAGCTCTCACTTCGTAGAATGAACGCAACATAAAGCTTCCTTCGGAATGCGAGGAAACATCACTCGAAACGCTCCTGATGTGCACACAGCACTCCGTGTTTGATTGCTATGATTTCAATTGAACATTCATGTGAAAACACCTTGAGACGCGGCGGGTTGACAACGCCGTGCTGTTTGCAAAATCAAGATCGCAATCGACCAATGTGAAGGCAAAACAGAGGGGAACACGCCATGCGGCAGAAATCAGGCACATCTGCAAATATCAAACCATTTAAGTGGCTGTTCATTGTCGGCTAGATGCCGATTGTTTGTAAAAATGAGCTCAATTGAAAATAATTTTTTTTTTTTGATAATATTGTGCTGTATACATTATTTGAAAATGTCCAGTTTAATCCTCAGGGATTGTCAAAACTTGCCAGAATGGCCAACACAATAATGACGAGTCCCCCCCCCAGTCCCGTTTTCTGCTAATGCTTGTCCAAACTCACACTGAAAGTTCCGGGTTTGCGAACTTTGAAAGGATGGTGGAACGGTGCGCCGGACCCATCATCTTCCTCTTCCTCTTCTTCCTCATCGGAATTCACAGGCCGGTTAATTGGGACGTCATCATCCAGGCTATCTGCAATTTCCTGGCACTTCTGTTGTGGATAAACATAAAGGAAAAAAGTGGGGGGCGGGGGGGGGAGGTGAGGGTTTGTGGGAGGATAAAACGAAACAAGACAGAGCATTTAACAATGTAAAGGGCTCAGGTATACTATATAGATTACAGTAGATCTAACCAGAGCAGACACACTCACTCACGGAGACCAATTACAACAGTCTCTCCCATCCCATCCCATCCCTCCAGGAATGGACGAAGCGAACCAAGTGGAACAAGCGCAAGATGGCCACGCTCACAGTGGCCAGCGTGACTGCGGTCCCATGCCCAAAATGGCAAAATAGGTCTCAAACTAATGCAATTAAAGCAAAACAAAAGGTATGTCATCACAAACTGAGAACGACTACATCTGATCATCATCAATCTCTTCACTCTACATCCTTGCATGAACAACTAAATGAATGAATCGTGGACTACATTCGGAAAGGCTTTCGAGGAGAAGCGATACGTATAACCCAGCACGGTGAAAATGTTCCATTTGAAAGGCTGAGATGAGAGTATCCTGGAAAACTTGGATAACCCACAAACATTTCATTTGTCACAAGACCATTTCCACCTTGAAAATATCCCAATGTGATGCCTACTCTGAGGAACTGTATTGGAATGGAAGTTGGGCTTTGTTTTTGGATTTCATAAAGTTCATTGTTTTTGGTTCGATTTTAAGATGTGATCAAAATGGTGATACGTCCACCAAAAATTTTTTTTAAAAAAGATTCAAAAATGTTTGAAAGAATGACCAGCCAATCACATTGCAGGGAAGACTGAACCAGTTTTCAGATTCCTTCATGTGTAATGCAGAAGTGTCGTCCTCCGCAGATCTTGAGAAAATAACTGGTAATCTACCTGGAACGTAGCTTTGAATACAACAAAGACCCATGTTCTCACTTAGCAACCTCAATAAGGATTTGTAGGCAAATCCACAAATTTATTTGAGCTCCTGGGTCTCACTATCAGCTGTAATCGGTCTTGAGCAGATCACATCACCATGTGGGTCTCCAAAACTGGCCACTGCCTCGGAATTCTCTGCAGGGCCGAGTCTCACTCAACACCCTTGGCCAAATGAGTGCAAGGCCCTCATCTGGAGTGTCATGGGACACGCGGCTGCCCCCTCCCCTCCCTCCCCCCCACCGCAACCACATGGATTGGTGCTGCTGCATCTCATCATTCCACTCGAGCGGCCCTCGATGCCAATGAGTCTCAGGGTAAGTTTCTTGTTCAGCGCAGGCAGGTTGGTGGCCTTGCGGTTGATATTTTTTTCCAGATCTATTCTCATATTGCTCCTTCTGCCCTCTCCCCCCTATCAGTGTGTCCAACCCCTTCCTCCCATAACATTGCACACGTTCTACCGGAAACCTTTTCCTTGTTGCCATCCTGAAGTCAAACTTAAACATCCACCTCCGTTCCTTCATCCCCTATTCTCAATCCTGTACAAACGGCTTCTCCAGCTCATGTCTTAAGCTCTTCCTTGCCAGGATTTCAAGTCTGCTACCAACCACCTCCGGGTCAATCCTATTCCTACCTCTGAACTTTACTACAATCGCTGAGATCCTGTTCCCACCCATCACCCGCAATTCCTCCTCTTGTGCTGTCATATCTTCTAATGTGCTTTTGTTTTTGCTTCGCCCCATTTTCTGTCTTTTACCATTTGCCACATTATTTTGCTCTTCTGTGAACCCTGACAATTGCAGAAAAAATTAATTAGATTATACCAAAGAATGAACAAAATTATGAACAAACCTCCGTATGCGTTACACGCAACAATGAACCACCAATTGTATTGCATGATGGAACAAGACTGCATTTAAATGCAATGGGACTATAGATTGGAGTAGATCTGAGGATCGATCGTGTCGTAGATCTGCATGTGAACCCAATCACACTCACTGAGAAGTGAGCAATGGAAGTAAGCGAGGAATAAAATTTCTAAATCCATTGTAAAGGCCAAACAGCATTTCTATCATGAAGGAGTTGAAAATCTCAAATCTTCAAACCCAGCACAGTGGTATCGCTAAATGCGGAATCGGTTCCAACCCTACCATTGAAACACCCCCCCTCATGTCGACCTAGAGGATGACCAAGCAATAGCCAACTGCAATGAAGATGCTCAAAAAGTTTAACTTAGCCGTGGAAGATTTGCTTACCATTTACAAAGGCTATGTTAGATCACTTTTAGAGTTTGCTGTTCCAGTTTGGAATGCTGGTCTCACAATCCGCCAAAGTAACGAATTGGAACAGGTGTCAGAAAAGCTCTCCGAATCATTTGAGGACAATCACACAGTGGTTATGACCAGGCCCTTCAGTCTTGTGATATTCCAACCTTGAAACAACGCAGGTTTGAAATTTGTCTGAGATTCGCACACCGATTGCTACACATCTAAAGAGTTTAGACATTGGCTTCCAGACCTCAGGCAGGAAAGGATATAATACTCTCTCAGAAATTCATCTCAACTTTCACAAATTACGTACAAAACCCAAACGTACAAAACCAGTGTCGTTCCGTACTTTGTTAAATTCTTAATGAATAAAGTACTTTCTTCTCCCCCTTTTACCTTATTTTACTCTATTAATTAACTTTTATATTCATATATATATATATATATATATATATATGATTTTTAATTTTTTTTTTTTAAATGAAATCCTTTTCTCATGATTTTCTAGTCATGGAACGCCATTCTGATTCATTCTGCTGATTTTGATTTTAATTGATTTGAGATATCATGCAGCTGCTGTCTTCTTATGTTTCATCGTAATTTCTCACGAGAACACCTGTCCCTACCTTTTGGTCTGAGGTCGCTCACATGTTTATTACCTCTCTAGTTCTTTGAACCTTATATAGCCTGGTTCCAAGGCTGTTTTCCTTTTCCCTTCTTAAATCCCATTTACCCTGGTTTCCCCCTTTCTCGTGTTTACCTTATCTCTGTTTCCACAGTCATGTGCTATTTGCACCTATTCTCTAATCCTCTTCCTGGTTTTATTTACCCTCTTATGGCGTACATCCTGTCCTATGGTCACGGTGTTTTATCATGTAAATTGTGACTATTTCTCGTCATGCAGTCATGGCCACAAATATTTACTCCCTTGCACTTTTTTCAAATAATAACCATTTCTTCCAGAAAATTGTTGAAATTAAAAAGTATTTTGGTATCCACAGATGTATTTCTTTGGTTTGCAGTGGAACAAAACAAAAACAAGCTGAAAAAAATTACTAAATCTTAGCTTATTCCACATAGAAATCCTAGAATGGCCCAGACAATATTATTAGCACCTTTCAGAAGTTGTGAGAAATAATTAGATTTCAAGCATGTGATTCTCCTTTACTTTGGAATTGAACTCACCTGTGGTGAGTTCCAGGTGCCTGCAATA
>CM068962.1:7722620-7742089 GCA_035128595.1 Eptatretus atami
ACCACCTCTGATTCTGCCCGTAGCACCAGGACCATCTGATGGGACGGCCAGGTCTGGGCCTGGCGCCGCTGTCTGCGATGATACTGCTATTGCCAGGGGAAGAGCGGACAATGGAATTGGCCCAGAAGGTAACGCACCTGGCAACTGAGCAGTGACCTGCTCCTGCTGTTGCTTGAGTAACAAAGGCAATAATGCAGCAGCAGGGCCGATCGAGTTCATCACGCCAACAGCCACCTTGGGATTCACAACAGCTGCATTGGCACGAGCTATCTCCAGCAGCTGGGCTTTCTCTGAGACAGGAGTAAAAACGAAGGAAATTGATGTTGAGGAAGGAGAGAGTATGTTGCCTGGAGCTGAAGAAATGGGGTAGCAATAAAAAGAAATAATCAAAATTAAAGGGGGAATCGGTAGCTGAATTATGAGGGAGAGGGAGAGGGAGATGGAGGGGAGAGGGAAAGGAGAGGGAAAGGGAGAGGGAAAGGGAGAGGGAAAAGGGAAGGGAAAGGGAAGAGGAAAGGGAGAGGGAAAGGGAGAAGGGAAAGGGAGAGGGAGAAGGGAGAGGGAAAGGGAGAGGAAAGAGAGGCAGAGAGAGAGGCAGAGAGAGAGGCAAGAGAGAGAGCAGAGAGAGAGGCAGAGACAGAGACAGAGAAGAGAGAGAGAGAGAGAGAGAGAGAGAGAGAGAGAGAGAGAGAGAGAGAGAGAGAGAGAGAGAGAGGAGAGAGAGAGAGAGAGAGAGAGAGAGAGAGAGAGAGGAAAACACCAAAAAACAAAAAGGTCCTCACCTTCTTTGGTTATACGAAATGGCGATGTCGCTCCACCTCGTGCTGCCGGAGATGGAAGTGGTGACGCCAACCGGCCTCGAGGAAATGCTGGAGAGCTCCTACGTCCCCGTGGACCCCACCAATGCCTGGGTGCTCGTTCTCGGGATCGAGAGCGGGACCAAGCCGATTGTCGAGCACGATTAAAATTGCCTCCAAACTTATATTCCCTGGATCGAGACCGAGATCTTCCTTTGTCTCGGTCTCTGCCACGTGGCCGTGATACCGAGCGCACTCTTCCACGATCACGAGATGGAGATCGCACTTTCGAACCTCCACGGCGTGATACTTTCTTGTCCCGAGATCGGGAACGGGATTTACGGGATCGCTTCCGTGACCGTGACCGTGAGGCATGCTTGCGAGATCGTGACCGTGAGGCACGCTTCCGGGACCGTGATCGTGAGGCATGCTTGCGAGACCGTGACCGTGTGGCACGCTTTCGGGATCGGGACCGCGAGGCGCGCTTCCTGGATCGGGACCGTGAGACACGCTTCCGGGACCGGGACCGCGAGGTGCGCTTCCGAGACTGGGACCGCGAGGTGCGCTTCCTGTCTCTGCTGCAGTCAGTCTTTTCTTTCTTTTGATCCCGGTCTTGAGCATGATCGAGTGATCGAGACCGGCGCTTGGAGTCAGGATCTTTGGAACGTGATGAATGTTTTACCAATTCAGGACTTCTCTTTCTTTTCCTTGTGTCTTTCTCTTTTTCCTTCTTCTTTTCATCTTTGTCCTTCTTCTCCAGCTTTTCCCTCTCCTCCATTTTTTTCTTATCCAGTTTCTCTTTTTCCCTGTTCCTTTCTTTTTTTTCTAGCTTTTCTTTATCTCTTGGCGGCTTATCTTTTTCTCTTTCTTTTTTTTTCTCTTTTTGTCTTTCGAGCTTTCCTCTTTCATGCTCCTTTTCCAGTCGTTCTCGCTCCTCTTGCTGCTTTTTCAGTCGTTCTCGCTCCTCTTGTTTCTTTGCCAGCCACTCCCGCTCCTTTTCCTGGAGCTCCCACTCCTTTTCCTGTAGCTCCCACTGCTCTTCCTGCAGCTCTCGTTCCTCTTCCAGTCGCTCCCGCTCTTCTCTCTTCCTCTTTAACTTCTTATCTTCTACTTCCTCCAGCCTCGCTCTTTCAGCCCTCTCCCCCTCAAACCTCTCTCTTTCAGTCCTCTCCCCCTCAATCCTCTCTCTTTCAGCCCTCTCCCCTCAATCCTCTCTCTTTCACCCTCTCCCCCTCAATCCTCTCTCTTCAGCCCTCTCCCCCTCAATCCTCTCTCTTGCCTCTCCTAATCCTCTCTCTCTCACCCATCTCCCCTCAATCCTCTCTCTTGCAGCCATTCTCCCCTCAATCCTCTCTCTTTCAGCCATCTCCCCTCAATCCTCTCTCTTCTGCCCTCTTAATACTCTCTCTTCCCTCTCATCAATACTCTCTCTTTCTACCCTATCATCAATACTCTCTCTTTCCCTCTCCTCCATAGTCCTCTTTATTTCTGCCTCATCATCCTCAATCCTTTCTCTTTCTGCCTCTCCCACTCAATCCTCTCTCCTTCAGCCCTCTCCCACTCAATCCTCTCTCCTTCAGCCCTCTCCCACTCAATCCTCTCTCCTTCAACCCTCTGCCACTCAATCCTCTCTCCTTCAGCCCTCTTCCACTCAATCCTCTCTCCTTCAGCCCTCTCCCACTCAATCCTCTCTCTTTCTGCCCTCCCCTCCAATCTCTCTCTTTCTGCCCTCTCCCACTCAATCCTCTCTCTTTCTGCCCTCTCCACTCAATTCTCTCTCTTTCATCACTTTCAGTCTCCATCCTCTGTTTTCCCTCCTTCTCCCCTCTGGTACTCTCCATTTCCTCCCCTCCCTATCCATTCTTTCAATTTCTTTTCCTCCCCTCCCTCTCCATCCTCTCCTTTTCCTCTACCTCCCTCTCCATCCTCCACTTTTCCTCTACCTCCCTCTCCATCCTCTCCTTTTCCTCCCCCTCCCTCTCAATCCTCGCCCTTTCCTCCCTCTCATTCCTCGGTCTGTCCCCCCTCTCAATCCTCGCTCTTTCCTCCCTCTCGATTCTCGCCCTTTCCTCCCTCTCGATTCTCGCCCTTTCCTCCTTCTCAATTCGCACTTTCCTCCTTCTCAATCCTCGCCCTTTCCTCCCTTCAATCCTCGCCCTTTCCTCCCTCTCAATCCTCGCCTCTTTCTCCCTCTCAATCCTCGCTCGTTCCTCCCTCTCAATCCTCTCCCGTTCCTCCCTCTCAATCCTCTCCGTTCCTCCCTCTCTCTTCTCCCTCTCAATCCTCTCCCTTTCCTCCCTTAATCCTCTCCCTTTCCTCCTCTTAACCTCTCCCTTTCCTCCCTCTCCTTTCCTCCCTCTCAATCCTCCCTTTCCTCCTCTCATCCTCTCCCTTTCCTCCCTCTCAATCCTCTCCCATTCCTCCCTCTCCATCCCTCCCTTTCCTCCCTCTCTCTTTCTCCCTCTCAATCCCTCCTCCTTAATCCTTCCCTTTACCTCCCTCTCCTTTCTCCTCTCAACCTCTCCCTTTCCTCCTCTCAATCCTCTCCCTTTCCTCCCCATCTCAATCTCTCCCTTCCTCCCTCTCAATCCTCTCCTCTCTCCTCCAATCCTCTCCCATTCAATCCTCTCCCTTTCCTCCCTCTCAATCCTCTCGCTTTCCTCCCTCTCAATCCTCTCTCCTTCAACCCTCCCTCTCAATCCTCTCCCTTTCTCCCTCTCAATCCTCTCCCTCTTCATCTCCCTCTCAATCCTCTCCCTCCTCCCTCTCCCTTTCCTCCCTTCTCAATCCCTCCCTTCCTCCCGCTCAATCCTCTCCCTTTCCTCCCTCTCAATCCTCTCCCATTCAATCCTCTCCCTTTCCTCCCTCTCAATCCTCTCCCTTTCCTCCCTCTCCTCCCTCTCTCTCTCCTCCCTCTCCATCCTCTCCCTCGCCTCCCTCTCAATAATCTCTCTCGCCTCCCTCTCAATAATCTCTCTCGCCTCCCTCTCAATAATCTCTCTCGCCTTCCTCTCAATACTCTCTCTCGCCTCCCTCTCAATAATCTCTCTTGCCTCCCTCTCCATTTCATCCCTCTTCCTCCTCTCTATTTCTTCCCTCTCTCTTTCCTCCTTCTCAATCCTACCTCTTTCCTCCCTCTCCCTTTCCAGTCTCTCGCTTTCTTTTCGCTCCCTCTCCAGTCTCTCGCTTTCTTCTCTCTCCCTCTCCAATCTCTCGCTTTCTTCTCTCTCCCTCTCCAGTCTCTCACTTTCTTCTCTCTGCCTATCTAGTCTCTCACTTTCTTCTCTCCCAGTCTCCAGCTTCTCCCTTTTCTCTAATGCACCCTCTAGGTTCTTTCTGTTCTCTAGCTCACTCTCCATATTTTCTGTTTCCTCAGACTTTAGCATTTCTTTGTTTTTCTTCCCCATTACTTCTCTCCTTTCCTCCTGATTCTCCAGCTTTTCCCCTGCATTTTCCATCTTCTCTTTTTTTATTTGCTTCTTATTTGCTTTTTCTTCCATGTGCTGTGACTTCTTACTGTGAAAGCTTTCAGGTGCTGCAATTCCTCTTCCTGAAGAATCACTACTGCTCTCCCATTGGTGACCAGATCGTGACTCAGACTTGCCTTGACCAAGATGAGACTGGGACTCTCGGCAATGAGACTTGGACCTCGCCTTTTTCGACCGAGAGGAAGTTTTGGATACCAAGTTGTGAGGAGACCGAGAATGCTTCTCGCGATTTTTGGATCCGGCCTTTTTTGACCGTGAGTCACTTTGTCGAGACGAAGATGCAACTCTGCGTTTTCTGGACCCACTATGGCGCGATCGAGAGTAGGATCTGCGTGACTTTGAACCACTGCAAGACCTAGATTTACTACGCCGATACGAAGATCGAGTTCTGCGACATCCCGAATCAGCTTTTTGGGACTTATAGTCCCGAGGCAGTGGTGATTTGTTTCGTGACCTAGATCTGCTATGGCGGGCCCGAGACTCAAGCTTGCGAGAACGTGAACGACTCCTGCGACTCAGAGAGCGACGACGAGATCTGGATAAAGCTCTCCGAGATCGCGATTCACTACGACGAGATCGAACGTTTACTTTTCTAAAAGGTGATTCGTTGCGGGACCTGGAATCAGCATGAGTATAGGAATCTCGACGGGATTGAGAGGTACCTCCACGAGAACGAGAATCAGCCCAACGGGGAGACGCATCTCTGCGACGAGATCGCGAATCTGTGTGGTACAGACGGCGATCACTGAGAGACCATGAAGTTCCGAGACGTGTTCTAGAGTCTGCCCTTCGAGATTGAGAACCAGCACGATCTAACCTAGAGTCAAGCCGATCTCTACACCTGGAACGCGAGTCTCTACGCCTAGAACGTGAGTCTCTGTGCCACGAATGAGATCTTGACCTGGACCTGGAGTGGTCACGAGTTCGTGAGCGGGAACGGGAGAGGCGACCACGCTTCCGGGTATTACAAAGTGATGGGGATCTTCTTTTTCTCTCGAATTCTGGAGATTCAGAACGTGATCTGTTTCTGGTAGGAGATCGAGACCAGGACCCTTGTTCTCTCTTAGCAGTCCGGTATTTCCTTTTACGTTTTGGAGACCGAGACCTTGATTTTTTTTTCCATTTTGGTGAGCGCGAATTGCTTTTTGCAGGACTTAAGGAGCGTGAATTGCTATGATCATGACCCCTAGATGTAGCACCAGGGGATTGGGAATTGCTCAAGCTACGACCTCTGTTTAAATATGTTTTTGCAACCTTAGACACCGCCTTGGGAGACTTGGACTTGCTACGAGGTTTTGACTGAATTTTTTTACAGGTGTCCTCATGCTTTGGGGACAAGGATAAGCTTCTGGACTTGCTTGAGTGATGAGCAATTACACTGGTAATTTTGCAGGGCGACTTGGGCTTATTCAAATTTGACTTAATTGGATTTGGTGATCGAGATTTACTTCTGGCCGAATTGTCTGTTTCGGAATCGGATGAGGCGGAGAAGCTTCTACCACAAACTAAAGATTTGGTCTTTTGTTCATCCTTCAAAGTTTTTACAACATTTATCTTGCATACTGTGGATAGGGACCTGGGACAGTCCAAGGAGCCTACAGCTATACCTGTGCTAAAAGCATCAAAGTCACCTTTATATTTAGGAGAACTTTGTACCATTTCCATCTTCTGGTCTTGTACCCCAGCACTCTGTGCCTCCAAACATCCAAATACAGCCTCCGGGTTGACCTCGAGTCCACTGTTCTTGGCTTGATCCACAAATCCTGCATCCATGCCAGGTTGTTGAACGAGTTTCACATCGACCTCCTCCACAAACATTTCAACAGCTATTTTCGACATTTTTTCAGCTTGTATCACTTTATCCCCACATTCTTCTCTTACTATCAGTTCCGTTACCTCCGTTCCCACAATACCCTGATCGTTATGCCCAATGAACTCGGCTTCAATGCCACCAGTTATTCTTTCCGCTGACAGCTGCTGTTGACCATCCCCCTTACATTTAAAATCATCTTCTAGAGTTCTCCATATCTTATCCACTTCTATTGTCCCACCTTTCTCAGCTCTAATCCTATATTTCCCCTTTAACCCTCCACCCTCACCATCTGTAGACATCACAATGTCCTCCACTTCTTCACTTTCTTTCAGATCACCTCCTTGACCCTGCACACCACTTTCACACCCCAGACACTGCTCCTCTGTGCTCGACGCCTCGCTCGTACCTCCCGTCTGCTCCATGTGCACGTCAATCACATCCGCCGGTTCTCCGCCACCTCCTTGATGCTCTCCAGCTCTCTCCACCGACACCACCATCATCACATCCGCCGCTGCTGCTGCTGCTCCCTCTGGGGCCGGGCAGGCGGAGATTGGGTTCGAAACGGCCGAACTTTGCAGAGACCCAACGGTCTCAGGTCCAATTGACCTATCACTGCATAACAGGGAACCCTCAGACATCGCCATCTCGAACGCAGATACAGCCTGCTCGTTTCCTGCTGTAGGGTCACTCCCCTCATCAATCACTCCCTCCGCCCCCGCCACCGCCTCTGCCACCACCACCGCCTCCAGCTCCGTCTCTGCAACTGCCACCGCCTCCACCTCCACTGCCATGTCAATATCAGCTCCCCATTTTTGTTGACTCCTGAGCCTGCGTCGCACTCCACAGGAACGATGTCTCTGGCTCCCGCTCACCTTCCCCTCGCTGAGTAACGCAGACGAGCTTCCAGCTTCCTTCTCAGCATTCGCTCCTTTGCCTGTCCCTGCATCGCCTCGGCACGCTGCTGCCAGCCCAGGGCCTGAAAGAAAACGTGACATCAACTCCACGCCACAAAAGCTCGCAAGTTCCCACACTCAACAAATAATGCTTTAGCAAGAATATTCTTTTCAGTTATCTTTAAAACAAAAGAAAAGGAATCCTCTGAAAAAACGTTTGAAATCAGCACCCAAATCAGACACATGCATGCTTGAATGGGGCCAAACTAGAAAGGTCTCAATATCCAAGACTTCTCAAATTGATATAAGAATCCAATTTTCTTTCCAAAGTCTTATAATCTCGTTAACATCCAGAATTTCCATCAAGTGTCGTCACCAAAATAATAAGCAATCTGTTTGAAGAACAGCTAATGACACTCAACGTAAAGAATGATGGCAAGAGCTCTGCTTGCCATAACAACTCACCATATCGGATTACCAGGCAGAAAGTCTTTTTATTGAACTTTATGAAGACCCAGACACACAAAACAAATTCCAGTCCCCCCACCCACACCCCGTTTCAGGAAATGATGTCATCCCAAAGTTACCAACAGATGATGTTACTGACTCTGGACCGTTCTCCAGACTTCCTCAGCAGCCCTGGTTTCCTGCATCCACCACACACCACTCCCAGAACCCTGCCCTTTGTCCACAGCTTAGGACTCCACCTACTAAGTCCACTTAGTTCCTAAGTATGACCTGATGTTCCACATGGGCACATCACTATACAATGGCATTCACGTACTATTCGCAGAGAATTACTGAACTCATTCCATAACGGAGCAACCTTCGTCTTACTTTGCAATTTATTTGAAGCAAAGGCACACAGCAAATTTAGTATTTTACTTTCCAAAACCGATGAAAAGCACAAATAAAATAACATCTGACCATCGATTCATCCGCTAGAACGCAGACAATACCAGATCAGTTAGCAGCACTGCAGGACCTACAAAACACAGGCACACAAGATTGCTAAAATGCTGTTTCTCCTCCTCTTCTTTTGCTCTTTCTCACAAAAGAAAAAAAATATAGGACATAAGAATAAATAAATAAAGTTACAATTCTAAAGCTGCAATAAAAACTCAATCCACAAGGCTTTCACATGACACCCAGAGAAACCCCTTCCACCCACCCCCCTCCCACCCCAGGTAGGTGGACACTCACCTTGCTGTGGAGAAGATTGATTGCTCCTCCGTGCTGAAACATTGTCCATTTCACCCACACCACCTTCTTGTCCATTCAGCTCCCTGCAGACGGGTGGGGAAAGCGGGAAAGGGGGAGATTAAAGATACATATATCGTTATGCTTATTTCCCATATGCTTGATTCATGTTTAATACAGACTGTATTTCAATTTACAAACAGTAATGGAAAAGAACGACATAATTAGCTTTAGATTTGAAGAGGTACAAGACACAAAGCATAAACACAATTAATAACAACTAGAAGTGTACTCGGTAGAGCGCAAAGCTCCACCACATAATGCCTGAGCCCCATGAGAACATATCGGGCCCAATACATTTTTGAAATATCATGCTCTACACTCCACACACAGTACGATATCGTTTTTGGCCCAATCTCTCAATGGTGAAGAATGACTGAAAAATTAAATAATTCTCGCATCCAGATCCGGATTCGGATCTTCGCCAAAATCAAATTAATTCATCCCAATCACATACCCAACGTGTCCACCAAGTTTCGTCGGAATCCATACACAATTTTTGGAAAATATGTGATATATATCAGTTTAGCCCGATCTCTCAAAAGGTGAAAAATCACTTTAAAATTGTCAGATCCGGATCTTCACCAAAATTGAATCAATTCTTCCGCATCACAAACCCAACGTATGTACCAAGTTTCGTCCGAATCAGTCGACAACTTTTTGAGATATCGTGCTACATATCATTCTTGGCCCAATCTCTCAATGGTGAAGAATCACTGAAAAATTTATAGTAGTCGGATCCAGATTTTCACCAAAATCTAATCAGTTCGTCCTTGTCACACACCAAACCTGTCTACAAAATTTCATCCGGATCCGTCCACAACTTTTTCAGATACCTGCGTGGCGCAAGTGACCATTTCCACGCATCACGACAGCGCCGTGATGCTCATTGCCGGCCATCGCGCCAACGCCACGACGAGCATTTCCGCTAATTGCGACCGTGCCATGGACCGCATTTCAGCGCATCGCGACAATGCCGTGGCGCGCCTTTCCGCGCATCGCGAGCACGCTGTAGTGGGCATTTCCGCGCATTGCGACCGCGCCGTGGCGCGCATTTCCACGCATCACGACCAAACGCCGTGGCGCGCATTTCCACGCATCGCGACTGCGCGCGTGGCGCGCATCGCAACCGCGCCGTGGCGCACAATTCGCGCATCGCGACTGTGCCGTCCGTGCATTTCCACGCATCGCAACCGCGCCGTGGCGCGCAATTCCGCGCATCGCAACCGCACCGTGGTGCGCAATTCCGCGCATCGCAACCGCGCCGTGGCGCGCAATTCCGCGCATCGCGACCGTGGCATGCATTTCCGCGCATCGCAACTGTGCCGTGGCGCGCATTTCCAAGCATTGCGACCGCACCATGGCACGCATTGTGACCGCGCCGTGGTGCGCATTTCCGCGCATCGTGACCGTGCCAAAGCGCGCATCACGACCAAGCCGTGGCGCGCATTTCCGCGCATCGCGCCGTGTCACGCATTTCCGCGTATCGCGACCGCACCGTGGCACGCATTTCCGCACATCGCGACCGCACCGTGACGCGCAATGTGACCGCGCCGTGGCGCGCATTTCCACGCATCGTGAGCACACTGTGGTGGGCATTTCCGCGCATCATGACCGCACTGTGGCGTGCATTTACGCGCATAGCGACCGCGCTGTGGCGCACATCGTGCCGTGGGGCACATTTCTGCGCATAGCGACCGCGCTGTGGCGCACAGAGCGACCGCGCCGTGGCGCGCATAGCGACCGCGCCGTGGCGTGCATTGCTGCGCATCGCGACCGTGCAGTGGCGGTCGGGATGCACGGCACGGTCGCGATGCGTGCCACGGCGCGGTCGCTATGCGCAGCAATGCGCCCCACGGCGCAGTCACGATGCGCGGCAATGTGCGTCACAGCGTGCTCGCGATGCGCGGAAATGTGCGTCACGGCATGCTCGCGATGTGCGGAAATGTGCGCCACGTCATGCTCGCGATGTGCGGAATTGCGCGCCACGGCGTGCTCGCTATGTGCGGAATTGCGCACCACAGCACGGTCGCGGAAATGTGATCCACAGCACGGAAATGCCCACCACAGCGTGCTCGCGATGTGTGGAATTGCACGCCACGGCGCGGTCGCGATGCGTGGAAATGTGCGCCACCGCGCGGTCGCGATGCGTGGAAATGTGCGCCACCGCGCGGTCGCGATGCGTGGAAATGCACGCCATGGCGCAGTCGCGATGTGTGGAAATGCACGCCACGGCGAGGTCGCGATGCGTGGAAATGCACGCCACGGCGCGGTCGCGATGCGTGGAAATGCGCGCCATGGCGCGGTCACTATGTGCGGAAATGTGTGCCACAGCGCGGTCCCGATGGGGGGAAATGCACACCACGGCGCGGTCAAGATGTGCGGAAATGCCCACCACAGCGTGCTCGCGATGCGCGGAATTGCGTGCCACGGCGCGGTCGCGATGCGCGCCATGGCACGGTCACAATGCGCGCCACGGTCACAATAAAGGGAAATGCGCGCCACGGCGCGGTCGTGATGCGTGGAAATGCGTGCTACGGCGCGGTCGCGATGCGTGGAAATGCGCGCCACGGCGTGGTCGCTATGCGATCGCCATCGCGACCGCGCCATGGAGCGCAGTTCCGCACATCGCGACTGCGCCGTGGCGCGCAGTTCCACGCATTGCGACCGCGCCGTGGCGCGCATCGCGACTGTGCCGTGGGCGCACATTTCTGCACATCGTGACCGTGCTGTGGCGCACATTTCCGCGCATTGTGACCATGGCAGTGACCGCGCCTGTGGCGCACATGCCGCTCTCAGTGAACCGGCCGTGTCACGCATTGCGACGCATCGCGACCGCGCCATGTCACGCATTGCGACTGCGCTGTGGCGCGCATCGTGACTGTGCCGCAGAGCGCATTGCGACTGTGCCATGGCGCACGTGTGTGTTTTGCTCCAGTGCCACGACGCTGCGTGGTGGTGCACTTATGTTATGACACATGTGCAGTGCATTTACGCTGACACAAGTAGTGCAAAATTAAAATTCATCTCCACAGCTGACTTATCATATCCCCTCCAACCACCACTAGTGATACGATAGTTGTTTTTTTTTTAATGTCCCAGATCCTCCCAGCTGCACCTCAGGTATGAACACCAAATTTCACGTTATTACATCCAGGGTTTGGGAGTGCATACAGTGAAAACCAAAAAAAAACAAAATGAAACTTTTTATTGTTGCTGTCGTTGAATGACCTCAAGAATGGGATGCTGATCTTTTTTGAAGGGGGGGGGGGTGGAACTTGTTTGTCGTTTCCATCTGTTTGGATTAATTTGATGCAACTTTTCCTTCATTTTGTGTCTGAGGAGCATTTCCGTGTTTCAGGGTGAGACAGACATACAGCATGAGCCCATTGTTATACATGTACATATCGATGATCATTGTCAAGTGGAGTTGAGAGTTGAGACATCCCTTCACGTAAAAGTGGGTCAGACACTCATTATTATTATTATTATTATTATTATTATTATTGAATACATTAAGAGATTTGTTTTTCCCGATGTTATGTGTTTAATACCAGATCCATCAAAGTTCATGGAAATCCCAGAAAGTGTTTTTGGTTTTACATCATACACACTCATTTGATCACATCGACATCGAATGCAATACATTCCCTACTGAACTCAATAATACCTTTGTACCTCATTTCGTCTGCAAAGATATCGTTAAAAGACTTGTTTCGCTCATCACTCACTTCACTTCACTCCCTCCCTTAAACTGCTTTTCATCCTTTTATTCATTGCATCACCTTCTCCACAAACCCCCCCACCAACCACAATTCCCCCTAACCACAACCCCCCACAACCACACAACCCCCCCCCCTTTACCTCTTTTTTTTTTTTTTTTTTACCTCCGAGTAAAGTTTTGGTTTTAATTCCGCAAAACAATGTAAATACCAATTAACTAGGTGTTCGGGTTCGGGTTACATTGATCGTTTAGATTTGTTTTTAACCCTCATCACTGTTTACCTTCCGTGCACGCGTCGCGATATGTCGCAAAGTTGAGCAAGGTAAAGGCTTTTCGTGCGTTGCTAGGCAACACCTCACCGATAAACACAAATGCAAATGCAACACACACACACACGAACACACGAAAGGACAAATATAACCGTCTTAGCGAACATGATGAACTTCGTGCAAAGATGAAAGAAACGGCCCCGAAGGTCTGGCGTGCCGCGGCCTAGTCACCCTCGTCACAGCCTCTGAACAGCGGGCATCGAAGCCTCAAGAGACGGACGAGCATATGGCGGACACGTCCCTTCCCCAAACACGAAACACACGGACTGCCAATCGCGGGCGCGTCGCCTCCACCCCTCAGCTTTAGAACTCCGCGTCCTCATGGTGCATGAAGGCGCGAAATGGCGCTGAAAAAAAATGTAATGGCGTCCTGAAAGAAATCCCTTGTAATGGAGACCAAAGGCAAGTTGTTGTGTGAAGCCGAAACGTGTCTCTAGTGTGATTATAACCATACCCGTGCGAGGTATTCTCCAGTTTACAATGTTAATCATCTTCAGTTGGAGAACTCGTTAACGAAACGATAAAAAAAAAAATAATATCACGGCATCGATGCACGACGTTCGGCGATACACCGCTCATTGTTAGTCACGACGTCACGACGTCACGACGTTCGGCGATACACCGCTCATTGTTTGTCACGACGTCACGACGTCACGACGTTCGGCGATACACCGCTCATTGTTAGTCACGACGTCACGACGTCACGACGTTCGGCGATACACCGCTCATGTGTTAGTCACGACGCTCACGACGTCACGACGTTCCGGCGATACACCGCTCATTGTTAGTCACGACGTCACGACGTCACGGACGTTCGGCGATACACCGCTCATTGTTAGTCACGACGTCACGACGTCACGACGTTCGGCGATACACCGCTCATTGTTAGTCACGACGTCACGACCGTCACGACGTTCGGCGATACACCGCTCATTGTTAGTCACGACGTCACGACGTCACGACGTTCGGCGATACACCGCTCATTGTTAGTCACGACGTCACGAGACCGTCACGACGCAGCATAACAAGAAACTAACGCATGAGGAGGGCAGGAAAAGGAGAGGAAAAGTGGAGGGGAGGGGTGGAGGGAGGAGGAGAGGAGTGGAGGGGGGAGGGAGAGGGGTGGAGGAGGCGAGAGAGGAGAGGAGCGGTGGAGGAGGAGGGAGGAGGTGGAGGAGGTGGTGCGACAGGTGGTGGAGGAGGTGGAGGAGGTGGGGAGCAAGCGAGGAGGTGGAGGAGGAGCGGAGGAGGGAGGAGGAGGGTGGAGGGGAGAGAGGAGGTGGAGGGGGAGAGGAGGTAGGAGGTGGAGGCGGGAGAGAGGAGGTGGAGGGGGCAGAGAGGAGGTGGAGAGGAGGGTGGAGGGGAGAGAGGAGGAGGAGGTGGGAGGGGGAGAGGGAGGAGGAGGTGGAGGGGGGAGAGGCAGGAGGTGGGAGGAGGGAGAAGTGAGGTGGAGGGGGGAGAGAGGAGTGAGGTGGGGGGAGAGAGGAGGAGGTGAGCAGGGGAGAGATGAGTGGAGGGGGGAGGAGAGGAGGTGGAGGGGGAGAGAGGAGCGAGGAGGTGGAGGGGGAGGAGGAGGTGGAGGAGGGACGTGGGAGGATATTTGGGGGGAGGAGGATGAGGTGGAAGGAGGGGAAGGGGTAGGAGAAGGTGGGGTGGGGAAGGGGTAGGGGAGGTGGGTGGGGAAGGGGAGGTGGAGGTGGGTGGGGAGGGAGGTGAGTGGGTGGGGGGAGGTGGGAGGTGGGGTGGGAAGGGGTAGGGGGAGGTGGGGTGGGAAGGGGGTAGGGGGACGGTGGGGTGGGGAAGGCGGAGGTGAGAGCGCTGGAGGAAGAGGAGAAAGAGGCCAATCTTCCCATCATTCCTCCACTAGACCAACACTGTACCAAACAAAAACATCTCAAGCCCGAGACACAATCTCAATGGGGGTAGGTCCCATATAATATAAGAAAAAAGAAACATTGTTTTTAATGTAAAATTATGGAGGGAATGACACCAAGGTAGGAATGAAACCACAATCCTCTTCTTTTGACATTTCACTTTTGTTGTGAGATTGTGATGGAACAACGTCAAAAGATGTCGTGATGAGATGGTAATCCAGAAGAGGATTGTGGTTTCGTAATGTGGAGTCATTCCAACCTTGTCTGGTTGTTTTTTTGAGATTTCATCCCATCTATATGTTTTTACATATTTTTAAAAAAATTTTTTTTCTTGTTTCTGCAATTTTTTAAAGTAATTAAATACTTCATGCTTTATATATTTTGTTATTTTGTTATGGATTGAATCCATCTATGTTATTCAATTTGGCTTATGGCACACTAGCGTGTTTTGCCTCTCCACACGTCATTGCAGAGATTGACGTCACAGATTTGCTGTGTTTGCATGATTTGCACCAATCATAATACAAACATTTATTTTCTACACATTTATTTGTAATATTGATGATATATTTATTTGAAATTTATTTGTGATACAAGTAGGTCCAAATGGTCTAAATGGTCAAGGATCTAAGCTGTCTAATCTGTCTGAAGGGTGTAAGGGGTCTCAATGGTGTTAAGGTCTAATGGGTCCAAAGGATCTGAGGGGTTTTTGGGGTCCTCAGTAACTTTTGGGTCTTTTGAGTCTTTTAGGTCCTCGGGGATTTTTGGGTCTTCTAGGTCTTTTGAGTCTTCAGGGACTTTTGGGTCTTTTGGGTCCTCCGGGTCTTTTGTGTCTTAAGGGTCTTGGGGGTCTTAGAGGGTCTTCAACGGTCGAATGAGTCTCAGCAGTCTAAAGCGTTGAAACATACGTAATTAATAGACGTATATGCCTGGTGTTGGCTTAATGGTTCGGGTGGTGGGTTTGGGATCCGAGGATCCTGAGTTCAAATCCTGCTTGGCTGTTGAATTAATACCAGGTGGGGTTGACTGCCCGTCATCCTTCCGAGGTGCCAGCTTGCTGGTATCCTGTGTCGGAGTGGCGACCCGTCCAGGATTGTACCCAATAGCAAAGGAGACTGCTTAGGCAGCACCAACGCTCTGCACAGAGTATGGTCCCAATGGATGGAATAGATGTATGTGTGCGAAGTCAGGGTGCAACTGACGTTCAAACAGTCTGCAATTAATAGACATATACAGGTAGTCGTCGACTTACGACCTATGCGACTTACGACTGTTCGACCCTTTAAACGACCACGCTTTTTTATTTTTTTTTGGTATGTAAAAAAGTATTTTTTTTTTTTTTGTATGTAAAATATACGTTGTTCGACTTACGACCGATTTGTCAGAACCAAATGCGGTCGTAAGTCGACGACTACCTGTAGTCACACAGCTTCACTGTGAAAGGAGCATTCCAATAGTACGTAATTTATAGACGTTTGTGTCGTCCGCAATTAACGTTCAAATGGGACATGATTAATAGGCATAGAGTCTTCATGGACTGATGGATGGCTTCATGGCTTCACTGCCTCACCGTGCTTTTTGTTTTAATATGGATTTGTAATCTAATATACACAGGGTGTTTCAAAAAGATTGACGCAACTTTGACTTCCCGCCATTCCTTTGTTTTTTGACCGATACCGTTTTCCTTTTCAGGGTTTGGTGGTGTTTTCGTGGTGTTTGTTCCCCGGTATTTATAGCTCCGTAGCTCAACTACGCCATTGACAGTGAAGCAGAAGACAAACGTGGTGGCTCTGTGGTAGGAGACTAAATCATGTGTAGACACCCGCCGGATGGTCTGCCGGGAATACGACCTCAGAACACGTGATGATTCCCACAAATTGTGCCATTCAACGTATTGAGAAACATTTTGAGCACAAGGGGACAGCGCACGACCGGAGGGAGGACAACAGTGGCAGGCCAGCATCAGCAATCAAGAGCCAAGCCAACATCGACGCCGTGCGGGATTCTGCAGTGGTCAGTCCCAAGAAGTCCCACCGCCGGCGCTCCCGGGAGCTCGGCATCGAACCCACATCAGTGTGGCGTATCCTCACGAAGGAACTGAAGCTTTTCCCCTCCATCATCTCTTTTGGGCATAAACTGAGTCAAGATGACATGAGGAGACTTGATACGTGTAATTGGTTGAGGGAATGGAACACACCCCGGATTTAGTGAACTATCCACACAGCAGAGTACCCCGCCCGACGGGTGATCTTTTTCCAAGCGTGCAAAACGTTCTTTGACACATCGCTTTATTTGGGCGGTGTATGGGCAACAGACAACTCTATATTGACAAAAAAAAATCAATAACCCGGGTTACGTGCATGAAGCAAAAAACACATCTCCTGTCGATGATTACAAACATCTCCCAGCACTGGAAAACGTGGGGGACAGAAACACTGCACTGTAAATGGTGAGGACTTGTAATACCTTCTCCCACCTATAGGGGGCGCTACACGGTACACATTTACATCGAGAATGTACAAAGATAAAAACATCCCGAGACATTAATCGTGGTCATGCTGATCCGACGGGGAACAAGTCTGGATGAAAACAGCCCAGAACTGTAGTACACAGTGACCTGTAGTACAGGTCACTGTAGTACACAGAACTAGTACACAGAACTAGTACACAGAACTACTAAACTGTAGTACACAGAACTGTAGTACTTACATGTACACAGTGACCTGTAGTACAGGTCACTGTAGTACACAGAACTAGTACACAGAACTAGTACACAGAACTACTAAACTGTAGTACACAGAACTGTAGTACTTACATGTACACAGTGACCCCCTTTACATGTACACAGGAGTAGCGTGACCAACAAACAAACACACACACACACACTCACACACACACACACATACACACACACACACTCCACACACACACACTCACACTCACACGCACACACATATACACCACCACATATACACACACACACTCTCACTCACACACACAACATATACACACTCACACACACATATACACACTCACACACACACACACTCACTCACACACACACTCCTCACACACACATATACACACACACTCTCACTCACACACACACACATATACACACTCACACACACACTCACTCACTCACATACACACACACTCTCACTCACACACACACACACATATACACACTCACACACACATATAACACACACACACTCACACTCACTCACACACACACTCTCACTCACACACACACACACATATATACACAACACACTCACACCACACTCTCACTCACACAACATATACACAACACACACATAACACACTCACACACACATATACACACACACACACACCACCACACACACACACACACACACCACACACACCACACACACACACTCACACACACACACGTACACACACACACATCTCTCTCTCTCTCTTGAACCTTTTTTAAAGACGAGAAACCGATGATGTATCCGAGAGTTGGGGCAGCAGGTGTTTCATGGAAGGAAAAGTTGAATGAATCTCACACAAATACCAGGAGTTGAATGAAGAGATGAACGAGCAGTGTCATTGACCTTACGTGCAATGACCCCCTTTACATGTACACAGTGACCCCCTTTACTTGTACACAGTGACCCCCTTACATGTACAACAGTGACCCCTTTAATGTACACATGACCCCCTTTACGTGTACACAGTGACCCCTTTACGTGTACACAGTGACCCCCTTTACATGTACACAGTACCCCCTTTACATGTACACAGTGACCCCCTTTACATGTACACAGTGACCCCTTTACGTGTACACAGTGACCCCCTTTACGTGTACACAGTGACCACTGTACAGCCCCTTTACATGTACACAGTGACCCCCTTACATGTACACAGTGACCCCCTTTTCATGTACACAGTGACCCCTTTCATGTACACAGTGACCCCCTTTCTGTACACAGTGACCCCTTACATGTACACAGTGACCCCCTTACATGTACACAGTGACCCCCTTAATGTACACAGTGACCCCCTTTAGTGTACACAGTGACCCCTTACGTGTACACAGTGACCCCCTTTACGTGTACACAGTGACCCCCTTTACGTGTACACAGTGACCCCCTTTACGTGTACACAGTGACCCCCTTTACGTGTACACAGTGACCCCCTTTACGTGTACACAGTGACCCCCTTACGTTACACAGTGACCCCCTTACGTGTACACAGTGACCCCTTACGTGTACACAGTGACCCCTTTACGTGTACACAGTGACCCCCTTTACGTGTACACAGTGACCCCCTTTACGTGTACACAGTGACCCCCTTTACGTGTACACAGTTGACCCCCTTTACGTGTACACAGTGACCCCTTTACGTGTACACAGTGACCCCTTACTGTACACAGTGACCCCCTTTACGTGTACACAGTGACCCCCTTTACATGTACACAGTGACCCCCTTTCGTGTACACAGTGACCCCCTTACGTGTACACAGTACCTTACGTGTTACACAGTGACCCCCTACGTAGTTACACAGTGACCCCTTTACGTGTACACAGTGACCCCCTTTACGTGTACACAGTGACCCCCTTTACGTGTACACCAGTGACCCCTTTACGTGTACACAGTGTACCCCCTTTACGTGTACACAGTGACCCCCTTTACGTGTACACAGTGGACCCCTTTACGTGTACACAGTGACCCCTTTACATGTACACAGTGACCCCTTTACGTGTACACAGTGACCCCCTTTACGTGTACACAGTGACCGTTTACGTCTACACAGTGACCCTTTACGTGTACACAGTGACCCCTTTACGTGTACACGGTGACCCCTTACGTGTACACGGTGACCCACTGTCACGTGACCCTTTACGTGTACACAGTGACCCCTTTACGTGTACACAGTGACCCCTTTACGTGTACACAGTGACCCCTTTACGTGTACACAGTGACCCCCTTTACGTGTACACAGTGACCCCTTTACGTGTACACAGTGACCCCCTTACGTGTACACAGTGACCCCCTTTACGTGTACACAGTGACCCCTTTACGTGTACACAGTGACCCCTTACGTGTACACACCACCGTATACAAGTGCTTAGTTTTCACAAAAAAGGATACACAATGAAATGGGACACAGGAGCTCATTCAGCCCCCTGATAACCCCCAAAATTCAGTGCCCCCCCTGATAACCAATAACAATGGACATGATTCAAATATTTTCACCAGTTACAATGAACACAATTTTATTTCCCACGTTTAAACAAAGATGCGATGACGAAAAC
>CM068962.1:7762888-7798317 GCA_035128595.1 Eptatretus atami
AACAACCTTGTGTTATTTATTAAAGTTCCATTGGTTTTTACAAGCAATGCAGAAAACGGTACAAATCAATGTGCCACGAAAATTAACAAATCCGGAAAAAAAACCTCCCACATCCACTGGTAATGGTTTTCCATGCGTCGACAATAGAATGGGAAACAATGGGAAACGCATTGTCACAACGATGCCAAAAGAAACACGTGAAAGCAAACACCGAGACGGCACACCAGATTGAACAACCAAAAAACACGCGGTAGCAATGGGGGCAGTCAAATTGTTTAGGGGGCATGTTTACAAACGTTATCCCTGACGGATGAGCCACGTGCCCACCGAACACATACTTGGCTCGTTTCCATGCGCCAGTCAACCTGCGTTGGAAACTAGCCGTCCCAGATCCCGCATTTCTATGTCAATTTAGCCAACCCACGTTGGCTGGCATTGCGAGTTGTACCCAAATCTTTTTCAGATCCTTTTCTAAAGTTGGCCGAAGTGGGATGGGTGCAAGGCTGTCACAATGATGACCAATCAAGCACATCTTCATCTTTTGCAACCTCTCTGTTCACTTCTCCTTTCAAAGTGCTTCATGTCACAGCTCTTTATTTAGGCCGAGCGAAGTGAGGTCGAGGCCGTCTATTCCTGGTATGTGAAACAACGTGCAACCCATGCCTGCAGAAGACGGATTTTTTGGAACGCCATCCGCATTTTCTATTCAATTATCATGGAATTTTGTTAAAATGAGCAGACGCTCCTATGTCGAACGTTTTATGTCAATTGCTCAAGCAGCTGCGGAGAAAACTAATTTAAAAGCGAATAAAGGTGAAAAAGTGAGGGTGGAAGGAACAAAATGAGTGAGGGTCTCTCGGTCGACATTCCACAAAATGGACAAGGATGGTTGTGGATGCCTATTGCTGCTCTATTTTATTTTAGAAATAAAAAAATAGCTCCGTGAGGGACTGATAGTTATTTTGAATCCTAAAATCTGAGGGATTATGGGAGGGAGGCCATGGCCCCCTTTCCAGGGATATACGGCCATGGAGAGCACAACTTAAGGTCAGTCAGGTCAGGTATGGAGCATGTGCCAGAACAGCGCGTCGCTGCGTCCACTTTCCGCGCGTACTCCAGGGGCCTCCGTCTGGCCATCCCCCAGGCAGATGCCAGGCCCATCCCCATCTCCTTGAGATGATGGTCAACCTGCTGCAACCACGAGGCACGTGGTCGGCCCACTGGCCTCCTCCACTCATGAGACTCCCTCGCTTAGAGAATCAGGTGAGCAGGATCAGCGTCAGGAAAACGAGCCACATGTCCATACAGCCGCAACTGACGCTCACGGACTATGCAGGTAACAAATCTCATCCGAGTCTCTCTCAGCAACCGCTCGTTGGACCAAAATCCGACCAGCGATAGCCAAGGATTCTCCGAAGAGACTTGGTACCAAAGGAATTAAGTCTCCGTCTCAGATCCTTGGTCAGAGTCCAAGTCTCGCATCCATAGAGCAAGACTGGAAGTACCAAGGACCTGAAGACTCGGACTTTCGTCCTCCCGCACAAGTACCGGCACGCCACACCCCATGATCCAGTGAATCCATGACTCCCCAGGCCCGACCCAGACGTCTATTGACCTCTGACTCACAGCCAGCAGTGACATGAATATCACTGCCAAGGTAAGTGAATCTCTCCACGACCTCAACATCCTCACCACAAACAGACACAGACAGGACAGCAGCACCCAAGATGTCACCGAAAGCCTGGATCTAGTTTTGACCCAAGAAACCCGTAATCCCAGCGGCTCAGAGACTCTCATTCAGCACCTCGAGGGCCCCAAAAGGATATCTAAAGTCTCCGCAAAGATGACTGAATCATCTGCAAAATCAAGGTCTGACATCTTGACATTCCAAACGATGCACCGCAGCTTGATCTCTCCGACATCCTCCCTAAAATCCAGTCCATACAAGTGCTGAAAAGTGTGGGGGCCAGTACACACCCTGACGAACTCCAGTAACAACTGGAAATAAGTCAGAGATGGTACCACCACACTTCACAGCACTCTCAGTACCAGAGTAGAGTTCAGACTCAATCGATCAGTTTTGGTGGCACCCCACGAAGACCAAGAATCCTCCAGAGGACATCCCGATTCACTGAATCGAACGCTTTACAGAGATCAACATAGGCTGCAAGCAGCCCCTGCCGAAACTCTCGTCTGCGTTCGGTGAGGACACGAAGAGCAAGATACGGTCAATCGTTGACCTCTTTGGTGTAAAGCCTGACTGCTCTGGACGCTGGTGCTCAAGCAGATGGTGGCGAACCCTATCAAGAATTATCCGAGAAAAGACCTTGCCGGCACTGAGAGCAGCGTCACCCCTCGGTAGTTGTTGCAGTCTTGGCGATCACCCTTCCCTTTCCAGAGAGAACAACAAGGCCCCTCTTCCAATCAGTTGGAATGATGCCTGTGTTCCAGGCAGAGCACAAAACTGCATGCAACGACACGAGTGCAGCATTTCCACCAGCCTTGAGAAGTTCAGCATGGATGCCACAGATCCCTGAGCTTTGCCCCGTTTCAACTGGTTCACCGCAGCCCGTGTTTCCACAAGCGAAGTGGACCACAGTTGATTCGAGGGTCAGCAACAGGGATTGTAACACCCTTGACGTCCAACTCGACAGCTGGGGGATCACACTGGTACAACACTCAAAGTAACCGGCCCAGCGGCCTTCACTTCAGACTCCTCTGTCAAGAGCCTACCACTCTCTGCTCTAACTGCATTGCTCCGAGGATGGGCTTGATGAACGCAATGCGCGAATTCCCCTGTAAGCGGGACGAGAATCACCTGTCCACAGGTGATGCTCTACTGGGTGTTACACTGGGTGTTACAACTTAAGGTTAGGGCAGGATTCTGATGTGTCATGGCATCTGGAAGTTTCTGAGAAGACTTTTGAATAAAATACCAATATTTGGGGCAACACGCCTCCCTCCCCCTTTACAAGGGTGCATCTGCACAGGGAGCACAACCCCATGAGACCTTGCTATCCTGATGCATCGTAGCAAATTTGATCCATATTAGTCAAGTAGTTTGCGAAATGTTGTTTTCGTCGAATGTGAACGTACGTACGTACGGACCCACTCTGAGCTTATTTTGGAGAAATAATCGAAAAACTATCAACAATTGTTGCGATTGTCAAAGCAAAGCAATGGGCATCCACGCTTTCCATTGTGCTGCAAGGCTTGCTGGGAAATGGGAACTTTTCACTCAACTCAGGTAGGTTGTGGGTGAAACCGGATCAGCTGGAACCTGGGGTTTCAAACCGGGTTGAATGGTGCATGGGAACAAACACTGCAACACCCTGCTTGTAAAATGAAGGGGGCACAACAAACAAGTAAAACGAGTATTTAACAATTCTTCACGAGGATGCACGTCTCGGTGTGTCACTAGGTCACTTACACAAGTCACTGGGTGTTACCCCGTTATAGATCCAAACAATTTTATAACCCCATTTCATTGTTGTGCAAAACTGTGTGCATGTGATTGTTTGCTTGTTTTTAATTACCCTATAATTAATAATATAGAAGATTAGAGCAGGCCCAGCAATGAGCACGGTTAACTTGGACGTAATCTACATTCAGGATATAAAATCAACATGTGGTTATATTAAACATGAAAATGTTCCAGTTACATTAGACGACTGTGAAACCGCGTGTAATGCCGGCTGGGCATGCCAGCCAACCGCAAGGCCTTGCAGCATAGCTCAGGGTACAGGCAGCACGGACAAACACACATGCACACACACACACACGAAAGGGTGTGGATAACTCGCACGTAATCCAGATTCAATGCATAAAATCAACTTGTGTTTAAATTAGACAAAATTGTTACTTGTTCAACTGTGACTAAGGCAGTCCGTGCAAGCGAGTCGAGCGCCTGGTGCGAGGGGAGCTGTCATCGCAGATTCTTTACTTGTGGTGAGACTTTTAAGGTCATCGGAACTATTGATTACTTTAGATTTGGGAATGAACGATCGATGTTCAGGTTTATCTGCGTGCGGACTCGCACGCAAGACAGCTCGCAACACCTCCCCCCCCCCCCCCCGTCCCTTCACGCGAGGTTCATAAAAGCAGCAAATCAAGAGTAAAAGGTCAAACACGAACACAACGTTGCTGTGATAAATGTACAGGTTTATGTGACATTTTCATTTTAAAACCTCTAAACAAGCAGCCAAGGTTCCAACAGAACAAATTTCTGATCTACGTGATTTCAACATGTAGTTTACCATACAAATCGACAATACACTGTATTTACAATCAGCATTAAGTGTAGCGTTACAACCACTTGGAATTAAACATTTTGAGTCGCTCTCCTCGCCAAGACAAAAAGGATCCAACGATCCCCAAATCAACTCATTTACAATAAACCACCAACATTCCAAAAATGTCATCCCTAGTTGCATCTCGCGTTTGTAACTTTCGTCTACAACTCACACGTAACACATAATAGCAATCACTTTGAAGAACTAGTCAAACAAAGTAGGGTATCAGAGTGCTCGATATAGTTTACAGGTAATTCGTGATCATGCATTTAAATACAATAACTACTCCACATAACAGCCGTTCTTCGAGCCAGGACATGATCAATTTGTCCTGTGGACCCGCAGAAGCGTCTTTACTACTCCCAGAGCTCCTCGCTTCGGCCGAATTTGAAGACCAGGCCACTGTAGAGGGAAGGGAGGAGGACAGCCCATTCACTTTGACAACCAGAATGCTTCATAAGCAATTTATCAAAGGTGGCTTTACAGGAAAGCAATTAAGCCCACCATCCAAATCATTGATGTAAATTATTAACAATAATGGTCCCAGTACTTACATCTTCCCACTCACAGTGACTCTTGCTTCCTATCACTAATCCAGCTTTCAATCCAGTTAGTTATCCGACCAGGCGCTTCACAAGCCCTCAGTTTGGCGAACAACCTCCAATGTGATACCTCATCAAACAACTTCAGAAAGTCTCGATATACATCAACTACACTTCCCTTATCCACCCAATCAACAACTGCTCCAGAAAACTCAAACAAAGTTGCCAACTTTCAGTTTGGGGTTGCTCAGTGTAGGTCAAATCTACAACTGCTCCTGGTCTTGCCCCCTCTTCCCATCTTTCCCTCCATACCACACCTTCCCAGCCTCCTTCTCCCCATCCCTCATCCTCCAAGTCCTTCACCCTCCCAACTCCTTCCCTGTTCCTCACTGTGTGGACCTCAAACATCCCAGGCCTCCGCTCCAACCTAACAGGTCTTTAAATCCAGGCTGCTGCTGACAGCCCGAGCATCATCCGTTTAACAGAAGCCTTACTCCCATTTGACATCCTTGACTTCTTAGTGTTTCTCCCTGGCTATAGTCTCCTTCGATTTGATAGGCGCAAACCCCGCCCTGACGGCAGAGTTGCTCTTTACATAAATAACACAATTTCTCACTGTCCGTGTACTAATCTTACACCTCCCAAACCCCAGGAGTACCTCTGACTGCGAATTCCCCTCCGCTCCCACCTCCTGTTTGTCTGTGTGTTGTACAGTCCTCCATCTACATCTCTCTCAGACAACATGGACAAACTTACAACTACTCATCCCAACTCTCTCCTTCTCATATGTGACAATTTAAATTGTCACCATGCAACTTGGCTGGGTCTTGGTAACCCTCTCAGCAGCCAAGGCACTTCAGCAAAGGACTTCTGTGACTCCATGGGATTGACTTAATCAGTGAACTTTCTGACCCAGCTCCTAACAGCTTTGCGATGACAAAATTCCCTAAAAATGTCTTCTGCTCTTCCTCTGCTCCAATTGGTTCATCTGATATGCTTGTGACAATCATACATCATCGCAGTTGACATGAAATCCTTCCTTTTATCCAACGACCTCATTTAAGATCACCAATTCTGATTCAGTCCAAATCACTCTACCTTGAACATGCTGCGTTTACTCTCCCATCAATGGATGGAGGCCCTCAATGTCAGACATGAGATCAGGGCCTTCTCTCGAGACATATGTCAAGCTTTCAATACAGTCTGGAATCCCACGATGCTCTCCAACTCTCTGCCTATGGCATCCAAGGCCAACGCCACACATGGTTTACCGACTTCCTCTACTCTCGTAGCTAATGTGTGGCTCTTAACGGAATCCTTTCATCTCCTCTCCCTGTCAGGACTGGAGTTTCCCAAGGCAGTGTTCTTGGCCCAGTCATATTCCTGATTTTCATCAATGATCTCTCTGACTCTGGAAAATCCTCTTTATCTATTTGCCGATGACTCCACCATCTGCCATGACATCCTTCAGACAGGCAGGCTGTAGCCTCATCCCTCTCTTCAGACCTTGACAAAATCACAAACTGGTCAAACACTTATAATATGTCTTTCAATCCTAACAAATCTCACTCACTCTCTCTCCAAAAGGATCATCTGGCAAACCCTCCTATCTACTTTAACAATCCTCTTGAGGAAATTCAGTCATTCAAACTCATGGGTCTCACGACCAGCCATGATCTTTCTTGGGCAACAAATATTTCAAAGTTGGCCTCCAAAGCCAGCCACCAACTGGGCATCCTCCATCATACCTGAAATCCTATCCTCCTACAAGACTTTCATCCACAGCTTGATGGAGTGCTGGCTCCCCTGCTTCACATCTTGCTCAGCTTGATGCCATGGAAATCAAGGCCTTCAAGATCAATGGAACCTCCCACGTTGAAGCCGAGTCTTTGGGACTATCACATTCCCATTGCCGACAGGTGGTCTCTGTTTTATACCACCTCCTTCCTGGTCTTGCACCTTCTGCCCTCTATTTGTATTTTTTACCGAGGCTTCGTGTTGTGTTTGTTTTTTAACCTGTGATAAGGTTCTACATATGTATTGTTTTACAAGTTAAGACTAGGTCACCATTAGCAAACTGAGACTGGGTCACTCAGAAAATGATGGGTACCTTTACCGGCATGTCGCAGGAACCGAAAAATTAACCCGAATAGATTGTTAAATGGTTGATCGGGATATCGTAATGGAACCTTTTTTTAAACGTCCAAGACTCTAAGAGGTTCTTGTGCGACATCAGCCTCATGATATTATAATCAGGACCTACCAATTGCTGTAAAACACCTGGTACTTGAAACAATCGAATCCCCCCTCCAGCTAGGCCTCTAAAACACAATTTATATCGGTACATTTTGGATTGTATTAGTCCGTTTCCCATGTTATGGTCAGACACCCCATTGTGTCCCTACATATCCCTTCATCCCGAGACGTTACAGTTCCAAATGGAGAGCAGTCGGCTTTTGTAGCATTAATGACAACGGAAAAACGATGCAATTGGTTCGCCCAGGGATGTTGGGCCAAATTACATTTTGTACAAATGAGGAAATATCTTCAACAATCGCATAAGTACTCACGCAAAAAAGATGAAGGCATTTTGAAAGAATATGGCAACGCCAGGATATACAGGAGTCTCTGTCTTTCCTGGGAATGGATGAGAGTAAACAAATGGGATTTGTTGGATAAGAGCAGGAAAGGGTTGAAGGTGTACAGTGGAGGGGGGGGGGAGGGGCATGCTCTACAGGGGTAGTGGGTCAGCAGGATGGGAGAGGAGATTCTCCAAAGGGCATTACTACGACCACAGCCCAAAAGGAGCACGTGGGCTTGCTAAGAAAGCACACCATGGAAGTGATGATTAACCCAGGCTGTATGAGATGAAAGGCCATGTATACAAAGCATGGAGTAAAGTTTGAATGAGTGGTGCTCTTACTGTAAACTACGTAGGCTCCAAAGAGAATCCACATCGATGCGATAAGGGACCCGAATGCCATCATGAATCCCACAAACATCCAGATCCTCGCTCCTGGAAAGTCATAAGAAAAATAATTCATGTTCACAATTTTCAATACACACTCAGAAAAATCAACATTACAGTTCGTAAGAGAAAATGAAGATTACAAATTATATTAGAGGATATCACCATCACGTACTTACAATCCCTCTATTTTGAACAAATACTTCACAAGACAAGACATGACAAAAAGACAACGACTACCACCACTGCATTTACACCACAAGTGTTGGACCTGGTTCATTCATTCATTCATTTTGTGTGCAGACTGTGGCTGCTGGTTTCCACTTCCGACAACTAGGTATTATTATTATTATTATTATTCTTCAACAACCACAATTATTCCCACCTTCCTGTAGGGTCGGTCAGGGAAAGATTTTGTCCCAAGTCTTTCGTAAACTGGCTGGTCAGGCCAGTCGGTCAACTGAAGGCGATTTGAGAATTTGCAATTTGTTCAGGGTGCCGGCGATGACTCGACTACGCTTCGCAAAGGACACTGTGGGATCTACAACGTCCGCAATAATGTCAGCAGACAGGATGATCAGCTTAATGTCTGAGGGACGGCACAATCTGTGATGCAATGCCCTGATGGTTTACAGTCGGATCGGGAATCAAACCCAGAACAAACCTCTCAATGTAAGTGTGCTACCTCTGCACCACCCTGTTGCACGAAACAAGACCATTTCACAATGACAATTACTAGGCCATGCTGCAATCAAAACCAGTTTCAATCACGCAATGAGTTACCATCGTCTCGATTTTGAGGACGTTAAAATTTGTACCATGATGAAAAACATACTGTCGCGTTAACGGGTCCAACCAACACCACTAGTCGCACCAGGAGTGTTTGATACTCCTGAAGAGCACCAAGCTTACCAACTTTACACTGCATTCAATCAACTGTTCTTTACTGTTTACAAACCCCAAGGATAGGTCGAATCGGAGGCCAAACTTGGCAGCCCAATGTGCAGAAAACAAAACATGAGAAAACGTCTCTTCTAATAAAAAGGTTTATTATAATGAAATACAACATGGGGATCGACAAGACATCACCCGGACAGATGGGGCGCACGAGGACATCAAATGGGGGAGATAAGACACGAAAAAAACCAAACTCATGTACAGGAGGAAACTAGAACGGCACTTGGTAGACCACATACCTCTGCCTGTTGGCTTAATGACTAGAGTGGGGGGGGGGGGGCTTGGGATCCTACGATCCAGAGTTCAAATCTCACTCAGCAGTTGAATTAATACCAGGTGGGGTTGCCTCTGCCTATCATCCTTGCGAGGTCAGCAAAATGAGTGCCAGCATGCTGGTATCCTGTGTCGGAGTGGCGACCCGTCCAGGATTGTGTCCAATAGCCAAGGAGACTGCTTCGGAAACACCAACGCTCTGCACAGAGTGTGGTCCCGATGGATGGATACCTGAGCAGTTTACATTTTGCATCCCACTGATAGGGCAGTTCTGGATGCGGACCTGAACCAAAATCGAGTCGGCTTGTTCTTATCACCTAACCAACTCATCCACCTCGTTGTCACAACTCGCCCACACCTTTTTAAAATATCATGCTGTATATCATTTGTGACGCATCTCTCAATGGTGAAGAATCACTTAAAAATTCTCGTATGCAGATCCAGATCTTCACCATAATTGAATCAATTCTTCCTCGTCACACACCCAACCTGTCCACCAAGTTTCATCTGAATCCATCCACAACTTTTGAAGATATCCTGCTCAGGCAGACAGACAGACAGACAGACAGACAGACAGACAGACAGACAGACTGGGGTGAAAACATAATCTCCATCCACCTTTGGTGGCGGAGGTAATATGTAAGCAACTACGGCACCAAGTATAAATACCAGGACTCGTACAACAATGTGAAACGAGCGAGGGCTTGAGCAAGGCATGAGCTGGTTTTGGGTCTGGTACGGCCCATGCAGGCTGGTGGTGCACAGGGCTGGAGGATGGTGATGAGGAGAGGTATTCTGCCTCTGCAAAAGTCCGATTCAAACTGCAACTCCAACACTGGGTCTACAACTCCAACTGACATGCTCCACGTGGTCACGGCCCTCATAAAGTTTGGGACGGCCTTCATGCACTGCGAGAGTCCCTGTCATTGGCTGCCCGCAGCTGTGGGCATGCCATCTGGGCTGTCTCACCCCACGGGACGGCCCCAATAAAAAGTCTTATGCCCCCTCTCTGAGGCTCCGCAGCGGACCTCTCCACCATGGCCTGCGGTGCGCTGGCCAAACAGACCATGCCGTTTCCTTTTGGAGTGAAATACACTTGCTTTCCAGTTGTGTCAGACTTGCACCCAAATCCTCACCAGGCCTCGCCCCAAAACAGGAGGTTTTACACAACAAACTTACTCCATACCGTCTTGAAGTTAACACTTCCTGCCTCCTCTTTGAAAGTTTTATAATATGACTTACTCTGACATTTTTCACTGATACAAGAGTAATCTAAGGATTCTAAGCCATGCGGCCACACAGTCCATGCTTTTCTTACCACAATTGAGCTTTGGATCTCCCGCCTTCCCCTTCTATGTAACAACACCCCGGAGGTGGTTGTTTAAAGTGGTACACATCATTAAACAATAATAACTAGTGTAACCGCACCAATCTGGAATAAACTGGTTTAGATTTGGTATCAATTGATGGTGTAACCATGGTAAAGAATACAGCAATGGCTCCTCGGCTATGTTTCATCAGCTTGACTCTGCAGGTGATTCGCCATTCAACGGTTCTTCAGGTTCAAACACTCCCTCACCTGTTCTTCCCATGCAACCATCGCTGTAAACCTCTCCACGCACCTGTGCATTAGACACCGCATTCACCCTGCACAGAGCGCAACAGGTATTATGGCATCATTCTGGTCACATGAAGGCAAATCATGTTCTACAATATGAACTCTCTTTTCTTACAACTGTAAAAACATAAAGATGCAGCAGTTTATATCCACCACAAGCTCACCGAGGCAAACGCCACCAATCCACAGCAAACCATAATGATGTCTTGATGGTTGATTTCAACCACCAATGAATGGTGCAAAGTGTAGTTTTAATATTTCAAAAACCTCAGTCGGAATCAAAAATGGCCTTGGGTCCAGCGTTTTGACCACCAAGTGGTCTTCATCTGAGATTGTGTAGGCATCATGTGCCTGGGGTCAAGTACCTTGCCATGGGGAGGTGAGGCAGTGGGGATCATGTGCATGAGACAAGCAGACGGTGAGTCCCATCATCTTTTCATGATCACCTTGCGTGTTGTGACACTTGCAGTCACGTGATGCCCCCTAACACTGAGCGGTCGAAACATCGGACATGAACCTTGCCTACGGGCAGCAGCTGTACCCATATGTGTGGATGACTTAATTTCAAAAGTAAATAAATAAGGATCTTTACAACTCCAAGCAGGGCCAGATTTAAGAGGCAGGCGATCCAGGGAACCTCTTGGGGTGCCAGGCTCGAAGGGCCACCGGCTGCCATGCTTGGAATGTGCCTGCCACGAAACTATAACAAGGAAATGTGACGCAGGAGGCCATTCGGCTCATCATGCCAGCACGACACCAACACCAGATTAAATAAACCCGTCAAACTAACGACTTAATTTCATTGGGAGTGTGGGGTAGAGGAAAGGGATGAGAAAAGTGTGGCAAGTTCAGGGACATTACTAGGGTATTATAAAGGAAATTAAAAAACAAATTGGGAGGGAGAGAGGGATACAATAACCAATCCATACCCAAGGTACTAGGCTTGGGCGATTCTTAAAATTTGAGTTTACCTTGTACACCGTACACCGCCCCGCCCGGTTTGTATTCTACCGGGCGGTGTACAAGGCAACAGACGACCGCTCCTCAAACTCAAGAAGTAAAAGTTTATTTGCTGTCAATAAAAATGATTATTTTGGAATTTCACAATACTCGAAACAGAAATAATAAGCGAATGCTGTCTGTCGGACCCCGGAAGGAGAAGTCCGACACACATGCACGCAGTTTGTGAGTACGTCTGTTCATTTTCTTCACAACTTGAACAAAGTAGACGCAGAAAAACGGAGTGTCTTTGTCTGTTTTGTAAAAAAAAAAAGTGACCGAAGCTAAGCTTTTGATACAATTTGCTGAACCAATCAAACGGATTCTCGATGGAAGGAGCGAGATAAGTCGTAGTAGGAATCGACTCTGGAAACTTGGAACCATTACAGGCGGGTATAATTGGCTCTGTATAATTTGGGGTTCGATTCCCGGTTCCGATGGAGAGAATTCATTCTAACCGGGTAATCATTTTTGTTGCTCAAGCCAATAAGGTACCTACCATTCCTGTCAACATCCCCATACCCCTCCATCTCCATAACTTCCAGCTACCTATCCAATTCCCATTTAAACTTATCGACTGTTTCTGCTGCTACTACTTTTCCAGGGAGACCATTCCATACATTAACTACTCTCTGAGTAAAAGACCCCTGCCTTGCTACAGTCTTAACTCGCCTCTTATTTACTTTCAGGCTATTTCCTGGTCCTATCACCGTCCACTCTGCTGAATAATTTTTGTCACTTATTTTGTGTGTACCCTTCATTATCTTCCCAGATCTCAGAAAACATGACCTCACAACCCTTTCCTTTCAGCCATTTACCCAATAACCTGCATCTATTTTTCAAATCCTCCGAGTAAACGTTCCCGAAATCATTTGCTCTGAGGTGTACCACAACCAACATCTTCCTGCCGTGACCTGATATGGTCATTTCACCTTCCTTCAATGTCCCTAACTCCTGCTCCTTCAAAACTGCACAGAACTCTATGCAAGCCTGGTGTTGGCTTCGCGGTTTGGGTGGTTGGCTTGGGATCTTGGGGTCCTGAGTTTGAGCGCCTGTCGGCCGTTGAATTCACACCAGGTGGGGTTGACTCAGTTTGTCATCCTTCCGAGGTCAGCGAAACGTGTACCAGTGTACTGTTAACGGGGGCGCCTCGGCGGCAAAGCCACGCCCTCATCCAATGATGCTACCCAAGCAGGCCTTGTGCTGCACTCCATGTCTACGATCCTTCCTGCAGAATGAAGAATCAACATATTTAATAGTCACATCACCCACAAAAACTATCTCCCAGACCTCATTCTTACCAATCTCCAGAGCTGCACCCTCACCACTGCATGGGTGACACTGCAGAACTTTTGAGAAAGGGAAAGAAACGAGCAAAATGACTCCTTACAAGGGGGTCTGCCCCCAAGAAATTTTGAAAAAATGAAAGTCAAAACATGCATTTTGGGGGTGATCCTATCCAAATTGTCACAAAAAAACCCTAGGGAAATTAAAGTGATATTTGGGGAAGAATTTTTGTATTTCACCTGAACCCCTCTATCGCCTCTATTGCTGGGAAGATCATTTTCAGTTAATACAGCATTTTGTTATCACAAAAGAAGTGAATACTGAATACCAAATACCTTTCCAAGACTTTTAATATAATTGTTTGATAAAGGGGAAGACGAGTCATGCGTCACGTACTGGAGCGGTTTACAGGAATCACCCACCCTCACTTGTGGTGAAAAACCCGAGCATTCACTTCTCCCTTATGTTTTCAGGGGTCAGCAAACACACATCATCCCATGTGTACAAGGGAAAGTTGTGAGTCGTAATAACCGAAGGAGTTTTAAAATATTGATTATATTTGCATTTATAACACTAGTCCCTGTGCCTGTCACACTTTTGTCATCCCCTCTCCTCCCCACAGTGAAACTGAGTCGGGAGCCTGATGGATATATTTAATGGTGGTGCAGCACCGGCATGATGGGCCAAATGGCCTCCTGCGTCAAAGTTCCTTGTTAAGATTTATTGGTCTTGTTGGATGCAGTCACAATCTTCACCGCGACCAACAGATATTATCAGGTTTTGTATCTGTGTGCAGCAGAATCGAGTTTTGACTTCATGCAATGTAAAGGCGGCACTTTCCGTGAAGTTCATTCAAGGATGAATGGCGATAAGAAAATCCAACAATGGACGCTATTTCTGTATTTACCAACATAGACAGGCAAGTATTAGAAAAGGGAAGAGGAGTCACACGTCACGTACTCAAGCGTCATCTGATCACGGTAAAACGTTTGCAAGCTTTTGTACCTGGCTAACTTATTCAAAAATACCTTGTGAAAAATCACCATGGGAGTAATTCACATCATCGTGGTTGTGACTGGTTAGCATTGCGCCCAATCCGGATGAAATGGGTGAACAAACGAATCGGCATATTGGAAAAGCACCTCAACTACCGATGATCGGGGCATGCTTTTCTGACGAAAATACGGAAACCTCCGTAATGGGTCGTTACAAAAATATGGATCGCCATACACAACGGAAGACTGCCCGCACACACGCCACACCCTCACCACTGCCCGCACACACGCCACACCCTCACCACTACCTGCACACACGCTGCCACCTCACCACTACCCACCACACCCTCACCACTACCCGCACACATGCCACACCCTCACCACTACCCGCACACACGCCGCACCTATCACTACCCGCACACACGCCACACCCTATCACTACCCGCACACATGCCGCACATTCACCACTGCCCGCACACACGCCGCACCCTCACTACCGCGCAACGCCGCCCCTCACCACTGCTTGCACACACGCCGCACCCTCACCACTACCCGCACACACGCCGCACCCTCACCACTACCCGCACACACGCCACACCCTGACCACTACCCGCACACATGCCACACCTCACCACTGCCCGCACACATGCCGCCCCTCACCACTACCCACACACACTCCGCACCCTCACCACTATCCGCACACACGCCGCACCCTCACCACTGCTTGCACACACGCCACACCCTCACCACTACCCGCCACACCCTCACCACTGCCCGCACAGACTCCGCTCTCACCACTGCTTGCACACACGCCACACCCTCACCACTACCCGCACACAACACTGCCTGCACCCAACTGCCGCACCCTCACCACTGCCTGCACACACACGCCGCACCCTCACCACTGCCTGCACACACACCGCACCCGCACACACGCCGCACCCTCACCACTGCCGCACCCACATGCCGCACCTCACCACTGCCCACACACACACCGCACCCTCACCACTGCCTGCACCCTCACCACTACCCGCACACACGCCGCACCCTCACCACTGCTTGCACACACGCCACACCCTCACACTACCCGCCACACCCTCACCACTGCCCGCACAGACTCCGCCCCTCACCACTGCCGGCACCACACACGCCACACCTCACCACTACCCACACACCCTCCGCACCCTCACCACTGCCTGCACCCTCACCACTGCCTGCACCCTCACCACTACCCGCACACACGCCGCACCCTCACCACTGCCTGCACACACACACACGCCGCACCCTCACCACTGCCTGCACACACACACACGCCACACCCTCACCACTGCCCACACACCACCGCACCCTCACCACCGTCCGCACACACGCCGCCCCTCACCACTGTCCGCACACACGCGCCCCCACCACTGTCCGCACACACTCCGCCCCCTCACCACTGTCCGCACACACGCCGCCCCCTTACCACTGCCCGCCCCTCACCACTGTCGCACACATGCTGCCCCTCACCACTGTCCGCACACACGCTGCCCCTCACCACTGTCCGCACACACGCCGCCCCCTCACCACTGTCCGCACACACGCCCCCTCACCAGATATTCAAAAGTTGAAGAAATGGTTAGGGGGCACCGAAGACGCACCTTGCCTGGGGAATCATTAGATCTGGTGCAAGTCCACAAATGCATTGCATTTACACCGTACTTTCAAAAGTGGCCTCCTGATGGCTGTCCATTTCATCATTCATCACCTGACTTGTTAAGCCTTGTTCACACTGAAACAGTCACTCGATTTGGAAAACTTTAAACGTAAATAATGACACTTACATGAGAAGGCCACCGTCGAGAGAACTCCACAGGTGTGGTAAGCATGAGCGAATTTGTCAGGGTCAGGATACATCACCGCTGTGTCGATGATGACCCACCACCCCGAGAAGAACTAGGGGAGGGAGGGGAAGGGGAGAGGAGAGGGGGGGGAGGAGAAGGAGGGGGAGGGAGGGGGAGAGAAGGAGGGGGAGGGGAAGGAGGGGGGAGGGGAAGGAGGGGAGGGGGGAAGGAGGGGGAGGGGAAGGGGAGGGGAAGGGGGAGGAAGGGAGGGAAGGGAGAGGGGAAGGGAGGGAAAGGGGAGGGGAGGGAGGGGAAGGGGAGGAAGGGGAGGGAGGGGAGGGGAAGGGAGGAGGAGGAGGGAGGGGGTAGTGGTTTTGGTTAAAGGGAGAGGGACAGTGAACAGGCTCGTTGTTACCACAGATACCGATTGTTGTAGCTCCAAGGATAGACGGAGGCCGTCGTCTTGGTTACCAACAAGCCAGCCGACACAGACGCGATGCTGTTGCGTTTCTCAGCCCAGTCCAGGCGCAGTCCGGTATCCGTAGTCCATCCAGTAAGCCCGCCATTTCTGTAAAACAAAGCACAGCTCGGCTCGCGTCCACTGTGTTTCGCGTCAACCAAGTACCACCGGCACACCAGGGCCTGCTTCGAGTTCCACCCGAACAGCGCGCACACACACACACACACACACACCAACACACAACACAAACACACACACCCCCGCGCCAAAGCTTACGTTCACGTGAAGAACGAGGTAAACAATCTTTCACCCGCTCCTCTTCCTCCTCCTCCTCCTCTTCTTTATTACAATCTCTTTACGTACCGATCCAATTCGGTCACGGTTCGTGTTTATTCGCTCCTGCGTGGATCAAACAGCGTTTTCCGATTTTTTTACACCTCAAGTTCGTTCATTAAAACTCGCGAGAAAACACTTAAAACAGAAACAGTTTCGGACAACAAACACTTCCTTGCTGCAAATGGCTCTTCTTCTTCACATGACACTCACGATGTGTATCTTCTTCCTCTTCACATGACGTTCTCTCTCACAGTTGTGGATCTTCTTCCTCTTCAGATGACGTTCTCACTCACGGTTGTGGATCTTCTTCCTCTTCACATGACGTTCTCACTCACGGTTGTGGATCTTCTTCCTCTTCACATGACCTTCTCACTCACGGTTGTGGATCTTCTTCCTCTTCACATGACCTTCTCACTCACGGTTGTGGATCTTCATGGGGAATATTACAAATTTCTTCAAACGTAAACACTATAACCAGCGACTAGTTACGGATTAATTACACAAACAGTGAGGGGGAGGAATCGCGATGGTTCCAAATAAAATTTTGACGCAGTTTATCGTGGCTCTGTTGGTGTTTGCCGTCATGGCCGCCAAATAGCGATCGATGTCATCGAACCCTGCAATCTTGATATTTAAAGAACGATAATTAATCGTAACGATGAAGCAACATTTCAAACATATATATATATATGTATATATATATATATATATACACAGTAATAAGTAAACTGCAAGCGTTCTGACCGCTAATTATATTACATTCATGGCGGAACATTTATGAAGGAAAACAAACCCGAGCTGTACACATCGAAGAACGTCAGTTCATATCACGGGGGCTGTTCGCCACTCCCTCAGGATCCTCAACTGTCTGAAGGATTGTCGCCATTTTTGGCATGCGGGTGCTCTGTGGTCTAATGTACAGCATGGGCGATGTGAGATCGCGCCACAAAGGACAGGTTTGGGAATTTTGGGCGATTTTCTAAATTTTACATTCGTTTGCACGGCGACGTGTGACGTCACCGCTGAGAGGCGTAATGACGTCATCACGTCATCGGTCATTCGCCGACGTTTTCTCGGCTGTCGTCGACAGACCGTCACCGCTGAGAGGCGGAATGCCACTCCGAGAAAACAGCATCTGCAATGTATAACCCTCTTCTGCACATGCTGACTCCCTCAGAAGGTGAATTTGACACAAAAAATGCAACAAGAAACATTGTATATAAAGAAATTCTATAAATCACATCGTGAACACTGGAGATATTGACGTCATAACGAACCCTCGCTTTATAAACCACGCGGAGCGCGGGTTTGGCTCGTAGCTAAATTATAATTTATATAAAAAGGATATTAAGCAGGTTAAGTTTGATTAAAGTTAAAGTAATGTTAAAAATGGCCTCCGAGTACACAACGCCACATGCGATGACCGTCCATTTATTACGTCCTTCCACACGACGGAGGTTTTTTTTTACTCCAGTCCAAAGAAAGTCCCGTAAGTCTCTTTCTTCCCTTTACTCCTCTGTCCTTCCAAACATTCTTCTGTGTCCTCTCTGTGTCTCTGTGGTCTCTGTGTCTCTGTTGTCTCTCTGGTTCTCTCTGCTCTCTTGTCTCTCTGTCTCTCTGTCTCTCTGTCTCTCTGTCTCTCTCTCTCTCTCTCTCCTCTCCTCTCTCTCTCTCTCTCTCTCTCTCGTCTCTCTGTCTCTCTGTCTCTCTGTCTCTCGTCTCTCTCTCTCTGCTTCTCTCTCTCTCCTCTCTCTCTCTGTCTCTCTTCTCTGTTTGTTCTTCCTCTGTCTCTCTGTCTTCTCTGTCTCTCTGTCTCTCTGTCTCTCTGTCTCTCTGTCTCTCTGTCTTCTCTCTCTCTCTCTCTCTCTCTGTCTCTCTGTCCTCGTCTCTCTGTCTCTCTGTTCTCTCTGTCTTCGTCTTCTGTCTCTCTCTCTCTCTCTCTCTGTCTCTCTCTCTGTCTCTCTGTCCTCTCTGCTCTTCCTTCTCTCTCTCTCTCTCTGTCTCTCTCTTCTCTCTCTCTGTCTCTCTCTCTCTCTCTCTCTGTCTCTCTCTCTCTCTCTCTCTCTCTCTCTGTTCTCTTCTGTCTCTCTGCTCTCCTCTCTCTCTCTCTCTGTTCTCTCTCTCTCTCTCTCTCTCTGTCTCTCTCTCTCTCTCTGTCTTCTCTCTCTCTCTCTCTCTCTCTCTGTCTCTCTCTCTCTGTCTCTCTCTTCTCTCTCTCTCTCTCTCTCTCTGTCTCTGCTCTCTCTGCTCTCTGTTCTCCTGTGTCTCTCTCTGTCTCTCTCTCTCTCTCTCTCTCTCTCTCCTGTCTTCTGTCTGTCTCTCTCTTGTCTCTCTCTGCTCTTCTCTCTGTCTCTCTCTCTGTCTCTCTCTGTCTCTCTTCTCTCTCTGTCTCTCTCTCTGTCTTTCTCTTCTGTCTTCTCTCTCTCTCTCTCTCTCTCTCTCTCTGTCTCTCTCTCTCTTCTCTCTGTCTCCTCTCTCTCTCTCCTCTCTCTCTCTCTCTCCTCTTCTCTCTTCTCTCTCTCTCTCTCTCTCTCTCTCTCTCTGTCTTCTCTGTCTTCTCTCTGTCTCTCTCTCTCTGTCTCTCTGTCTGTCTCTTGTCTCTCTGTCTGTCTCTCTGTCTCTCTCTGTCTCTTCTCTCTCTGTCTCTCTCCTGTCTGTCCTCTCTGTCTCTTCTCTGTTCTCTCTCTGTCTCTCTCTGTCTCTCTCTCTGTCTCTCTTCTCTGTCTGTCTCTTCTCTGTCTCTTCTCTGTCTCCTCTCCTTTCTCCTTGTCTCTCTCTGTCTCTCTCTCTGTCGTCTCTCTCTCTGTCTTCTCTTCTTGTCCTCCTCTCTGTCTGTCTCTCTTGTCTCTCTTTCTCTCTTCTCTCTCTCTGTCTTCTCTCTCTCTCTGTCTCTCTCTTCTCTGTCTCTCTCTCTCTTCTCTCTCTCTCTGTCTCTCTCTCTCTCTCTTCTCTCTCTCCTGTCTCTCTCTCTTCTCTCTCTCTCTCTGTCTCTCTCTCTGTCTCTCTCTCTCGTCTCTCTCTCTTCTCTTCTTCTCTTCTCTCTCTCTTCTTCTCTCCTCTTCTTCTCTCTCTCTCTCTGTCTCTCTCTCTCTCTCTGTGTCTCTCTGTCTCTCTCTCTCTCTCTCTCTCTCTCTCTCTCTCTCTCTCTCTCTCTCTCTCTCTCTCTCATTCCTCTCACACTACCATGTCCCCCGTGCGTACGTATTAAGTATACGAGCCAACGTTGGAGGAGGAAACGGTGTCAAGTTCATGGGGTGTGATTGCGGCACGACACGGTGGGTAAAATGTCTCCTGTTTGTTCAAAAAAAAAAGAAGAAAAAAAAGTCTTGCATTTCCTTCTTTTGAATGAATAACGAAGGAATGACGAATGAATAACGGGTGGCGTATTTCGGAAAGTCGGCTGTGTTCCTGGAAAGTCCTTTGCGAAACAGGAACCGCTTTCGAGAGGGGCACGGGTGTCCGACTTTCGTCGATCATGCGCGGACGGCGGTCTCGGATGGACACGGTCTCTGCTCTGTGCTTCGTCCTGGGTCTCGTGAACTCCACAGGTGAGTACAGGTGGACACAAGGGCACGCGGTTGTGTCCCGTGAGCGTGACGAGGTGTCTCCGTTGGTTGGGAAAGCGAGTGGATCGTGAACGGTCGGACACAACGACCACGTCCACAATGTCGATTTCACGTACCTCCATCGCGATGGACAAACCGGCCTGTTTCGGTCCACGACAGGACGCCGTCCTCCATGGTCCACCGTCGACTCTTCACTGTGGGGTCTTTGGCACGTCAGGAACGTTAGGAACGTTAGGAACGTCAGTCATGTTTGAGCAACCTCGGCAATGGAACCGGCCGATGGATCAAGAAAATTTAAAAAATTCTCCGATCTCGATTCGGATCTGCATCTTCACCAAAATCGGATCCATTAGTCCTTGTCACGTGTACAACCTGTCCGCAAAGTTTCGTCCGAATCCGTCCATAACTGTTTGAGATTATCCTGCTCACAAACGGACGGACAGACAGACGGACAGACGAGCAGGGGTGCAAACGTAACCTCCGTCCACCTTCGGCGGTGAAGGTTCGGTTCTGTTCTTGCGTATGGCAGGCAGGTCTCATTTCTTGGAAGCACAGATGACGGGCTGAGTCAACCCCACCTGTTGTTAATTCAGCAGCCAACGCGGCTCAAACTCAGGACCCTGAGATCGTAAGCCGGCCACCCGAGCCCGCGAAGCCAACACCGGGCCTTCGGTGGTGAGAGTAACAAGTCTGTGACATGACGTCAAAAGCCAATGTTCCAGGAACGTGGGAGGGGTTGGAAATTCCCAGGAAAAAGTGGAGAACAATGAAACCGAAGTTGGTCCGATTTTCAGCGAACACTTCGTTACTGATTGTTAGGACGACGCTCGATTGGGAATCGCCAGGGTGGGGTTGCTGGTCCAAAGTAAACATGGCCAGAAGGTGGAAGGAAGATGCTTTCAGCGATAAAGGGAACGGGTTAGCTCTCCGACCGTTAATACGAGTTCCTGGTTGCAAATACAATTGAAAGTCGTAAGATCCATGGTGGGATTGTTGAAGCACATCGTGCCGTGTTTACACCCATTGTCTTTTGGTATCGAAAGGTACTCTACATGAGGGAGGGCAGCAGGTTCACAGACTGGGGATCAGAGGGGGACAAGGGGCAAAGGCATCGCACATTTGAGTGGTAGAAAGGAATTGTGTGTGTGTGTGTGTGTGTGTGTTGTGGTGGTGGTGGCGGTGGCAGCGGCAGACAACCAGCGGAAAAGCTCTCGGAGGTGACCATGGGGCAGCATCCTTGAGAGACTGGAGTTGGGGGCACGATACACAGACACGAGGAGTGGGTTCCACAGACGAGAGACTCGAGGGATGAAAGGAATGAGCGTCCACGTCCAGCTTGGAATTGGGGAGGACAACCGGGTGTGGAATTCTGGATAAAACGTCGAAGCTCCACAACTTCCTGTCTATCGTCAACACGTAGTCACAGTATTTCCCACTGGATATACCGGGATACATTTGAGATAAACTTAGGATAAAAAAAGGACGTTCTCGAGGTGTTTGAACCGGTACTCTCTCTGGTGATAGCACGGTCGATGAGTAATTCTGTTGCCGTTGGAGTCTGGGGCCCTCCACAATTGATGAGCCTTGTATTTATACAAGATAACATCTTTCGATGGGATGGCCGACAGGTACGTACACTTGCCTCTGAGCTGTCGAGCCTGGGTTCGAATCCTGACCCAGCTATAAACCGTCATCGTGGTGTTTCACCAGCAGGGTGCTTCATCCCTCGGATTGATGTTAAACCGGGTGCACCATCTGGTGGCATTAGTTGGTGGACGTTAATTAAGACCCCGCAGTGTCCTTTGTGAAAAGTAGGTGAGCTATCGCCGGCACCCTGAACCAATTCCAAATTCCTACCGTAATTACTGCTGGGAAGGCAATGGCAAAAACCACCCAGTGTATCCCTTTCCAAGAAACTGCTTCGGCAGTCCTGCCAATCTGTAACGGCGTATTGGACGTATGGTACATCGGGCGGAGAATCGGAACATCTTTCGGTTTTGATTTTCCTCATTGCTGACGTATCCTCGATCCTTTGCTGAATTATATTCCGTAGAGAGCTTGTTGAAGCAGGTGACACCTGATCCGTCGTCGTTGCTGAACACCTGTGTTGAACAAAACGCCGTAGCTACATTCAAACTGTTCGATGGGTGATGTACAGTGGGGACATAAGTTTAACTGTCGGTAGCTCGTCGTTGGTCAGATTACCGAGTCTCCTTTCGTTACACATCACTATGATGTCCGCAGATCATTTGTTTGTTGGTGTTTATTCCCATCTGGATTGCAGGCTGTTCGGTGCCCGCTCCACGGAATCTCATCATGGATTCGTTGAACTTCAAGCATATCCTGCACTGGCAACAAGGCAGGATTGAAAATTCCACAACTGTTCAAAGCAACAATACAACAGTCTCTGAGAGACCGACATACCGGGTAGAATCCATAAGGTAGGTCGAGAGACTAATACGATCTCTCATACGCAGCACCTGTGCTGATTGCATCGTCACTGTGATGCTGTGTGCTACTGGAGCAGTGCTGTTAGGTTAGGCCACAACTTGGAACTAATCCAAGGTACCAGCACACATTAACCTTCTGTTGTTTTTGTTTTTTCAAATTACCGTAGCATGTTTCATGTGCAAAGATGAGCGATAGCAGGTAGAAAGTCATGCTTGGTGTCCCCTCTGATGGATGGTGTACTCCATGATGCAACTCGCTGTGAATGAAGCACAAGGATGGCAGTTTTTATGTCCCCAACTTTGTAGAATTTATAAAATAGAGCTAACTCCATAACATATCCAAAGGAGAAGTGTCAAACTGGTGGCCTACCTCACATTCTGACCTGATGACATCAGGCTTTATTCATCGGGATGTGGGTTGGTGGGGGAGGGATGGGGGGGATCCAATTCTAATTAAATTGTCATTCCAGCTGTGAACTCTCCCAAAGATTGAAAATATTGATCACGAAGGACAGTTTATCTCAAGTTGAGGAGGTGCTGCAGGTTCTCATTATATCCACACTCAGTTGGTAGTGTTTGTGCAGTCTTCTTCTTTCACATGTAAAACATAGCTGCACGTATCGTCATTTGTTGGAGGCATGGCGGGATGCAGTGCCCCCTTTAGGTTAGAGAAGGAGTTTGTAATTTGTTCATGGTGGTGGCGTTCACTCTCCGACTCTTAGTTAAGAACACCATGGGATCTTTAACATAAACTAACAAATGCTGTCAGATGGGAGGCCCAGTTTAACATCCATCTGAGGGACGATATGCATTGACAAATCACCCTTCCTGTGAAACACCGGGATGACAACTTGCAGCTGGATTGAGAATCAAGCCCAAATTGCAGAGCTCGGAGGCAAGTGTGCTTCCTCTGCGCCACCCTTTCGGACTTGGAGGTTCAATTAACCCTTTTATGGGTCTTGGTTGAAGGATTTTGTTGGATTGGCAGTAAAAGCCCTGGCCCAATGTAGCAATAACTCAAACAGGTTTGTGGTCTACACAAAGTTGTCAAAGAGCAACACAGTGCACACAAAGTTGTCAAATAATGTCTGTGATGATATCTCAAGCTGATTTTTGATTGTCGACTGATCACCCGTTTCTCATCAGCTCTTCCATGACCCTCAATCACTGTAAAAATACAAGAAGGAAGCCACATCTGCTTCAACATGCCTCCAGAATAAGATACATTTTCAGCAACTTTTGGGGTGGTCCCAACTTCTTGCGCAGCCACCACGACACATCATCAACAAGGCAAAGCTCTATCGCCCAGCCACTGCGCCGTCTCCCAGCCACTGCGCCGTCTCCCAGCCACTGCGCCGTCTCCCAGCCACGCCCGCCCTCCCGCACAGCGCGTCCCAGCCACTTGCGCCGTCTCCCAGCCACCACGCTCCGTCACCCATCCAGCGCTCGTCGCCCATCCAGCGCGTCATCCCATCCAGCACGTCGTCGCCCATCCAGCGGTCGTCGCCCATCCACGCGCGCCCCGCCATCCAGCGCGCCGCCGCCCAGCAACACTCCATCATTCATCCACCGCGCCGTTGCCCAGCCACAACGCCATCATTGAGGCAATGCTGCATCATACAGCCACCGCATCATCTCCCAAATACAGTGCCGCCGCCCAGCCACTGCGCCCATTGCCCAGCCACCACGCCATCATCGAGGCAACGCTACATCATACAGCCACCGCGTCATCTCCCAGATACAGCTGCCACTGCGCCTCCGCCCAGCCGACTGCACCTCTGCGCGCCGCCCAGCCACTGCACCGCCGCCCAACCACTGCGCCGCCGCCCAGCCACTGCGCTGTTGCCCAGCCACCACGCCTTATCGAGGCAACGCTACATCATGCAGCCACCGTGTCATCTCCCAGATACAGTGCCACCGCTCTGCCGCCCAGCCACCGCTCCGCCGTCCAGCCACCGTGACTCCGCCCAGCCACTGCACCGTCGCCAGCCACTGCACCGTCTGCCAGCCACTGCCACGCGCCCAGGCCACCATGCCATCACGAGGCCAATTCTGCATCTCCATCCACCTGCCGCTCATTCATCACCGTGCCGTTATTCATCCACCTGCCGTCATTCATCCACCGTGCGTCATTCATCCACCGTGCCGTCATTCATCTACCGTGCCGTCATTCATCTACCGTGCCGTCATTATCTACTGCCGTCATCTCAACAATGCGCCGTCATCTCAGCAACGCGCCGTCACTAGCAACCGTGTCGTCACCCTAGCCCAGATGCCGTCACCGCACCATCGCTGAGCCATCATGCCATTGCACAGCCACCATGCCATTGTGTAGCCACCACGCTCTCATCTTTCCATGGCGCCGTCGCCAAGCCACTGCGCCGTCGTGCAGCTACCATGCTGTTATCTAGGCAATGCTCCGTCGCCCAGCCACGGCACTATCACCGAGCCACTGTGCCGTCACCAGCCAACGCGTTGTCACATAGCCACCACACCATCACCTTACCATTGCCCTAAATTCTAACCACTGAGTTGTCCACCAGCCACTGCCCCAAATCTTTGCTACTGTGCTATGTCTGTGCATCACAACTCATCGTTGGCTCTCCTTTTGTTGAATTTTCTTTTTCAGCTCATACAAGAAGGACAAATGGGTGCCGCAGTGTGAGAGAACATCATTCATGAACTGTTCCTTTATTGACACCTTTGCTTGGTTTTCATCCTATACAATCCGAGTCAGAGCCGAGGCCACGGGTCACTTCTCAGACTGGATCAACACTACCTTTGCACCTTACATCAATGGTACGATGTGAAATGTGACACCGGTTATCAAAATGTGCTTCATTTTATTGAAGTCTTCGGTCAATGTGAGGTTACATCTCTGTGTACTAATTGGTTGAGACTTGCCATGTGGGATCCTCCAGAATTCTCAACATCGTGCATAAAATATTTTTTTTACAAATCATACATTGTGCTGAAAAGTGCTTTCTTTAACTACGTTGTTAAAACGATCTCGATCACTCTAAATGTAATGTATTTAACGATCGTAAACTGATGGAAATTTGTTTGTTTTTTTAAATTCCTGATTATTCCAGCCTCTTGGCCACGTATTCCGACATGGTTTACCCCAAAGGACCGCAACTCGTATACCTTGCATTTTGTTTCGGATTGAGTCACACGGGCTTCATCTAAATGCATTGCATTCGTGCTTTCTTGCTTTATTTTGTCCAGGTTTGTGTTTTGTGTTTAACTTCTTACACCGATACTGACGTGTTGACATCAGAAACGCAAAATGTCTGCCGTTGAGCAGATCTCCGCTTCTTCACTTCAAAATCAGGCGAATCGTCCCAATAATTTTAGCTTGTCCAGGGGAGATTCTCAATTTTTTTTTCCTTATTTGCGTTTGGCAAATTGTCTGTTCGGTATCCGTCGGCGGTAACCGTACGACGTGTTGCCTCTTTCCTTGCAGGACGTCTTGGACCTCCTCATATAATTCTCGGAGGTTGGGGCATCTCGATGTCTGTGAGCTTGTCGCTTCCACAGATCAAGGACAGTTATGGCAAACTGGAATACATGTTAAAATGGTGTCAGGCATCACTCAATTGTACTCAGGTGAGACACGACATATCGTCATCTTAGGACACGACGGGCATAACAGATCCACGTCTGTAGATACCCGGCCGTGTATCCCAGTGTTTACCTTTTCACCTTAGCCACTTTCTCACCAAATGTTTTCCAATTCCCTCACCCCTGAACTCTCCATTTCTCCCTACATTCCTCATCAACCCTTCACTGCCAGTTATCGTGCATTGACTGTTCGATTATCGCACAGATGGAGCAGTGTGAAGAGAGACAAACCTCGGAATCGACAACTCTGAATAACCTCCGGGCCAACACTGATTATTGTGTTATGGCTTGGGTCATTGGGTCAAATAACCCCATCTCTGACGGAGTTCCATTTCATACATCCACAGGTATATTTATGTGATATATATTTTTTTTTTACTGAGGCTGAGGACGGAGGGCTGAGAAGCTGATGTATCAACATTGGCGCAGAGGGGTACCAGAAGAAAAGGGACGGAGAATTGGGCGAGGAATGAACAGATGGGCAATATATTCAGTCGAGATATCTTTTAGCCGACATCCCTCATCTCCATCGGCGAAATTGATCAGTATAATATTTTCCATTTGATCATTGCTTTGCTTCATCTTTATCTCTGCCACCAAAGGTGGACGGATATTATGTTTTCAACACTGTCTGTCTGTCTGTGAACAGGAAATCTCAAAAAGTTGTGGACGGATTCGGACGAAACTTGGTGGACACATTGGGTGTTTGACAAGGACGAATCAAACCCTATTTTGATGACCATCCAAATCTAGATATGAGAATTAAAAAATATATTTGAAGTGATTCTTCACCATTGAGAGATGGGACCAAAAACGATATATCGCATGATATTTCAAAAAAGTTGTGGACGAGTTATGATAAAACTAGGTGGATGATTTGGTTAGGTGACGAGAACAAGTTGATTCGATTTTGATTGAGGTCCGGATCCAGATCCGGCCTATCGATGGGATACAAAACCTAAACTGTTCAGCCTGGCAGAGGTATGCGCTCGACTGAGTGCCGTTGTAGTTTTCTTTGTTTCTCCATGCATCCTGGACCTCATGTCTGACCTTCACCATCTGTTGTTCTTCCAGCCCTCCCACAGTGGGTCGTTCCTCTGGTTGTGATTGTCTCAGCAATTATCTCCTTTACACTGTTCGCCGCTTGTTGGCTGGTCGGCCACTTGGCATTCAGAACCCTGCGCTACATCTTCCCCCCAGATCATCCCCTGCCCAACACGCTCTCTGGATTAACATCTCAAAAGGTTTGCTTGCACATCCGTGCTCACAAGGACATTGTGCAGATTTTAACATTGCTTTTCCGGTTTGAGGAAAGTTTTGATTACCTAGGTACATCCTTTCAAGGTTGAAGGAGCAAAATGGTTTTGGCGTCGTCTTCACCGGAATCGATAACTATTGCTCGTCGTAAATGCTTTTCGGCATTAGAGACTGGTCTGTTTGTAACCTTTAACATCCAGAGGTTTTCTTTGTTTGTTCTGTTAAAATGATCCCGAAAACATTGAAGTTCCAGGAGTTCATGTTGAAGCTACCTCCATGTTCACACATTTTGTCATAATAATTGTGTTTCAACTGATTTTATTTAATTCCAACTTTGAGTCGGAGGAGAAAGTAAGGGGTTGGAGTGGTGGGACATTTATAGTCTTATTTGCCCCCCAGTTGGTTAGTTTTGATTAGTTAGTCCCTTAGCATACATATCTCTTACTTCCCTGTTCCCTTCCCTCCACTAAGGCCATAAAAAGAAGTAGAATGGTTCAGGATACTTCTCCAGACAATAGGATGTGTATTTCGGGGTATTTTTCGAACGTTTATTTTGCATGTAGTTTGATTTGAATTTAAATAATAGATTCCGAAAGGAAATTATTCTTCACCTCCGTCACCGAAGTTGTCATAAGTTGTGTTTTCACCTCTGGGGTCGCCGAAATAGGTGACCCTTATTGTCAGTAATTCTGTCTGTTTGTTTGGATGTTTGTTCATGTCATCAGCATAATTGGTAGTAAACGTGGGCGGATTTTGACCAAACTCGGGTGGTAGGTACATCTTATGACCTAGGGACGCTTTGGTTCCCTAGCAACAACCGAAAAACCTTCAAAATCGGTGCCGTTCACGCGAAATCAATTCCGAAAGCCATTATCCCACGTAGGGTTATGAAATTTGGCACGAATGATCTACAGGCGATGCTCTGTCAAATATATTCCGGTTTTTGTGATATATGGAATACTTTACCCGCAGCGCCCCCTACAATTAGGGTATGCGCGAAAATTGTCGAAAATTGAAGGCCCCTAGCGACCAGGTGAGTGCATCGATACGAATGAAACTTTGCAGGTTCATGGTACTCAATGAGTACTACAACTTTGCCTCAGGACATATTGACCGATTTCGCTTAGGTCAGGGTCAAAGGTCAATTAGTGCAAAAATCGATAATATGCGAGAGCTGGAGGTGCCTTCGTGCCAAAATGCTACTCCTCCTAGGGTTATGGTCGGATGGTCTCGTTCGGACGGGACTTGTTGGAAAGGTTGCGTGTGTGACGAGGCCAAATTGATTCGATTTTGGTGAAGATCCGGATCCGGAAACTGGAATTTTTAAAGTGGTTCTTCACCATTGAGAGGCCCGTAAACGATATATAGCACAATACTTGTATTTCAAAAAGTTGTGGACGGGTTATGACAAAACTTGATGGATCATTTGGGTAGGTGAAAGACCAAACTGATTAGATTTTGATTAAGGTCCGGATGCAGATCCGGCCTATCATTGGGATAAGAAACGTAAACTCTTCAGCCTGGCGGATGTATACGCTCTCCCGTTCTAGTTACCCATGCCATATGAGAGGGAATGGCGTTTGGATACGTTTGTTTGTCTATTTGTCTGCACAGAACCTGAGTAGGTGTATTAATTACATTAGACCCGCATATACCTTAAGACCCTATAGACCCAATGGACCCTTCAGACCGCTAAGACCCTTTAGATCCTGTTAGACACTTTAGAACCCGAAGACCCTGAAGACCCCTTAGACGACTTCCTAACCTTTAGACCCTTTTAGATATTCACACCTTTCTGACCTTTTAATACCCTTTAGACCCCTGTGATCTTTATACCCTTTTTGGAATTTTAAGACCCTTCAGACAATATGACCTGATATGATAATATCTGTTGTTGGCTTAATGGTTGGGGTGATGGGTTTGCGATACTGGGGTCCTGAGTTAAAATCCCGCTCAGCCGTTGAATTATTACCAGGCGGGGTTGATTCAGCCTGTCATCCTTCTGAGGTCGGCAAAATGAGTACCAGCTTGCTGGGATGATTGAGCCATTCGAGTATCCTGCATCGGAGTGGCGACCCTTCCAGGATTGTGCCCAATAGCCCAGGAGACTGCTTTGGCAGCACTGACACTGTACAGAGTATGGTCACAGTGGATTCGATGGAGACGATATGACCCTTTTGACCTTAAATTACACCCTCTAGAGACCCTTTAGACCTTTCGACCTTCATACCATTTGACCTTTACACCTCTACAACTCTATTTTAAACTGGACAGGTTAAGATCTCGTCCACTTGTTCCCCGTATCAAACTGGGTGAGGCTGTGCAAGTGAAGAGGGGTGATAATACGTTGTTTCCTCCCACCATCAAAGGGAGAAGGCTCCACCTCTCAGCTGTCGGTTAATGAGTGGGAGGGGTCCTTGGACGTCCTTGGATGCAATCCATCATCGCTGTCGATGTCTTTCATTTTTTGAAAATGGTCTGATCCTTGACTATTAGTTTGGATTCAGTCCCAGTCACTCAACCCTGGACAAGGTGTTTCTGCTCTCTCGGTAATGTTTGGAAGCCAGAAATATCAAACAAGAGGTCAGGACAATCTCCGTAGACATATCTACAGCATTTGACGCAGCCTGGAATCCTGCTCTGCTTGCCATCCTTGCTGCCTGTGTAATCCAAGGCCACCATCTCACCTGGCTTTCTCACTTTCTCTGATTGCGCAGTCAATGCTTTTCTGTTAATGGAAGCCTCCCTTTTGCTCCCCAGTGGAAGTTGGAGTGCCTGAAGGCTGTTTTTGGGCCCAGTCTTGTTCCTCATCGACATAAACCACCTCTTCAATGCTCAAGAACACCGTCTCTTCCTTTTTTCAGATGACTACATATTTTGTCGTACAGTACAGTGCCCCCATCTCTCTCTACTAGGCGCAGTTAGCAGCTGCTCTTTGCTGATCTGGAAATAATTAGATGCTCATCTGAGAAATGGAACATGTTCCTCAGTCCTGGAAAATCTCTCAGTCTCACCCTGTTGTTCCAGAAGGATCATGAAACGAACCCACCGATCTATCTTCTCGACCTCACCATCAGCCATGATATCTCCTGGGCCAACCACACAGCAAAGCCGGCCTCCATCGGTGATTTTGGTGGGAAGCCGGAGATAACTCCTCCACTGTTCATGGAAGTCACCCATTTACAAGTCATTTTGGAAAATGAAAAGCAACTCACCCCAACCTCCTTTTCCTTTCCTCATCATGTCCAACACCCCTTCCACCCTCCCCAATTTCAGATCAACTTTATCTTTCTCGCCTGTCCGATTCAACGTTTCTCCCCTTCACATGAATATTCCACTCCCTGTATTTCCATTGTACGTTTTGCTATTGGTTGGCTTGTTGTTGTTGTTTGTTTGATTATAGCTACTGTTGTTAAGGTAATGATTCTATGAATGAATCTGGAGCATCGTCTGTGATTATCTTGTGAGAGTAAACCAACATGATTTGTCTTGGTTGCGCAGGGAAAGGAAACCATTTGCTCCGCGGGTTGGAACGAACCGGTGAGCTTGGTACAAGAACATTGTAACCACAACGGTTACAAGTCACTAGCATCGTCTGTGACCAACCTCAACACAAACTCGAGGAGTGCTTAACGTAAAAATACTACTACTACTACTGCTACTACTAATAGTACTACTGCTGGTGCATTGAAAATGATTATCATGGTACAAAGCCAAAGGTTTTTCATTCAATTGAGTAATTTATGTGCATTTGATGAATTCATTATTTTTTGATATAAAAGTTACTGGAAAATGAAGAATTTTCATGTTCAGTCCCATTAATGCTTGTAAAGATACAATAAAAGCTTTTTTTGGTGTAAATTCTGATTGTTTTTTACCCTTGCCAGAGTATATTGCATTTGTGTCTGTCTGTCCGCACATAATATGCAAACGTAGGCCACAAGCGCTATCTCGTGGTAGCCAGTATTACACGTTATCTTGTTGTTGTTTTTCTCAACTGGGTACGTCTATAAAGTACGTATTATTAGAACGTGAGGGTGTCTCAAAGGACATGCCATTAGAACGAGCAAGTTGCCCGTGCCCGCACGGGATTCTAAACGGGGTAAGGATGTCTCGCAAAAATGCAAACGGCGTCTTCTGTCACGGAGCTGGCAAGCTGGAAGCATCAATTCACATTTCTTGCCACGTCTGATGCAATTTAAATGCTCTAACGGTGGCGAGGTGCTCCGTTTGAAACTCTGTTCGATATTTGTAGCTTTTTGATGCTGAGTGTCCGTTATATAATTTGTGTTGGTGTCAAAACCGGTGAGAAATTGCAAATTTATAGTGGGATGCGAGTACATTTATAAAAGATGCCCGATGAGGAATGTGAGTCCGTCTATGAAGTGAGTGAATCTGTAAAGTACGTACTATTAGAACGTAAGCCTGGTGTTGGCTTAATGGTTAGGGTGGTGGGCTTGGGATCCTAGGATCCTGAGTTCAAATCCCACTCGGCTGTTGAATTAATACCAGGTGGGGTTGACTCTGCCTGTCATCCTTCCGAGGTTGGCAAAATGAGTGCCTGCTTGCTGGTATTCTGTGTCGGAGTGGCGACCCGTCCAGGAGACTGCTTAGGCAGCACCAACGCTCTGCACAGAGTCTGGTCCCCATCGATGGATGGATTAGAATGTGCATATGTTGAGAAAGTACAGAATGTGATTACGTCTATAAAATACATACAATTGGAACTTGAATCTATACAATATAAAACCGAAAAGATTTGTTTGTCTGCTGTATGAACATAAACCTATGCTGTTAATGCATCATCGACACATCACACAAACAGACCACACACAAAAGTTGTGGTGAAGGTCTGCAATGTCCGGTTGCTCGTTCTCGTTTATGAGGTAGTTCCGATTTATTATTATTTTGAACGTGGAGTTCTAGCTTGGAAGAGTAAATTATTTTTTTTTTTAAAACAATAATCAAACTCCAAACACAACAGATCGACGAGCTTGATTGGTTCAGATCCAGCTTATCAGGTTCAGATCCAGCCTATTAATACATACAACAAGTGATCTTGATTCGTGTACAACAGTTGGATTTCGGGAGTTTGTGACACTCGGGGGAAACATTTTCGATATTCAAGTCATTGCTCACCAACTTGCGTGTGACTAAAACGTCACAATGCTCTCATGCGTGCGGAATCTGAACTCGAAATGTGAACCGTCTCGTGCTGAGTCAGTCTTCTACAAGTCTATGTTTGTGTTCTTGCTCCTTCTGCACTAAAGGGAACTGCAAGGAAACATTACTGCAGTTAAAAGAGAAACAAGCATTTGTTATTACCAATAGTGACGTAGGGCATGGAGGGGTGCAGGAGATAAGCACGTTAGGAGACACGGTTATACTTTTACACATGAATTATGAGAACATCACGAGACAAATCAATATGTGCATTTGAACTTGGGACCTTGAGCCCTGTGCTCAGATGGGAATGCCAAACAAAACAACAGGCTTATATATATATTGTTACGCTGTGGAAATTCGCAGACCACCATAAAGGACCTTAGATCAGTTATGACGATAAGTATATGTGTAGTTAGATTTCCCCACCGTTGTTTAGAGGGAATTTCCGTGTTCACAGGCTGACGCTTTGAGATAGCCTTTTTTCTTTTGCTGTCGTTATTTTGGACCAATCATCCCCCAACAACCAAATCGCCACCACCAACAACGCCCAAAACAACTCACCAAACCACCACCACCTTCAGCCGCTTCCACTCCACAACCCCACCCGCAAACATCGCCTCACCCCCACTCTCAAACGACGCCCGCCAACAACCAAATCGCCACCACCAACACCCTTCCCAAACCACCACAGCAAACTCCCACCACCTTCGCCTTTCTACCGAATGTCGTGCCATGGGTTGTGAATGGGATCCTTTCACAAAAGAAATCGGATCAGGAATGATTCACGCCCACTTTTCATCCATCCAATGGCTGAGCATCAAGTGGTGTAGCCCCGCCTCCAAACCCGCTGTGATCCACAAATTTACATATGCACTCCTCCCCGGCCTATATAAGCGCGAGCACAACGCAGCTCGAGGCAGTCTGGAGGGGTCGGAGAACAGGACGGAGCTCGAAGAGGCAGACGGCGGCAGTGTCGGTGCGGCAGTGTCGGTGGGGCAGAGTCGGGAGACGGAGCTCGGAGCTGAAGTCTTAAGGCAGACGGGGCCGATCGACAGAGAGGAAGGAGCTCAGGTCGAAGTTGAGGGGCTCAGAGGCGAACCAGAGGGCTGAGTGGGGACCGCCGCCGGAGAAGGGGCGTAGTGGAGGCCACAGCCAAGAGGAGTTCGCCGGAGCCAGTGCGGTCCAGAGCGTCAACTCGTTGGACGGAGCGTCAGCAATTCTACTCTCCCTTACCGAGCTCCGCGCTAAGAAAGCGCCGGTAACCCCGTCCGTTCCCTCCCAACCGTGGTGCCGACGGTGAAACACGTGCCTGCGCGGAGAACACCGGAGAGAGCTCACCGGCCACGCCAGGGGCACGAAGCCAGGCGCAGTTACGCTGACATCGCGGCTTGCCCGCCATCGCGCTACGAGGGCGCGGGTAAGACCCCTCGGTCTCGTGGACCTGGCCGCCATCCAGGTCCCACGTACATTTGGTCCACGGACCTGTCTGCCACCCTTGTCTTGGAGGTGGCTTTTCTTTGCTTTGTGTAAATGCATGTGGTGGCGCCGTCTTATAAGTAGAATTGTCTAAGTGTGCGTGTGAAATAAAGACACTTTATTTGTGGTAAATTCTTCATTTGCTTGCTTTCACTGTGTACGTGCATGATTTACTGTATGGCTGTAAATACGTGCCTTGTCTGAGTGTGAAATAAATGTGCTTATTGAACTGTTCCCCGTTTCGTTGCGTCCTTTCCCTTGTTTGAAAGTTCCATCTTGCATCACGGAAGGAATTGGTAGAGGGGTGTAAGCACCCAGTAAATAGAATCACATCCGTCGGGGTCGGCGATAACACCGCTCGGTTATCACTGAAGCACGGAATGGACCGCTTAAGCGGTTCGTGTCCTCGGCCGGCCAGCGGCGAGGTACGATCGCCCGGTTAACTACTCGCGCAGGTACTTAGGTAGGTCAAGTTTGGCGAACAACCCTATCCTGCGCGGGTGGCCGATTGGCACGATTGTGGTGGGGTCAAAAGACCCACCCGTGACTAGCTCCTGGCGGTAGTTCCAAGGAGGGTCACGATGAATTGTCCGTTCCGGTGGGCGACGCGGTCACTATTTGAGTTACGTGGCCGATCGCACGCCGGGCGGACCGTAATTCGTAACAATATATATGTATATATATATATATATTATATATATATATATATATATTATATATTATATTAATTGTTACGAATCTACGCCGCCCGGCGTGCGAGTGACCGCGTAAACTAATAACAGCCGCTCGCCCACGAACGGACAATTCAGTCGTGACTTTCTGGAACAACGCCACAAACCAGTCACGGGTGGGTTTTTAATCCCACCACGGCCCAGTCCGTATTCTACCGCACGCAGACAGGGTCAATCGCCGAATATCGATATACCTAAGTATTCGCGCGGGTAACCTACCGAGGGACCGTACCTCGGCGAAGGCCTGTTTGGACACGAACCGCTTAAGCGGTTCGTTCCGTTCTGGGATAACCGAGCGGTATTATCGCCAGACCTCGCCGGACCCGATTCTATTTATCGGTATTCAAAAACCAACTAGTATTCCGAAAGCAAGATAGCAGTTCAATTTGGGGAAAAAAGGACACGACGAACAGGTTAACATTCACACAAGCACATTTATTATTTTACACAGATGCACATTACAGCCATGCAATCAATAGGGGAAGGGGACAAGACAACGAGCAAGGTAAAAACACTACAACCGACTGGTTATTATTCACAGGCACTTAACAGTTCTACTTGTTGGGACTCGGCACCACATCATTCACACAAAGAAACAAAGAAAAGACC
>CM068962.1:7817556-7841670 GCA_035128595.1 Eptatretus atami
TAAATCCATTAAAAAGTGAAATCCTTCAATACAGCGCGTGTGGTGAAGCAAAAATGAGTCTAATGTTAAAATATGCAATTTATGCTTTTCAGTGAAAAACAATTAAAAGCGTACTTAATATTTGAAATGTAAAATCTTGTTATTATGTGATAAGCACCTTTATATATAACAGAAGAATGAAATCGTTCGATACAGCTATGGCAGGGGGCCGCAAAAGAATACGATAAGAAGAACTTAGCTTTCAGCATTCGGCGATCGGCGCGAATTGCGATGGTGGGCGGAATGAGTCTTTCGGCGCGAAATGCGATGTGGGCGAAATGACATCTTCGGACGAAATTCGATGGTGGGCGGAAATGACGTCTTTCGTTCGTAGTACATAGAGAGGGCGCGTTTCTTGTTTTTCCCATCAAGCAATAAATTAAATGGTTTTCACATATATAACACATTAGTTTCACAAATTTCCATTGAAATACTCGGGTATTTCGTCAATTTTGCTATTTCCGTCTAGGTTACGCACTGCATCTACGGACGGCCTCATTGGCTGTCTTGAGCACGTGGGGGGGGGGGGGGGGGACACCGGAGACGTGTTGACACCGGGGAATTTAAACTCGGTGCAATTGTATACACGCACGCGCTGTAAAATCTGTGCATGACTCGAAGATTGCTGTCATTCAACGATTCCCACACATATCACTGAAACTTGAACAAGTTTGTACAGAAAATGGCAAAATATTGTCCAATCAAGGTGTTGCAAAGTTGGTGGAGAACTATCCAAACAGACTCACATGTGTAATACTGTAAAAGGTGCTTCCACCAATTAACTCGGGGGGGGGGGGGGGGACACTATCCAACCAAGATATTCTAGTTCTGTATTTTTAGATCTCGTGGAGGATCTCCAAGTCTTACTCACGTTGTTGTTCTTGTGGCTTTTGTTTCAACAGCCTACAGTTTTCATCGAAACTCCTGAAACTTGGCGTATATATGTAAAATACTTGCGCAGACAGTAACCATCTCCATTTGAAAATTCCTCCTAGAAAAAAAGTTATGACGTCAAAATATCTCCGCTAATGAAATCGCCTAAAAATTATCTCCGAACTCGGCAAGCTTTTTGAATTCTGTTTGCAGGAATCGAACAGGGCATCAGCAGAGATGAATTCCGCACATATGAATACATCACTATGACGTCATATCAATGTTTAATGACGTCATTCCTATTTTGACATTTTTGTTTCACAACCCAGAGTTTTCATCGGATCTTCGTGAACTTGCCATGTATATGCAGAAAGCCCACGCGCAGGGCAGTAACCATCTCCGATTTTGGAAATTCTTCGAGAAAAAAAAAGTTGACGTCATAATATCGCCGCTAATGAAATCGCCTATACCATTCTCCGAAACTCGGCAGCTGTTTGAATTTTTGTTTGCGGGAATCAAGCCGGGCATTAGCACCGATAATTATTTATCGCAAACCTGATACATCACAATGACTCATATTCTTTTTATGACGTCATCATTAGAGGAGAGGATTTAGCTCATTTGAGTTGTTAATTAATTTCTGAAATTTGTATAATGTCGCATGTTGGACTGCTTTAGAAAATTATCAGAATCGATATCGTCGGTTAAGCCCTCGGGAAGGATCCTTACTGGAACGTAACGAGCTTGCGGAATTCGCAGTAAAATTCGCAGCATTTGGTTAAAACTGCAGCTAAACCAAGGAACTTCTCTTCCTGCACATTCACGAGTATCGTACACGTGTCGATGAGCTACACAGTACTGTGTGCACACGCATGAGGGATAACGTGCGTATGAAGGACAGTAATGGTGCGGTGTAGCAGCGCAGTTTTCGACCGCGGTAAATACCATCATATTTACTTGGGCCTCTGTTTATTTATAATGTGTCACGCGGAGTCTGTCTCCTTCATATCGTTAAAATCATCGGGATGATTGATTAAAAATACGCCGATGTTTCGTGGTCGTCCGAAAGTGGGATCCACACAGGAGGGTTTCAAATTCTCGATGTCCGTTGATTACGTTTCCGTTTCAAGGTGACGTAGTTTACCGAGCTGTTTTTACGTCATCGTGGAGGCGGAACAAGGTGTGCGCGGAAGTTCGATGTTCTGTGCGGAAGAAACATCTTGGAGTGATAAATGAGTTCAGGTAAACGGCGACTCCACACCTCGTGTCTGAACTGTCTAAAGTAGGTTCGAATCCCATCCAGTAGAACCGTCATCGTGTGTGTTGTGGTGTGGTGTGTGTGTGTGTGTGTGTGTGTGTGTGTGTGGTGTGTGTATGATGCCTGTGTGTTGGTGTTGCGTGTGTGTGGTTGTGTGTGTGTGTGTGTGTGTGTGTGTGTGTGTGTGTGTGTGATGTCCTGTGTGTGTGTGTGTTGTGTATTTGCGTGTGTGTTGTGTTGCCTGTGTGTGTGTGCCTGTGTTGTGTGCGGTGTTGTGTGTGGTGTATGCCTGTGTGTGTGCTGTATGTTGTGTGTATGCCTGTGTGTATGTGTTGTCGTCCTCGGATGGACGTTAAACTGGGTTAAAGATCCAATATTGTCCTTCGCCAAGAGTTGGCGCGCTATCACCCGCAACGTGACAACTTACTAACTCCTGCACTGACACTGACAAAGGCAAACCACCTAGTGTGGAGTCTTCCTTCAGGTGAAGTGACAGGTTCGATTCGGTATAATAAGTTCCGTTCTCGGACGGTGCAATCAGTTCATTCGTAATGAAGCTCAAGGTACACAAAGGGTACACAAAGGGGTAACAAGGGTACACAAAGGGAACACAAAGGGTACACAAGGGGTACCAAAGTGTAATTAGCATCTGTTCTGCATATGGCAGCTGTCATTTTATGGAGCATGGCTGATCACTCACACTCAGGTATGCACTGACTCGGGTGGGCTGTGGTAAGGATCATTCCTGATCACTCTCATCAGTATAAGCTTACCTCAGGTGGGCCTGTGGTAAGGATCATTCCCTGAATCACTCTCATCAGGTATACAACTTACCTCGGGTGCTGTGGTAAGGATCACTCCCTGAATCACTCTACTCAGGTATACACTACTCGGGTGGCCTGTGTAAGATCCTTTCCCTGAATCGCTCTCACTCAGGTATACAACTTACCTCGGGTGGCCCTGTGGTAAGGATCACTTTCTGAATCACTCTCACTCAGTGTATACTTACTCGGTGGGCCTGTGGTAAGGTCACTCCTGAATCACTCATTCACTCAAGTTAGCAAACAAACTTTGAAGTTATCTGACATTTGTTTTGGGATTGTGCTTGAGTGAAGTTAGTAAAACATATTGTTGTCGCTGCTCGGGTCGTTCCAGTTGTTTGGTATTTGAATTCCGGCAATCTCTTCAAACTGCGAACCGATAATTTGCCAAGCTGGTCGGCCATCCCGGCCAGATTACGGGTCGTCCACTTCAATACATGCGTTAAACCGTAAAACACCAGCATTACGCTAATCCAGGTACCGACACGTCTCACCTCTAACGAATGGCCGAGAAAAAGCCGAGAGGACGTTTTGGCTGGTCTGGATATGTGGCTGCTAATGGCCCTTGCCAATTCACCTCAACGGACTTTACTGATACAAAAGTGACCATGAGACAATTCACCCCAAGACCAGGTATATTTATCGGACAAGGAGGGTCATGGGGAGTACACACGCAAGCATCACAATTAAAGTAATAACCCTTACCCTTCTTGACATATAAATAACGGCGGTGTAGTTGCCCTACGAAGGTGATGTCGGGCAAAGGCGCACTCACAAACACAAGAACGGGATCCCTTAAGTACCTAATTCCTTATCTGGGCGCTCCCAACCCTGTCACACCAAGGCTAACAGGGGCAGAACAGAGGGATCCACAAGAAACAGAAACACTGGTAATCCTGCAGGATCGATTCGCCACACAGACCCTGCTGCTCGGCAAGGAAATCGGGCTGTCTAAGTCCCGCATGTCCGAGTCCGGAGGAAGGAGATGGCATGGCTTGGGCTGACCAGGAGCAGTAAAGAAGTTGCCAGTTTCTCCCAGATGATTCTGGACAACTCCTTTACTTTTCCCTGTCCACCACCTTTATCCCTCTTGTTCGTGTGTCATCTGATGCCGCCGGCGTCTCCCCCTCTCACTCACCATTGGCCGAGGTCCTTCAATGATGCAGGACACCCCTCCCTCGCCTCCCCCCCTACACCTGTTGTAGAAGGCGCTGCAGAGGATCGGTGGTCATGCGATGGCTGCGCAGCAATACTTTACACGAGACACAAGTCCTTGACTTTCGTTGGAGGTTTCTTGCACGTGGGTGAAAATCTGAGGTTCTCATTTTTTCCTTCTTTCCTGGTATCGTCTTCTACGTCTCAACATGTCCTAACCATTCTTTCCTCCTTCAGATAATCCCCCAAACTTTTATAATGTCACCCAAATGATTTCAATTCTGTTGAATTTCCTTCCGGTACTGTTCTACATCCACCCCACCCCGTTCTTCTCTCCAAATGGAATCTACGTGAAAATAAACGCTTCTGTCTTGAAAATAAATTGAAAAAATTTGTAAGAATGCCATTTCCAACCTTGTTTCTCGTTCAAAATCTGCACATGCTTTTATTTTTCCACACATATAGGTACTATGTCTCTTCTTCTCAAAAGGATTATTTTTCTGAGTTTTTGTCTGCTCCTGCGCCCTCCACCCTCAAAGCTTCATGTCCCATCTTTTGCGCTCCTTCCTAAACCCCTCCCCCCCCGTCGCACGCCCCGGTCATTTATCGAACGTCACCCATTAAGCTCCCTCACACCTCACGCCTCGACCTCCCCACACACAACACATTAACGCTTTCCCCCACACAAACCTTCACCTTCCGTAAAAAAACCCGAACACTTCAACTTCTTTCACCACCCCTCGCTCAAACTTTCCACTGCAACACTGCACTCAAACTTCCCCCTGGCCACATCCCTCTCAAACCTTACCCTGAAACCTTCGCTCTCAAACCTTCCGAATGAAACCTCCTCTCAACCTTCCCTGAAACCTCGCTTCTCAAACCTTCCCTGCACCTCGCTCTCAAACGCTTCCTGCAACCCTCGCTTCAAACCTTCCCCTGAACACTTCGCTCTCAACCTGTCCCCTGAAACCCTCGCTCTCAAACCTTCCCCTGAACCTCGCTCTCAACTCCCCTGAAACCTCTCGCTCTCAAACCTTCCGCCTGCAACCCTCGCTCTCAAACTTCCCTGAAACCCTCGTCTCAAACCTTCCCCTGAAACCCCGCTCTCAACTCTTCCCTTGAAACCCTCGCTCTCAACTTCTCTGAAACCCTCGCTCTCAAACCCTTCCGCTGCAACCTCGCATCTCCAACCTTCCCTGAAACCCCTGCTCTCCAACCTCCCCTGAAACCCTCCTCTCCAACCTTCCCCGCAACCCTCGCTCTCAACCTTCCCTGAACCCACGTCTCAACCTTCCCCTGAAACCTCGCTCTCAAACCTTCTCTGAAACCCTGCGCTCTCAAACCTTCCGCTGCACCTCGCTCTCCAACGCTTCCTTGAACCCTCGCTCTCCAACTCCCCTGCCTCCCAACTTAGCCCCCTTCAACTCCCAAACCTCGCTCTCCAACTTCCCTGAAAGCCCCTCGCTCTCCAACCTATCCCCTGAAAAACCTGCTCCCAACCTTCCCTGAAACCTCGCTCTCGCAACCTTCCCCTGAAAACTCGTCTGCCAACCCTTCCCTGAAACCTCGTCTCCCACCTTCCCCTGAACTCTCGCTCTCCAAACTTCCCCTGAAACTCTCGCTTCCGCACGCTTTCCCCGAACTCCGCTCTCCAACACTTCCCCTAGAAACCTCGCTCTCACCTCCTGAAACCTCCAACCTTCCTGAACCCTCGCTCTCCCAACCTTCCCTGAAACCATCGCTCTCTCAACTTCCCCTGAAACCCTCGCTCTCAACCTCTGACCCTCGAATCCCAACCTCGCTCTCCAACCCCTGACTCCCCCACTTCCTAACCCTCGCTCTCCAACCTATCCCCTGAACCTCGCTCGTCCAACCTTCCCCTGAACGCCTCGCTCAAACTGCTAAACTCGCTCTCACCTTCCTGAAACCCTCGCTTCACCTTCCCCTGCAACCCTCGTCTCTCAAACTTTCCCCTGCACCCTCACTCTCTGAAACAACCATTTTGAGATATCTGCACACAAGAGAGGCGCGTGAAAACATAAGCTTCCTTCACCTCGGTGGCAGAGGTAAAAATAGCGGCCAAAACGGATCCTTTAACTTACTTCCCATCATTCAGCAGGGTATCTAATCATATCGCAGTTGATAGCAAATCATTCCTTTTCTCCAAAACCTCATGTCTCATCTCAGTCATCAATTTGGTTTCAGACTGCCGGTCTACTCCTACCTTGACAGTGCTGCTTCGTACTCTTCCAAAAATGGATGGAGGCCCACAATTGTCCGGAATGAGATCAGGTCATTGGACATATCTCAGCTGTTGATAACAGTCTGGCATCCTGCTTCGTCTCCAAAACTGTTCTGCGCCATGGCAGGCAAGCAACTCCACATATGGCTTACTCATTTTCTCTACTCTCATCATCAAAGGTGTGCTCTCAATGGAATCCTTCATCTCCCTCCCTGTCAAGGCTAGAGTGCCCCAAGGCGAGTGTTCTGGGCCCAGTCTACTCCTGATCTTCTCAAATGAGCTCTCTGACTCTGTGAACTCCTAGACTATTTCTGATGAGCCTCTGGTGCAGTGACAATTCTCATCCTTTCATGAACAGACAGGTGCAGCCTCTTTACGTTCTCTTCAGACCTTACAAAGATCACAAGCTCGTCCATACCTTTGATATATTTAATTTGTGGGGTAGATGGAGGAATTTCAATTGAAAAAGTAGGATTGTGTAGAGTGCTTGGTCCGCGGCACGTCTGTAGGAGGACATCTCGACTGCTAAATTAAGTAGGGAGCTGTGAGCTTAAGGTTACATGTCACCACACAGAGGTGGTGCTGTTTTAATTAGGTAGGTTTGAAGGATATGGTTTCCAGATGTGATTTGCCCCCTGTGACCTTTTGCAATGTTTTTGCATTGAAATACGCGATAAAAGGATCACATCCTAAAACAACCAACCATGCGATGGTGGGCGGAAATGACGTCTTTCGGCGCGAAATGCGATGGTGGGCGGAAATGACATCTTTCGGCACGAAATTCGATGGTGGGCGGAAATGACGTCTTTCGTTCGTACGTACATGAGAGGGGCGCGTTTCTTGGTTTTTTCCCATCAAGCAATAAATTAAATGGTTTTCACATATAAACACATTAGTTTCACAAATCCATTGAATACTCGGTATTTCCGTCAATTCTTGCTATTTCCGTCTAGGTTACGCACTGCATTACGGACGCCGTCATGCTGTCTGATGGCACGTGGGGGGGCGGGGGGGGGGGACACCGTGAGACTGGTAGGACACGGGGACATTTCAAACTCGTGCAATTGTAACAGCGCACGCGCTGTAAAAACTGTGGCATGACTCGAAGGGATTGCGTCCCATCACGATTCCCACTACAACATCTACTGAACTGAACAAGTTTGTACCGTAAAGAAGTTGGAAATGTTGTCCAAATCAAGTGTGTGCAAAGTTGGTGTTTTGAACCTATCCAAACAGACTCAACATGTGTAATTACTGAAAAGGGCTTCCACCAAGTATTAACCGGGGGGGTGGGGTGGGGGGGGGGGGGGACATCTTATCCAACCAAATTATTTGTAGTTGCGTGATTTTAGTCCTCGTGGAGTCTCCAAGTTATCTCACTTGTTTCTGTGGACTTTTTTTGTTTTTTTTCCAGACATAGAGCCATCAGAGTTTCTCATGAATTACTTCCTGAACTTGGCTTTTATATATGTTAAAAAAACCTGCTTGCGCAGACAGTAACCATCTTCCGATTTTGGAAAATTCCTCCTAGAAAAAAAGTTATGACGTCAAATATTCTCGCTATGAAATCGCCTAAAAAATATCTCCGACAACTCGGCAAGCTTTTGAATTCTGTTTGCGGAATCGAACCAGGGCATTCAGCAGCAGATGAATTACCGCACATATGATCATCACATGACGTCATATCAATGTTTATGAACGTATTCCTATTTTTTGACAATTTTGTTTCACAACCAGAGTTTTCAGCGATCTTCGTGAAACTTGCCATGTGTATATGCAGAAAGCCACGCGCAGGCAGTAACCATCTCCGATTTGAAATTCTTCACGAGAAAAAAAGTTGACGTCATAATATCGCCCTAATGGAATCGCCTATACCATTAGTCTCCGAACCGGCAAGCTGTTTGAATTTGTTTGGCGCGGATCAAGCGGGCATTAGCACGGATAATTATTTATCGAAAACCTGAACAATCCACAAGACGTCATATTCGTTTTGTATGACTCATCATTAAGAGGACGAGGATCTTAGCTCATTTGAGCTTGTTAATTAATTTTCTGAAATTTGTATAATCGGTTAGCCCTCGGGAAGGATCCAATTACTGGAACGTAACGAGCTTGCGGAATTCGCAGGTAAAATTCGCAGCATTTGTTAAAACTGCAGCTAAACCAAGGAACTTCTTCTTCCTGCACATTCACGAGTACTCGTACACGTGTCGATGAGCTACACAGTACGTGTGCACACGCATGTACGGGATAAACGTGCGTACGAAGGGACAGTAATGGTGGCGGTGTAGCAGGCGCGGTTTCGACGGCGGTAAATACCCATCATATTTTACTTGGGCCTCTGTTTATTTATAATGTGTAACGCGGAGTCTGTCTCCCCCTTCATATCGTTAAAATACATCGGGATGATTAATAAAATACGCCGATGGTTGTCGTGGTCGTCCGAAAGTGGGATCCACACAGGAGGGTTTTCAAATTCTCGATGTCCGTTGATTACGTTTCCGTTTCAAGGTGACGTAGTTTACCGAGCTGTTTTACGTCATCATGGAGGCGGAACAAGGTGTGCGCGGGAAGTTCGATGTTCTGTGCGGGAAGAAACATCTTGGAGTGATAAATGAGTTCAGGTAAACGGCGACTCCACACCTCGTGTCTGAACTGTCTAACGTAGGTTCGAATCCCATCCAGGTAGAACCGTCATCGTGTGTGTGTGTGTGTGTGTGTGTGTGTGTGTGTGGTGGTGTATGCCTGTGTGTGTGTGCGTGTGAGTGTGTTGTGGTGTGTGTTTGTGGTGGTGTGTGTTGTGTGTGTTGTGCTGTGTGTGTGTGTGTTGTGTATGTGGTGGTGTGTGTGTGGTGCTGGGTTGTGTGTGGCCTGTGTGTGTGCTGTTTCGTGTGTGTGTGTGTGTGTGTATGCCGTGTGTTGTGTGCTGTGTGTGTGTGTGTATGCTGTGTGGTATGTGTGTGTCCGTCCCTCGGATGGACGTTAAACTGGGTTAAAGATCCAATATTGTCCTTCGCCAAGAGTTGGCGCGCTATCACCCGCAACGTGGACAACTTACTAACTCCTGCCACTGACACTGACAAAGGCAAACCACCTAGTGTGGAGTCTTCCTTCAGGTGAAGTGACAGAGTTCGATTCGGTATCAATAAGGATTCCGGTTCTTCGGGACGGTGCAATCAGTTCATTCGGTAATGAAGGCTTCAAGGGTACACAAAGGGGTACACAAAGGGGTACACAAAGGGGTACACAAAGGGAACACAAAGGGTACACAAAGGGGTACACAAAGGTGTACATTAGTCATCTGTTCTTGCATATGGCAGCTGTCATTTATTGGAGCATGGCTGAATCACTCACACTCAGGTATGCACTGAACTCGGGTGGGCCTGTGGTAAGGATCATTCCCTGAATCACTCTCACTCAGGTATACAACTTACCTCAGGTGGGCCTGTGGTAAGGATCATTCCCTGAATCACTCTCACTCAGGTATACAACTTACCTCGGGTGGCCCTGTGGTAAGGATCACTCCCTGAATCACTCTCACTGGTATACACTTACCTGGGTGGGCCTGTGGTAAGGACCTTCTGAATCGCTCTCACTCAGGTATACAACTTACCTCGGGTGGCCCTGTGGTAAGGATCACTTTCTGAATCACTCTCACTCAGGTATACACTTACCTCGGGTGGGCCTGTGGTAAGGATCACTCCCTGAATCACTCATTCACTCAAGTTAGCAAACAAACTTTTGAAGTGTTTATCTGACATTTGTTTTTGGGATTGTGCTTGAGTGAAGTTAGTAAAACATATTGTTGTCGCTGCTCGGGTTCGTTCCAGTTGTTTGGTATGAATCCCGGCAGATCTCTTCAACGCGACCATAATTGCCAGCTGGGTCGGCCATCCCGAGCCAGATTACGGGTCTCCACTTCAATACCATGCCGTAAGACCGTAAAACCAGCCAGGCATTACGCTAATCGGTACCACACGTCTCACCTCTAACGAATGGCCGAGAAAAGCCGAGAGACGTTTGGCATGGTCTGGATATGTGGCGCTAATGGCCCTTGCCAATTATCCTCAACGGACTTTACTGATTACCAAAAGTGACCATGAGGACCCAAATTCACCCCAAGACCAGGTATATTTAATCAGGACAAGGAGGGTCATGGGGAGTACACACGAAGCAATCACAATTAATAAAACCCTTACCCTTACCAAATACGTGCCCACGAAACAACAAACGAACGGGATCCCTTAAGTACCTAATTCCTTAATCTGGGCCCATACTCACACCAAGCTAGGGCAGACAGAGGGGATCCACAAGACAGACGAAACACTGGTAATCCTGCAGGATCGTTCGCCAGCACAGACCCTGCTTGCTCGGCAAGGAAACGGCCTGTCTAGTCCCGCATGTCCGAGTCCGGAGGAGAGGAGATGGCATGGCTTGGGCTGACCAGGAGCAGTAAAGAAGTGCAGTTTCTCCCAGACTGATTCTGGACAACTCCTTTACTTTTCCCTGTCCACCACCTTTTATCGCCTCTTGTTCGTGTGTCATCTGATGCGCCGTGCTCTCCCCTCTCACTTCACCATGGCCGAGGGGCGTCCGTTCCTCCCTCCCTCCCCTGACACCTGTTGTAGAAGCGCTGCAGAGGGACGGTGTCATGCGGTGGCTGCGCAGCAAATACTTTAACGAGACACAAAGTCTTGACTTTCTGTTTGGAGGTTTTCTGCACGTGAGGTGAAAATCTGAGTTCCTCATTTTGTTTCCTTCTTTCCTGGTATCGTGCTTCTACCTCCTCAACATGGTCCTACATCCATCCTTTCCTCGCTTCAGATAATCCCCCCCAAAACTTTATAATGTCACCCCAAAATGATTCTCAATTCTGTTGAATTTCCTTCGGTACTGGTTCTACATCCACCCCACCCCGTCTTCTCTCCAAATGGAATCTACGTGAAATATAAACGCTTCTTCTTGAAATAAAATTTGAAAAAATTGTAAGAATGCATTTCAACCCTTGTTTCTCGTTCACAAATGCTGCACATGCTCTTATTTTTCACCACAATATACAGGTACTATGTCTCTTCTTCTTCAAAAGGATTATTTTTCTGAGGTTTTTGTCTGCTCTGCGCCTCGTCCACCCTCCTCAAAGCTTCATGTCCCCACTCTTTTCTTGCCTCCTTCCTAAACCCACCCCTAAATGCTTCCCTCACACCTCACCCTCGAAAACCTTCCCCCACACACAACACATTTAAACCTTTCCCCACACACAAACCTTCACCTTCCCGTACACCCGACACACTCAAACATTCTTCCACACCCCTCGCACTCAAACCTTCCACTGCAACACTTGCACTCAAACCTTCCCCTGCCACACTCCCTCTCAAACCTTCCCCTGAAACCTTCGCTCTCAAACCTTCCCCTGAAACCCTCGCTCTCAAACCTTCCCCTGAACCTCGCTCTCAACTTCCCTGAACCTTCGCATCTCAAATACCTTCCCCTGCAACCCTCCTCTCAAACCTTCCCCTGCAAACCTTCGCTCTCAAACTTCCCCTGAAACCTCGCTCTCAACCTTCCTGAAACCCTCGCTCTCAAACCTTCCTCTGAAACCCTCGCTCTCAACCTTCCGCTGCAACCTTCGCTCTCCAACCTTCTCCCTGAAACCCTCGCTCTCCAACCTTCCCCTGAACCCTCGCTCTCCAACCTTCCCCTGGCAACCCTCGCTCTCAACCTTCTGAAACCCTCGTCTCAAACTTCCACCTGAAACCCTGCTCTCCAACACTTCCTCTGAAACCCTCGCTCTCAACCTTCCCTGCAACTCCTCCGCTCTCCAACTTCCCTTGAAACCCTCGCTCTCGCAACCTTCCCCTGAACCTCGCTCTCAACCTTCCCTGAAACCCTCGCTCTCCCAACCTTCCCCTGAAACCCTCGCTCTCCACTCTCCCCTGAAACCCTCGCTCTCCAACCTTCCCCTGAAACCTCGCTCTCAACAACCTTCCCCTGAAACCTCGCTCTCCAACCTTCCCTGAACCCTCGCTCTCCAACCTTCCCCTGAAACCCTCGCTCTCCAACCTTCCCCTGAAACTCTCGCTCTCCAACCTTCCCTGAAAACTCCGCTCTCCAACCTTCCCTGAAACCTCTGCTCTCCACCTTCCCCTGAAACCCTCGCTCTCTCAACCTTCCCCTGAAACCCTCGCTCTCCAACTTCCCCTGAAACCCTCGCTCTCCAACTTTCCCTGAAAACTCGCTCTCCAACCTTCCCCTGAAACCCTCGCTCTCCAACCTTCCCCTGAAACCCTCGCTCTCAAACTTTCCCCTGAAACCCTCGCTCTCAAACCTTCCCCTGCAACCCTCGCTCTCAAACCTTCCCCTGCAACCCTCACTCTCAAACAACATTTTGAGATATCCTGCACATACAGAGAGGGGTGAAAACATAACTTCCTTCACCTTCGGTGGCAGAGGTAAAAATAGCGGCAAAAACGGATCCCTTTAACTTACTTCCAATCATCAGCAAGGTCATCTAATCCATCATCGCAGTTGATATGAAATCATTCCTTTTCTCCAACAACCTCATGTCCTCATCTCAGATCATCAATTTGGTTTCAGACCTGGTCACCCTACCTTGGACATGCTGCTTCTACTCTTCCAAAAATGGATGGAGGCCCTCAATGTCAGACATGAGATCAGGGCCGTCAATCTGGACATATCTCATGCTTTTGATACAGTCTGGCATCCTGCCTTGCTCTCCAAACTGTCTGCCTATGGCATGCAAGGGCAACTCCACATATGGCTTACTCATTTCCTCTACTCTCATCATCAAAGTGTGGCTCTCAATGGAATCCTTTCATCTCCTCTCCCTGTCAAGGCTAGAGTGCCCCCAAGGCAGTGTTCTGGGCCCAGTCCTACTCCTGATCTTCATCAATGAGCTCTCTGACTCTGGAAACTCCTCATGATCTATTTGCTGATGACCTCCCTGTGCAGTGACATTCCTCATCCTTCAGACAGACAGGCTGCAGCCTCTTACGTCTCTTCAGACCTTACAAAGAATCACAAGCTCGTCATACGCTTTGAATATATTAAGTTTGTGGGGTAGATGGAGGAATTTCATTGAAAAAGTAGGATTGTGTAGAGTAGCTTGGTCCGCGGACGTGTAGGAGACATCTCGATGTAAATTAAGTAGGGAGACTGTGAGCTTAAGTGTTACATGTCACCACACAGAGGGTGGTGCTGTGTTAATTAGGTAGGGTTTAAGGATAATGTCTCCCAGTATGTGATTGCCCCCTGTGACCTTTTGCAATGTTTTTGCATTGAAATACCGGCGATAAAAAGGGATCACATCCTTAAAACAACAACAACCAAGCTGCACGTTCCAAGCAGGCAAGAAACCCCGCCTCCAGGAATGACAACTAGCAAACTACGTCCCTGGATGGATGATGAATGGGCATGACGTCAGAGAGGAGGAGGAACTTAGGATCAAGAGTCGGCGAACAAGGAGCAAAGAGGGAGGTTCTGTGAGGTACGCGCTTGGATACGGAGGTCTCGATTTCTGGCTTCCCCTCGACACGGTGAATAAGGCTGCACGATTCTCGTGTTGGTGCTGATGCGGATTTGCCCAGGTGATGGAACAAGATGCTGGCCATTGACTGTTAGGCTGGGTCGTGTGAAACCGTGCCTTGGAGCCTCGTGTTGTGCCATCGGGGAAGAAGGCGGCGCCATTCTGCAGAGGAGCGGCGTTGGCAAGGATGATCGATGAAAGAAGTTGCATGGCGGTTTCTGAGCCCTGGTGTTGAGTATCACCGCCCAAATTGCCTCCTGCACGTTTCCTGCCGAGACAGCGGCTTGGCGCCATTTTTGGACGCGTTTTCCCGCGCAGTGATGACACGATTTGGCGAACCTCAAGCTCCTGAAACTCATCTCTGGGCACACAGCTAAGTGCCAGGAGAAAGGGAGGATTTTTCTTTTATTTATTCTGTCCCCTTGTCTGTATTAAAGTCGGCGTGGAGGCGTCTCAAATAGGAATTCAGTTTTACCTCATGTTCCATTTTTATGATTACACTTTGAATTATTACCATTGTAAATATTTGATTTTTTTTTCATGAATCCCCCGTATTTATTGAAGTTGGTTGTGTTGTCTACTTGCCGTGGGTTCGAGTATAAACCCCCTGTGCTTGTGCTTCCATCTGCTACGTGCCTTTGCCGCACTTCCTTCCCGCGGGTGCTATAATCTCCAAGGATCACGTGTTTGCCTCCAAGGGAGAACTGTTTGGCTCTCCTTCCAGGTAGGGGCTAACCCCCCTGGACACAACAATATCTTTCAATCCTGCCGACTCTTTCTCTCTCTCTTTCTCTCTCCCCCTTCTCCCTCTCCTTGAAAGGACCGCCTGGCAACCCCCCCCCCCACCACCATATACTTTCTTATACAATCCTCTTTAGGAAGTTCAGTCATCTAAATTCCACGGTTTTTGCTATCGGTCATGAATCTTCTTCGGTCATGACGAGGGGGCCGGTTGTGGTCGAGGGGTGGGTGGTGACGAGTGGGACGGGTGCGTGGACGAGGTGGCGGGTGAGATACGAGGGTGGTGGTGTGTGGACAAGTGTGGTGGGGTGGTGGACGAGGGGGACGGGTGGTGGATCCGAGGGGGACGTGGTGGGTAGACGAGTGGGGACGGGTGTGGACGAGGCGCTGGTAGGTGGTGGACGAGGTGGGGGTGGTGGACGAGGGGGACGGGTGTAGCGAGTGGGACGGGTTGGTGGACGAGGTGGGTGGTGAGTGGACGGGTGGGTAGGTGGTGGACGAGGGGACGGGTGGTAGACGAGGGGGACGGGTGGTGGACGAGGTGGGTGGGTGGTGGACGAGGTGGGTGGGTGGTGGATGCCTTTCTATTAAATATCACAATAATATACTGTAACTGTTCCTTTCACAGCGTGAGGCACATATGGCTGCCGAGACAGTTTCATTTGGCAAAGGAATACAATCCTGGACCGGTTGCCACTGTGACGCAGGATTCTCAAATGGCTTATTATCCCAGTAAGCTGGTACTCAGTTTTTTCGACCTCGGAAGGATGACAGGCTGTCCCATGTGGTGTTATTTCAACGGCACAACAGGCTCGAATTCAAAACCCTAAGATCTTAAGCCAGACACCTAAACCATTAAGCCAACACCAGGCTTCACAATTCATTACCTCACGCTTACTCCGAGACCTTTAAGGAGCTAACTAAACTATACTAAGCAATGTTAACCCCTAGGAGCATTTCCAAAACGATATTTCTGTTTTTATCCTGATCTTATTCTTGGGTAGTTTATTTATTTTCATTTTAATCATGATTGTATGATTGTCTGGCCTCTTGTTCACACATAGGTACGAGTAAAAACATGGCGTTTTCATCTCTGCCTGCTGACGGGAGTTTGGGGGTTGGGCTTCATCCCCCACAGCCTGCTGTGGCCCCCCTCATGACTCTGCTTCCAGACCCTGATCTCACCCTCACCCCAGAGAAAGTGAGGGAGGCTGGTGATGAGTGAGTAGCAGAGGCTTGCAATGAGACTTTATTTGTCCCTTTGAAGAGGGCTTCATGAGATGCTTTAAATATTATCAAAATAAAGAGCAATTACTGCACCGCAGTCCCGAGAAGGAAGCCAGACATGACATAATACACACACACACACACACACACACACACACACACACACACACACACACACACACACACACACACACACACACACACACACACACACACACAGATATACTGTACTATGTACTGGTACGTACTTACAAAAGCTATTTTATTTGAAGTTATAACCTTAACTTATATGCAAGCAATCGACTAATTTCCCAATTGTCCGGATCATCAGCTGGACACCGTTTTTCATCGAGGTTTCGATCCTTTCATCCCAGAACCTCTCCAAACGCCGGATCCACAACCCCGGTCGCAGGTCCACACCAGTAAATTACTCAACATCAATGGACCCACAACCTCAAAGTTGTGTCCAGTCAGTCAGTCAACACAGCAATGTAATATCATTATTCAAACGCATTTAATTTTTATTTTTATTTAAAGTATTACTACATTTGACTAACTTTAATCATACACCACTTTATATGATATAATATAGGAAGTGATAAACCCTTTACCTTATCGACATGTCCATTACACAGCACCTCCATCTAACCATAGACTCAAACTATCATTCAAACTGTCATTAACAACCCGATTTTAACATGCTGCACTGCCTTACCTAGAAACCACCAACAAATTATATTCATGCTTATTTATAATGTATTTTATAAATAATATATATTTTTATTTTTTTCTCAGTACCTCCATTATTTAATACTATATATATATATATATATATATATATATATATATATATATATATACGTATACACATGTTTAATTAATAATATTAATTAAATAATTTACCTCACTAAAATAATTAATTAATTATTATTATATCAAATGCAATGCAATAGGGACTTGTTTACATGAAAACAAACCAAGTATTAAACTAGAAGGGCACTCTGTAGAGCACATACCTCCGCCACGTAATGCTTGTTCCACGAGATCATATTGGGCCCATTACATTTTTGAAATATGCTTTACAGTATTATATCGTTTTTGGCCCTATCTCTCAATGGTGAAGAATCACTTTAAAAATTATCAAATACAGATATGGATTCGGATCTTCACCAAAATCGAATCATTTCTTCCTTGTCGCACACGCAACGTGTCCAAGTTTTGTCTGAATCCGTCCACAACGTTTTGAGATATCCTGCACACAGACAGACAAACAAACAGACGAAGAAAGACAGACAGACAGAAAGGGGTGAAAACATAACCTCCTTTCCCTTCGGTGGAGGAGGTAATAAAAGGTGACGATGGAGTCGAAAGAGATTCTCACAAGACCTGATCAAACAATCAGCCAAATATCCTCTGTTTAATATGAGGGGAAAAAAAAACCTTCTCAGCACGTTCCACAAAATCATCCTTTACTGAACAAATTCTTGCAAATCTAAGTATCTGAGATGAAAAGACATTGTAACCCCTTTTAATTGGTACATTGCGACCTGGAAAGGTGTACAGATTTGAATCCATTGTCGTTGGTACAATCGCGACCTGGAAACTGAAATCATCAACTTTATGATATACACTTGGACTAAATCTATTCTGTTCAACTCCAACCAACACATCCAGATATGCAGTAACTGTACAATCATTCCCACTCCTGTTTACAATCAGGTTATCTGGATAAATCTTGTGAAGTTACCTATCAAAAATATTATAGTTAACCACACACATATCATCGATATAACGACATGTATGAGATAATATTTTAGCTAATCCGAATTTTTTCTCCTTCATCAGTTTCTGTATGAATGAAAATTCACAGAAAATATTAAAAATATCTGCTATTTGGGGAGCTGTAATTCCCCCCCCCCCCCATGGGAATACCCTTAACTTGTTGAAACATTATCCCACACAAAAATACAAAAGTATTAAATTCAATTAAATTAACATCATCCTTAAACTTCTGCTTATCAAAACAATGAAAACTTGAGTGTTTATTTCTAGAAAAGAATGTTCTCTCAAACCAGACACATAAAAACTTATTAAAACAGTTAAAAACCTTGTCGATCACTTTGAAGAGCGAATCCTTCACTTGTACTAAATCCAAATTTGTTTATAAAGTTAAAAAATCAAAAATTTCAACTGACTTGATATTGAGACATCTAATTCTATCTACAAACTCTAAAGTAGAATAAATGTTCCAGAAAGTGTTCATACCAGAATTCTTCTCAATGACTAAACAATATTTCCTGAACTGGTCCCCAACAACTTGTAATCCTGAGTTAACGATAACCGATAACTGTTTGGTGGAACACTGCTTGGCTCCCACTATAAACCTATACTTGTACTCGTTCTTATGAAGCTTAGGGATCCAGAAAAGAGTGCCAATCCAGAGAATAACCCAGAGTGCCAATCTCAGACATCCCAGTTCAAACTTGAGAGTTTGTCGGACACCTTACCCTGCGCAGTCTTGATAAAAAGGACATGAGAAGGGTCTTTTCAACTCTTGTTTTGCGTTTCTGAGCTCGATCTATATTTCCTACGAGCCACCATTTTGTCTGAATCTCGATAGTCCCCAACGCTGAGAGCGGAGCAGCAAATTTGATTGGTCGAGATGGCGTAATCTTTTGTCCAAGTCCTACTGAACTGCAGGTTCATGTACCAATTAATGTTCAAAATATTGTATGACATTCAATTGAAATAAAGTTGTTCCTCGATCATAGACAGACATTTGTAGACAGTCAGACGGACAGAGTGAACCAATTGCTTAACCCCACTTTTTGCTTCGCACATGAGGTAATTAATTGGTTTGTTTGTCTCTGCATCACTTACCCATTCAAACAATAACCATATGGCTCGGTGGTGTCGTGGTTTGAGCATCCGCTCTGAGTCTGGGAGGTCAGTGGTTCTGGCCAAGTCCCGGCCAAGTCATACCAAAGGCTAAAAATGGTGCATGCTGCTTTCTGGCTTGATGCTCAGTAATGAAAAGGCTAGAGTAAGGACAAACAACCATAGGTTGGTAATAATAGTGTAAGCTTTAATGGGCCTAATGGCTTCCTCCTGCATCAAAGTTCCTTGGAAAGGAAGTCATATTTATTACCGTACGTGCGAAGCGAAAAGCAGGCTTAAGTAATCGGTTCTGTCTGTCTGTGTACGTATGTCTATGATCGAGGAACAACTTGATTTCAGTTGAATGTTACATTTTGAACACTGTGGAACATAAATCGGAACATGAACCTGCAGTTTAGCAGTACTTTGGCTCTGAATTTGGCAAATTGTACGGCATGTCATCCCGATCGCGCATGTGCAGAGAGGAGTGAGATAATTTTTAAGCGGTGTAGCCGCTTCAATATTTGGTATGTCCATCCAACCGTCCATCAAAAAAATAATTTAAGCGGTGCAGACGCTGAATTGACATATGGGAGCTCTATCTGTCCGGCATCATGAGAAGGAAATGGCAAACTGCACCGCTTCCTTCAGACACAGGTGCAATTTTTTTTCTTTTTTAAACTCTGATCGTCGTCGTCGTCGTCGTCGTCCAGCCATTTCATTGCTTGCATGTATAAAACAAAATTGAAAATCATTCCAAACATGAAACTTGCTGTATTTAAGTCACGTGTTGGATCGGGTGTCAAAGACGCTGCATCAACGGCGGTCAACTTCCGAAAAAAGTTTTTTTTTTTTTCCTGAAACCTCGAAGTAACATGTTTATTTAAATTTAATTAAATACTTGAATGCTAGAGAAAACAAACTGCTTTATTGGCACTTCCAAAACCCTCTGTGTAGGAGGATATACCTAAACAAAATAGTATGCCATTTTACACCATCTTGACCAATCAAATTTGCCGCTCATGCTCTTAACATTGGGGAAATATCGAGACTCAGGCAAAATGGTGGCTCGTCGGAAATAAAGATTGTGTTCGGAAACGCAAAGCAAGAGTTGAAAAGACCCTTCCCACATCCTTTTTCTGAAGACTGCGTGGGGTAAGGTGTTCTACTAACTCTCTCGTTTATTTATTTATTTGGACTACGTGTACTGTATTTGTCTATTGTTTACCAATGTCATTGTAATTCACACAAAAGTACAGTGACGTCTACTAATGTACATACATCACGTGCAGGACAAAGACAAGCTCCACTTGGATTTCAAAGGGCTCTTAAATAATGTGAGTTATTGGAATTACAAAACGAATGTAGTTTGAGATGTGTGGAAGGAATAATGGACGACATTCAGTGGAGTTGGAGGGAATCCATGGTTTGGTTTGTGCTTTTGGTGTGACACCTGTCATCAGCTTGTAGTCACAATTTCCAAGCTATAATAATCAAACATTAATGCCAACCTTCCACTTCCTTATCGATGCTCTTTGTCTTTACTTTCTTGACACCTCCTTGGCAGATCCGGTCAACCTTCACATGGTCCAACCGTCACGGCGACTTTGCACGAAGAAGTCGGTCACCTGGATCCACAGCTGGACCTCACGCTAAGCCCCGTGAGCCTTCGTAAAGGTTTGTGTGATAATGAACCTGTTGTGCCAGGCATCCTAAGGAAGAAAAAGAAGAGGAAAGGAGGAGGAGCTGGTGGGCTAAGCTCCACCGAAACACGACAGGTGAGTTATTTGGCTCTGCAGGTCAAACGAATGGGGAAAGGAAGTTGGGAATAAGTTTGAACTCCGGATCAAGTGGTTGTTGAGGGAATTTGTAGAAAAGCTGAGCAGAGATGACAAGAGGCACACTGGATGTAAAGATGGAACTTTGTGACAATTTGAGAGCAATTTTCTCTATTGTTCTGTAATGAAGTCCTGTCAACTCAGCAAGACTAGCTCCATTGGTCTTTGTGTGGGTGATATAACAAATATATACCAAAAAAATATTGTTTAAAATCGAGATCAAAATTTTGGTTTGAAACCTGGATTCACTCTCCATTCCTTTTCCACTGTTAGGTTCGATTTGCAATTGAGAACTCGCCAGCGAGTGCACGAGGCTTAGAAAAGCCTCTCAACGATACAGAAACAGCAAAGGCCACTCCGAGCCCTATTTTCTTCTATGAACAGCGGAGGAAATCAAGGGGTGAAGTAAGTGCACCGGACATATCTAGGGGTAAAGGTCAGAGCGCGTGGGCCTCGCGTCCAACTCGTCCCCTCCATCGTGAACCTTCTGGTGCCGCCGCGCCAGACACCCTCGTGGTGCCGGCTTACAATTCCACGCTGTCCTTGAGCCAGAGGTTGCGGGATGTGATGAGGGATGACTTTGATGCCGGGGCAGCGGCAGAGGAACTGATCCTGAGGTCGGAGGTCGTGCGGCAGGAAATATCTGAGAAAGCCGCTCGGGGTGAGTCTGTCTTTGTCATTTAGCTTGAAATTCATTTGAGCTAGGATTAAGGGTCAAGTGATTTCGAGCCACATGTCATATTCAATATACCACGGGGTCGTGCACAAAATGCTTACTTTGAAAAAAGGTGAGCTCCAATGTTTCCTCACCACGACACTGCTAGTTTATTTTCAAATTCCACATTTACAGTTCCTGTAGGAAGTCTACACCCTCTTTCAAAATTTTCACCTATTGTTGCCTTCCAGCCTGGAATTAAATTGCATTAAATCAGACTTTTTCCACCTTAATTTACACATCGTAACCCACAAGTTCCAAGTGAAAAATAAGTTCTACACATTTCAGAAAATTAATTAATTAATACAAACTAGAATATCTTGGTTAATACTTGGTGGAAGCACCATTGACAGTAATTACAGCTGAGAGTCTGTTGGGATAGGTCTCTACCAACTTTGCACACCTTGATTGGGGAATATTTACCCATTCTTCTGTACAAAACTGTTCAAGCTCAGTCACATTGTGTGGAGAGTGTTGATGGACAGCAATCTTCAAGTAATGCCACAGATTTTTGATTGGATTTTGGTCGGGGCTCTGACTGGGCCACTCAAGGACATTTATCTTTTTGTTCCTTAGCCACTCCAGTGTAGCTTTGGCTGTGTGCTTCAGGTCGTTATCATGCTGAAAAGGTGAACTTCCGTCCCAATTTCAGCTTTCTTGCAGAGGGCAGCAGGTTTTCGTCTCGGATTTTTCTGTATTTTGCTCCATCCATTTTCCTTCAGATCTTGACAGCATGACTCCCAGTCGTGCTGATGAGAAACATCCCATAACATGATGCTGCACCACCATGCTTCACAGTAGGATTGTGTTCTTTTGGTGGATGTGCTGTGTTGGCTTTGCACTAAACGCAACTTTTGCATTTCGGCCAAAAAGTTCATCATAGTTTCGTCAAGACCACAAAATCATTTTTGCCACATGGCTTCAGAATCTCCGGAGTGTTTTTTGCATACCTCAAACAGGATTAAGGTGGGCTTTTTTTTGGTAATGGCTTTCCTCTTGCCACCATAACCGTAAAGGCAAGACTTGTGGCATGCTTGGGATTATTGTGTCACATGCACAGCAGTGACCCTGTCTTTATTATAAAGGCATGTAAGCTCTTTCAAAGTTGCCATTGGCCTCTGGGTGGCTCTCTCTGATCAGTCTCCTCTTGCTTGGTCATCCAGTTGAGGGAGTTCCTGATCTAGGCAGGGTCTTGGTGGTACGAATGCTTCCACTTTCTTATTGATTATCTCTGACTGGTGCGTCTAAAGGGACATTCAAGGCTTTGAAATATTTTATATCCCATCCCTGATGTGTCCCTTTCCAACATTATCTCGGAGGTCTTTTGAAAGCTCCTTGGTGTTCCATGGGTGAGTCTTTGCTGTGAATTACATTATCCAGCAGGGGGAACCAACAGGAACAGCTGATTTTATTCTGAATGATCAGAATTATACAATTTAACACAGGTGGAGGCCAGTATGCCTGGTGTTGGCATAATGGTTAGAATGGTTAGGGTTAGGGATCCTTGGATCCTGAGTTCAAATCCCACTCAACTGTCTAATTAATACTAGGTGGGGTTGACTCGGCCTGTCATCCTTCCGAGGTCGGCAAAATGAGTGCCAGCATGCTGGTAGACTGTGTCGGAGTGGCGACCCATCCAGGATTGTGTCCAATAGCCAAGGAAGGCCCTGTATTAGCCTCATGGCAATTGGCTGATTTGTCTTCTTTTGCCCGTAATTGTTAATTTATAATTTTAAAAGATTGAACAAAAGGGCGTTGTTTATATCAGACTTCCTCTACGTTTCCCAACTGAGACCACGGGGGATGGATAGCATCCCAGTACCGTTTAGCTTTAGAGATTCCTCTGAATAGCCAATTATCTTATTATTTTTGTGTTTAATGATTTATTTATTGCTGTTATATTTTATGACTTAACTTTGTGTTCTTTTGCATTCCACTTCCCTTTATACAGTGTGTGCCCCATCCGACCAACATTAGATACTTTAATCTATATAATAATATGTTTGTCTGTCTCTCCCAACATCACATATGACAGAAATCATGACAGAATCTCATGAGTTTGTAATTTTAACCTTTTGAACCCTGGCAGTCGTCTTACCAGCCGCTATTCCAACCTCCATATAGCGGAGCAGACGGATTTTTTTCCAAGGAGCTCAGGGTTCAAAGTGTTAAACCCTGTTCCATCGTCATTCAATTTTTTGGCATGTGTGCATGCGTGCACACGTCAAGAAGAAGATAATTAATTTAAAATCATTTATTAACACAGTTCAGCTGCTCAAAATCTGAGTGGCGATTCCACGGAATTTCTGCGGGGCATATCGAAGAAATAATATCTAATGATTTAAGAATGCCCTCTTGTTTTAAGAACGGGAAGAAAGGGGGATGATTGATCAAGCAACATCTTTAGGGAAGTCATAGTTTGACAATATTAAAATCCCATGACATTTAATTGTTCTTTGCATAGTATTGTTGAAGTCACGTCTTGTATTACGAGGAATATCCGCAGGTACCTGTTGGTATGGTGTGATTGTACACCTCCACATTGTCTTTCAACCCCAGGAGTGAACGTCCCACGCAATTGTACCCTTTATTCTTCGTTGCCCAGTTTGTCAGATCCACCGACACCACCACTACTGGTCCGTCACACCTATCGGCACAATCTCAGGAAGGTTCGTAGCACGTGGGTCATGTACCTTGAGGAAATAAGCTGTTCAGTTGATGCATCTTCCAAATTTGTGTGACTATCATCTATTATCATTGACCCGATCCAACCGCTCGAGTGATG
>CM068962.1:7841851-7854259 GCA_035128595.1 Eptatretus atami
AAGCAGAGACAATGGCAGCCTCAGTGAGACAGTGAAACCAAGGGGAAGAATGGAATTTTTTTATGGAGTAGTTTGGTATTCTTGTATCAGCAGGAGAGTGTTTGTTGTGTACGTAATTATTTATTTTTTAAGATTCAAAGTCTAGGCTCGTGGAAGAGCGAGAACACAGATCAGAAAAACCATAAGTGGGAAAACACACACGGCAGAGGTTGGAGTACAATTTAGGGAGGAGATGAGGGTAATGGGATGTGAGGAGATACAGAGGGGTCACAAGCTGGATACAGCTCAAAAGAAAGCTGGGGGGGGGGGGGGAAGGGAACAAGACAGAGACTGGGGATCGAAACAGCAACTCAGGCCGAACCTGGACCGAGATGATGGCATTGGGCTCTACAACACAACGGACAGAGGTGAGGGAAGGGAATGATGATGATCATGATGAGGAGCAGCAGCAGCAGCAGCAGCAGCTCGAGTGTATGTTTGGTGTGCTCAAATTTGCACGTATATCGTCTCTCTTTTCCTTGGTTTTACAACCGTTCTTCACTCTTCACACTTATTCTTTTGAACATTGTCGGTGCTTCATGCAGATGGTTGTTTGCATGAGTTGGACAAATCCATGTAGAACATGGGATGAGAGCATGGTGGGGCTAGCTCTGAGAAATCACAGCAGCAACAACAATTCCACCGCTTTCACCCAATTTACCCTTTTAACTTCTCTTGCCCCAATTTGTGTGTTGGTTTGCCATTTCAGTTACCCACGGATGGGCCACGGGTCCTGGTAGTTTATCAAATTTAAGGCGTACTTGTAATTGCGGTTTATCAGTCGTGTGTGTATGACGGATATATATGAAAGGATATGACACATATCGTATGTACAGTTTTGGAATACATTTGTTACATGTGTATGTAAATAAAAGTTTTGTAGAATTTTTTTTTCTCCCTGAATACATAATATTCTAATAAATATAAAAACACGGCAGGTTTTCCACAACGTTTTATATATATATATAATTATATATATATATATATATATATATTTTAACTGTTTCTTTCAAATAACCAAAAACCCACCAGGTATCTTTGGAGCAGTGATAATCTATACATGAATACTCCAAGCAAACGGAAGAACAAATATTGCATCGGAGTCATCAGAAGGAACCTGAAGAAGTAAAGAGGAAATATGGAGTCATCAGGAGGACCATGGAGAGGATCGGGGTTTTGGCTGCAACTCCTCAAACCCATCCAGGCACAGCCAATTGAGCCTTGCAGAACACTTTCTGTACGAATTCACTTCTCCTGAGACAGATGGATAAAGACAGAGAGAAATGAAGAACAAGAACGGCGCTCTTCGACATCGCCAGATGTGCCTCCGTCAACATTATTACATCATTATCCATGCTTGTTCCAAGTTTGATTTAAATCCCTGAATGCAGATTCAAAATAAATAATTCTGGCTTGCCAGACCATGCGTCCGATCCGGTTGAAATTTAAAACTTATTCCTCATGACTACTGGATCATAATTGTGACGTTTCACGTCGATTGATGATACAGTGAAAGAGAAAAATTTTTTTTTTAAAGATCTTCATTCAATCCAATATGGCTGTCAGACCATGTGACCTATTAATTATTTGTGAGCACCCTGGTATCCCCAAGGCTTGGGGAACATGTGGGTGAAGTTTCCCCTTGATCTGTCAAGTTGTTCTTGTGAAGATGATTTTTAAAAGTTTACTCTTCAAAAAAATCATAGCTGCCAAACCATGTGACCGATGACGTACGTCATAGGCGAACTTTTTTCTTCCTCATGGTTCGGCGATCATACCTGTAAAGTTTTGCATCGATCTGTTCAGCTGTATTTTACACATTGAACACACATTCATGCACTCGACAATGCGCACATGCACACGCACACAGTTTCTTGTGTCGGGACAACCATTATTCAAAGAAAGATGTAGGGATGGTTTCACATCATTTCTTGTGACCATCCCTACCTTGTTTGCATACTTTTTGGAGGAACATTCCTATACATCCTTTTGCATTATCATCTCTGCCACCGAAGGTGAAGGAGGTTATGTTTTCACCCCTTTCTGTTTGTTACTTGCAAAATCTAAGCTTTTTCAAATATATTGGTTTGTCGATTTTGTTATTCTGTCTGTTTGTCTGTTTATCGCCTACAGGTCACAATTTGAAACCGATCTTCATGAAACTTCAACACATGGTAGAATTTGTCAAAAGGAAGAAGCCGATTGTTTTTGAGGTCAAAAGGACAACATAGGCTAAAGGTCAACAACTTCGGTGGTATTTCTAAATTCCTCAATTTTCATCCGATTGACTTGAAATTTGAAGAGGAGTTGCATATTTGGTCATTGAATTCAAGCACCAATTATTTTGGAGGTCAAATAAGTCAAACTTCTTGAAATGATCAAATTTCCTCTGAAAAATCGTCAATTTTCATCTGATTTACATGGTGATTAAGCAGCAATTGCAAAGTGCATTGCTGAATTTGGAAATAAACTATTTTTGAGGTCAAAAGGATCAACTCAAGGCCAAACTTCTAAAATCAATTTCAATCTGAAAAATAATCAATTTTCCTTCGATTGACTTGACTTGAAAATTCCTGAGGTACCCCACTGCTTACATCCTCCCACTCACAGCCACTTTACTTCCTACCACGAAGCCAGTTTACAATCCAATTAACTACCTGACCAGCCACTCCACAAGCCCTCACTTTGGCTAACAACCTTTCCGATTTTAGTACCTGATCATTGCCTCTTAAAGTCTAGATATACTATGTCCACTGCCTTTCCATCATCCACCCAATCAGACACTGCTTCGTAGAACTCTAAAAGATTTGTTAAACAGGAACTACCTTTGGTGACCCATGCTGACTACCTTTAATTAGTTTGTATTTGTTTAAATGGTTCCTCATTTGGTCCTTAATAATGTCTCCAACACCTTCCCCACAACTCAAGTCAAACTAATAGGTCTATAGTTTCCCAATTCTTCTGTAGATCCTTTCTTAAACAAGTTAAAAAGGACATAAAATGTCAGAGCCGTCGTTGTTTTCGTAATTTTGCTGTATGGAGAAGGGCTGGCCCATATTTATGTACAACTATAATATCCGCCAGTCTACGAGTCGGCCATCTTGGATCTGATGTCGAAAAAAAAATGACGTGCTTATGTAAGCCATCATTCATTATCTGCGTGCCATGTTTGAACAACACCGGTAAATGCATGTCTGAGAAATGGTTGAGGACGTGTTCGACGTCGGGCTTTTTAGGTCATCTCTAACGAGATGACCTAATGAAACCAGTCTCGATGTCCCGTCCGTCCGTACCGTCCCCATTTTTTTTTCTTCCGATTTTTCTTTGATATTTGGTAGTGGGTAGATGTCGATGAGGGATGCACGACGGTATGACTTTTGACACGATTGAAGTCAAGGTCCAAGGCACTCCAATTTGTGAAGTGTCCATTTTCAAAATCTATCTCCGATCTATCTCCGTTTGTGATCCGATCTTTCGAAATTTCTTCGGGATTCTGAAAATATGGAACAATTCTAAATTTGGTCAGGCCGGTTTTTTAAAAATTCGTCCTGGTTATCGAGTCACGTGTCTTCAAAGTTGGAAAAATAGTCGATGTGATACGGTCAAAACAGAGATGACCGTCACCCCCAACCGGGGTAATTTTTTACGACTAAAATGGCCGCCAGTCGGCCATCTTGGATCTGCTCTCAAAAAAAAACAGAATGACGTGGGTATGTACACCATCACGTGTTGTCTTTGTGCGAAATATGAATAAAATCGGTCCTTGCGGACGGACGCACGCACACACGCACACGAAAGGCGAGACCAAATCTTACGGACCAAATCCATCAGGACCAAGTGCAAATTGGGCGACTAATGGTGTTACATTTTCTCCTCTCCAATCCTCCGGTACCTGTCCTGACTCCAGGGAACTTTTGAAAATATTCGTTAACAATCTCGCCTACCTGCTCAGACACCTCCATCAATTACTCTCCAGGTGCACATATTGGCAATTTCCTGACTGTTCTTGTGTAAAGGTTGAAGTAAAATACCTGTTTAATAAGCCTGCCATCTTACTTTCACCACTCTCCCGATGCTATTCCTCAATGGGCCCACACTCGTTATCACCTGTTCTTTCCCCCTGATATACTTAAAGAAAGCCTTACTATCTATATATTAATACTGAAGGACCAATTTTGTGCTCCTCCTGGCGGTCGCGTCACGTTTTTCTCGACTAACATTCGCTTTTTAAATACATATCAAATTAAATCTTTTTGCTATGAAAAATTAATATTACCTTAACATTACCTTACAACAACAACTAGACCGCGAGAACAGGATCTCATCTGAAAAAAAAATTCCTCAACATTACCTTCACAACAACAACTACACCGCCTAGAACAGGATCTCATCTGAAAAAATTAATATTACCTCAACTACCTTCACAACGACAACTACACCGCCTAGAACAGGATCTCATCTAAAAAAAATTAATATTACCTCAACATTACCTTCACAACGACAACTACACCGCCAGGAACAGGATCTCATCTAAAAAAATTAATATTACCTCAACATTACCTTTCACAACGACAACTACACCGCCTAGAACAGGATCTCATCTGAAGAAAAAAAAAATTCCTCAACATTACCTTCACAACAACTACACTGCCAAGAAACAGGATCTCATCTAAAAAAATTAATATTACCTCAACATTACCTTCACAACAACACACTACACCGCTAGAACAGGATCTCATCTGAAAAAATTAATATTACCTCAACATTACCTTCACAACAACTACACCCCTAGACAGGATCTCATCTAAAAAAATTAATATTACCTCAACATTACCTTCACAACAACAAAACTACACCGCCTAGAACAGGATCTCATCTGAAAAAAATTAATATTACCTCAACATTACCTTCACAACGACAACTACACACCCCTAGAACAGGATCTCATCTAAAAAATTAATATTACCTCAACATTACCTTCACAACGACAACTACACCGCCGAGAACAGGATCTCATCTAAAAAAATTAATATTACCTCAACATTACCTTCACAACGACAACTACACCGCCTAGAACAGGATCTCATCTGAAAAAAAAAAAATTCCTCAACATTACCTTCACAACAACTACACTGCCAAGAACAGGATCTCATCTAAAAAATAATATTACCTCAACATTACCTTCACAACGACAACTACACCACCTAGAACAGGATCTCATCTAAAAAAAATTAATATTACTCAACATTACCTTCACAACGACAACTACACCGCCTAGAACAGGATCTCATCTGAAGAAAAAAAAATTCCTCAACATTACCTTCACAACGACAACTACACTGCCAAGAACAGGATCTCATCTAAAAAAATTAATATTACCTCAACATTACCTTCACAACGACAACTACACCGCCAAGAACAGGATCTCATCTAAAAAAAAATAATATTACCTCAACATTACCTTCACAACGACAACTATACCGCCTAGAACAGGATCTCATCTAAAAAAAAAATATTACCTCAACATTACCTTCACAAACGACTACACCGCCTAGAACAGGATCTCATCTAAAAAATTAATATTACCTCAACATTACCTTCACAACGACAACTACACCGCCTAGAACAGGATCTCATCTGAAAAAAAAAAAATCCTCAACATTACCTTCACAACGACAACTACACCGCCTAGAACAGGATCTCATCTAAAAATATATATATTACCTCAACATTACCTTCACAACGACAACTACACGCCTAGAACCAGATCTCATCTAAAAAAATAATATTACCTCAACATTACCTTCACAACGACAACTACACCGCCTAGAACAGGATCTCATCTGAAAAAAAATAAATCCTCAACATCACCTTCACAACGACAACTACACCGCCTAGAACAGGATCTCATCTAAAAATATATATATTCCTCAACATTACCTTCACAACGACAACTACACCGCCTAGAACAGGATCTCATCTGAAAAAAAAAAATACTCAACATTACCTTCACAACGACAACTACACCGCTAGAACAGGATCTCATCTAAAAATATATATATTACCTCAACATTACCTTCACAACGACAACTACACCGCCTAGAACAGGATCTCATCTAAAAAAATTAATATTACCTCAACATTACCTTCACAACGACAACTACACGCCTAGAACAGGATCTCATCTGAAAAAATAATATTACCTCAACATTACCTTCATAACGACAACTACACCGCCAAGAACAGGATCTCATCTGAAAAATTAATATTACCTCAACATTACCTTCACAACGACAACTACACCGCCTAGAAGAGGATCTCATCTAAAAAAATAATACTAGATTGAACGTACAATTCTTCTTACATTCGCTTCTGACTTTACCTATAACTTGTTCACAACTGTATACGCAATTTCGGTTACTTTGTAGTGTCCGAGGTGCAGACAGACAGACCCACACGAGAGCAAGTAGCAAAGCTGTTATTGCATCAGCAGTCCACACACGACAGAAACCCTAGCGAGCGAGTCATGATATACAACCCAACCACGTTGACTAAAGCACCCCAAGCACTCCGCCCCTCATACAGCACAACTTCGGCCTGGATTCGGATCAGCGAATCAAATAATGTAAATCACGATTAAAAATTATTTTTTGATGATGCGGGAGTTTCCTTATTATAATCAATGGAGGAAATATAACACCATGTCTGATATTTATTGGGTCTTTCATGTCTCCGACGATGCCTTTATCTCCCGCATGCATCATTCCCCATGAACAAAAACCGGAAGCAAAAAAAACCGGAAGCAAAAAAAACCGGAAGCAAAAAGGTCATAGCCAACGAACACGGATTCCAAATGCCGGGTATTGTGTTGTTGTTTGTTTCCTATTCTCTCATGTGCACGCGTTAAGTATGAAGCTCACTGCGTTCGCTATTAAACAATAACTAGCCGAAACCCCGTCACAGACGGATTCCGTTCATTCAACCACCCTCACCAGTCACCCACACTCGAGGACATGGACTGGACAGGGCATGCTTGCCCCCGCCTACTCATCCCCCGCCCTGCCCCATTCCCCCCCGCCTTCAACTTGCTTACCCCCGCCCAAAAATTTAATTGCCCCGCCCCCGCCTCTTCACTCCGCGCCCCCGTCTCTTGATTCCCCGCCCCACTTGCCCCCGCCCCTGTCCACCCCCTCACACTCAACCCCGCCTAATTCACCCCAGCCCCGCCCACTCATCCCCCACCCCATTTCCCCCCCATCTCCCGCTTTCAATTTGCTTACCCCCGCCCAAAAAATTTGCTTACTGCCCCCCGCCTCTTCACTCCCTGCCCCCGTCTCTTCATCCCCCTCCCCGCCTCTTCACTCCTCGCCCCGCCTCTTCACTCCCTGCCCTGTCTCTTCATCCCCCGCCCCCGCCTCTTACATCCTCGCCCCCGTCTCAACGAAAAGTGTTTATTCTGCTTCAGAGTTGAAAGTTGACTATTGCCACTATGCGCGATGCACTCTTACAGGTAGGAAGTTTCTTTCAGTCCAGGTCACAGTACCGAGAAAAACGTGACGCGACCGCCAGGAGGAGCACAAAATTGGTCCTTCAGTATTAATATATAGATAGTAAGGCTTCTTTAAGTATATCAGGGGGAAAGAACAGGTGATAACGAAGTGTGGCCATTGAGGATAGCATCGGAGAGTGTTAGCGATGGAAGTGAGATGGCAGGCTTATTAAACAGGTATTTTACTTCAACCTTACACAAGAAAGTCAGGAGAATTGCAAACTGAGAGTATCTATCGAGGAGTGGAAAGGCTTTACAGAAGATCCAGGTTGAGTGAGGAAGTAAAGAAACAGCTCGGTAATCTAAGAGTAGATAAGGCTCCGGGTCCAGATAATGTGCACCTGAGAGTGTTGATGGAGGTGTCTGAGCAGGTAAGCGAGATGTTAACGAATATTTCAAAAGTTCCCTGGAGTCAGGACAGGACCGGAGGATTGGAGAGGAGAAAATGTAACACCATTAGTCGCCCAATTGCACTTGGTCCTGATGGATTTTGGTCCGTAAGATTTGGTCTCGCCTTTCGTGTGCGTGTGTGCGTGCGTCCGTCCGCAAGACCGATTTTATTCATATTTCGCACAAAGACAACACGTTGATGGTACATACCCACGTCATTCTGTTTTTTTTGAGAGCAGATCCAAGATGGCCGACTGGCGGCCATTTTAGTCGTAAAAAATTACCCCGCGTTGGGGACGGTCATCTCTGTTGACCGTATCACATCGACTATTTTCCAACTTGAAGACACGTGACTCGATAACCAGGACGAATTTTAAAAAACGGCCTGACCAAATTTAGATATTGTTCCTATTATCAGAATCAGAAGAAATTTCGAAGATCGGATCATAAAGCGGAGGAAATAGATTTTGAAAATGGACGACTTCACAACTTTGGAGTGGCCTGACCTTGACCTTCAATCGGTCAAAGGTCATACCGTCGTGCATCCCTCATCGACATCTACCCACATACCAAATATCAAGAAAATCGAAGAAAAAAATGGGACGTACGTACGTACGGACATCGAGACTGGTTTCATTTAGGTTCATCTCGTTAGAGATGACCTAAAAAGCCCGACGTTCGAACACGTCCTCAACCATTTCTCAGACATGCATTTACGGTGTTGTTCAAACATGGCACGCAGATAATGAATGATGGCTTACATAAGACGTCATTTTTTTTTTCGACATCAGATCCAAGATGGCCGACTCGTAGACTGGCGGATATTTATAGTTGTACATAAAAATATGGCCAGCCCCTTCTCCATACAGCAAAATTACGATAAACAACGGACGGCTTCTGACATTTTATGTCCTTTTTAATTGTTTTAAGAAAGGATCTACAGAAGAATTGGAACTATAGGACCTATTAGTTGACTTGAGTTGTGGGGAGAGTGTTGGAGACATTAATATAGGACCAAATGAGGAACCAAATTTAAACAAATACAAACTAATTAAAGGTAGTCAGCATGGTTCACAAAGGTAGTTTCCTGTTTAACAAATCTTTTAGAGTTCTACGAAGCAGTGTCTGATTGGTGGTGATGGAAAGGCACGTGGACATAGTATATCTAGACTTTAAGAAGGCATTTGATAAAGGTATACATCGAGGTTGTTAGCCAAAGTGAGGCTTGTGTGAGTGGCTGGTCAGGTAGTTAATTGGATTGTAAACTGGCTTCGTGGTAGGAAGTAAAGTGGCTGTGAGTGGGAGGATGTAAGCAGTGGGTACCTCAGGATTTCAAGTCAAGTTCAATCGAAGGAAAATTGATTATTTTTCAGATTGAAATTGATTTTAGAAGTTTGGCCTTGAGTTGATCCTTTTGACCTCAAAAATAGTTTATTTCCAAATTCAGCAATGCACTTAGCAATCTGCTTAATCACCATGTAAATCAGATGAAAATTGACATTTTTCAAGGGAAATTTGATCATTTCAAGAAGTTTGACTTATTTGACCTCCAAAATAATTGGGTGTTAATTCAATGACCAAATAATGCAACTCCTCTTCAAAATTTCAAGCAATCGGATGAAATTGAGGAATTTAGAAAATACCACCGAAGTTGTTGACCTTTAGCCTATGTTGTCCTTTTGACCTCAAAACAATCGGCTTCTTTCCTTTTGACAAATTCTACCATGTGTTGAGTTCATGAAGATCGGTTTCAAATTAGTGACCTGTAGGCGATAGAACAGACAAACAGACAGAATAACAAACATCGACAAACCAATATTATTTTGAAAAAGATATAGATTTTGCACAGTAAAACAAACAGAAAGGGGTGAAAAACATAACCTCCTTCACTTCGGTGGCAGAGATATATGCAAAAGGATGTATAGAATGTTCCCAAAAAGTATGCAAACAAGGTAGGGCTGTCACAAGAAATGATGTGTGAACACCATCCTACATCTTTCTTTGAATAATGGTTGTCCCGCAAAAGAAACTGTGCTGCGTCGTGCATGTGCGCATTGGTCGAGTGCATGAATGTGGGTTCAATGTGTGTAAAAATTACAGCCTGAAAACAGATCGATGCAAAACTTTACAAAGGTATTGATCGCCGAACCATGGGAAGAAAAAAGTTCGCCTATATGACGTACGTCATCGGTCACATGGTTGTCGCAGCTATGATTTTTTTTGAAGAGTAAAACTTTTAAAAATCATCTTCACAAGAACAACTGACAGATACAAGGGAAACTTCACCCACATGTTCCCCAAAGCCTTGGGGATACCAGGATTGTCACAAATATTAATAGGTCACATGGTCTGACCGCCATAATTTGGATTGAATGAAGATCTTTAAAAAAAAATTTCTCTCTTTCACTGATATCATCAATCGCATGCGAACGTCACAATTATGACTCAGTAGTCATATGAGAAAAGTTTTAAATTTCAACCGGCATCGGACGATTGGTCTGGCAAGCCAGAATTATTTATTTTGCATCTGCTTCAGGGATTTAAATCAAAACCTGTGACAAGCATGGATAATGATGTAATAATGTTGACGGAGGCACATCTGGCGATGCTCGCAGAGCGCACGTTCTTGTTCTTCATTCTCTCTCTTATCCATCTGTTCAGGAGAGAGTGAATTCGTACAGAAAGGTCTCTGCAAGGTCAATATGGCTGTGCTGGATGGGTTTCGGCAGTTAGCAGCCAAAACCACCGATCCTCTCATGGATCCTTGCCTGATGATCCATCATTTCCTCTTTACTCTTCAGTTCCTTCTGATGGACTCCGAATGCAATATTTGATTCTCCGTTGCTTGGAGTATTCATGTAATAGATTATACGATGCTCCAAAGACTACTGGTGGGTTTTTAGTTTATTTGAAAGAAACAGTTAATATATATTATATAATATATATATCTATATTATATATATAAAACGTTTGTGGAAAACCTGCCGTGTTTTTTATATTTATAAGAATATTATTGTATCAGGGAGAAAAAAAATTCTACAAAACTTTTATTTACATACACATTAAACAAATGTATTCAAAACTGTTACATACGATATGTGTCATATCCTTTCATATATATCTCATACACACACGACGATAAACCCATTACAAGTACGCCTTAAATTGATAAACTACAGGACCGGTGGACCCATCCGTGGTTACTTGAAATTTGGCAACCAACACCACAAATTGGGGCATAGAGAAGTTAAAAGGTTAAATGCGGTGAAAGCAGGGTGGAATTGTTGTTGCTGCGTCGTGATTTCCAGAGCTAGCCCCACCATGCTCTCATACCCAGTTCACATGATTTGTCCAACTATGCAAACAACATCGCATGCAAGCACCGACAATGTTCAAAAGAATAAGTCGTGAAGATGAAGAACGGTTGTAAAACGGAAGAAAAGAGCGATATACGTGCAAATTTGAGCACACCAACATACACTCAGAGCTGCTGCTGCTGCTGCTAGCTGCTCCTATCATATATCATCATTTCCCTTCCCTCACCTCTTGGTCCGTTGTGTTGTAGAGCCCAATGCCATCATCTCGGTCCCGTCGGCCTGAGGTGCTGTTTCATCCCCAGTTCTCTGTTCTTGTTCTTCCTTCTCCCCCCCCCCCCCCAGCTCTGTTTGGCTGTTATCCAGCGTATTGTTGACCCCCTCTGTATCCTCCTCACAGTTCCCCATTACCCTCATTTCCTCCTCTAAATGTTACTCTACCCTGCCGTTGGTTGTGTGTTTTCCCCACTTTATTGGTTTTTTCTGATCTGTGTTCTCGCTCTTCCACGAGCCTAGACTTTGAATCTTAAAAAAAAAATAATTTACGTTACACAACAAACACTTCTTCCTGCTGATACAAGAATACCAAACTACTCCATAAAAAATTCCATTCTTCCCCTTGGTTCACTGTCTCACTGAGGCTGCCATTGTCTCTGCTTGCGCCAGAGCATGTGGGGTCGAGGAAGGCCGTTGGGGAATACTGTCTGCCATCTTCCAGCCATCCCTGGGACCCAGCCATGGACTTTCATTTGCACCAGGCCCCCAGGTGGAAATATCTCAGCTACTGGAGGGGGATTATCTCTGTCGGGCTTGGGGGGGGGGGGGGTGGACGGTGATAGAGAAAATGGCATTCACTTCGGCGGTTGGATCGGTTCATGATCAAATAATGATAGTCACACAAATTGGAAGATTGCATCAACTTGAACAGCTTATTTCCTCAAGGTACATGACCCACGTGCTACGAACCTTCCTGAGATTTGTGCCGATAGGTGTTGACGGACCAGTAGTGGTGGTTGTCGGTGCGATCTGACAAACTGTGCAACGGAAGAATAAAGGGTAACAATTTGCGTGGGACGTTTCACTCCTAGGGGGTTGGAAAGACAATTCTCTCTCTTT
>CM068962.1:7854284-7888308 GCA_035128595.1 Eptatretus atami
GAAGAATTCTACGTTCGCTTCTAGGCTTTGCCTATTCCATATTATTCTCAGCCATGTCCTTCTCATACTCTCTTTTGGCTTGTCGAGTTATTTTCTTCACTTGCCCCTCTGTTTACTCCGAGTGTGACATCATTCTAACTCCACCTCCACGGAGTACGATGGAGCATCCAACAATCTCTGAACCTGAAATTAAAAAAAACACTTTCTGTTTCTCGTATTTCTGTCCTCGTGTCCACATTTACTCGCTCCACAACTTCCTCATCAAGATTAGAGGAAAGGTCTTAACCTTTGATGGCAACAGATGGCTCCAACGGTTCAGAATTCACATATTATGTCGTCACGTCATACGCACAAGCGACATTATTCACGGTAAGGATGTTTAAAAAAAAAAAAAAACGCGTTGACGTCACGCCGCCATAACGTACGCGGAAGTGACGACTTTCCGTTTCCGACTCCAACGACGCTGACGTCACGACCGCTCGGCCCAGGTTGTCTTTTTTCTTTTTTTCTTTTTTCTCTTCATTCTTTTTTCTTTTCTCTCTTTTTTTTCCCCTTTCTTTTGTCTCCGTCGGCTTCCATGCCCGGCGTGTGTCCCTTGTTCCATAGTGACGGGGAGGGAAGGGCAAGGGGGACAGTGGTCCACAAGAAGCGGAACTGACCAGGAGATAGACAAAGAAATGTCTGCACCCCGGAACGCGAGCGATGTATTGATATCGAAGAACGCGAGTCGGGCACGTCGGCTTGAGTTCGAACCGAGGAAGGGGACGGGGCACTGCAGCGAGGGTCTCTTTTGCGCGTGTGCGGAGGTTAAAGAGCGCGAGTTGTCCGCGTGGTCTGGACGGAGGATCCCTGTGCGGTTGTTGGACAAATCTTCCTTTGAAAACGTGTTAGACGGGCCGAGTTCATCGAAGGGAGGCATGAACTCAAGCGGAGCAAGGCCGAAGCGAACACCGACTTGGACACGTGGTTAATTGTGTCCCTTGACTTTTTGCGTGTAATCGCATCACTGTCGATACACCCTTCTATCCCAAAATTGTCCTGAACCGATGGCCCACATTGGACCCTTAACCGATGGCCCACATTGGACCCTTAACCGATGGCCCACATTGGAACCCTTAACCGATGGCCCACATTGGACCCTTAACCGATGCCCACATCGGACCCTTAACCGATGGCCACATCGGGACCCTTAACCGATGGCCCACATCGGACGCCTTAACCGATGGCCCACATCGGACCCTTAACCGATGGCCCACATCGGACCCTTAACCGATGGCCACATCGGACCCTTAACCGATGGCCCACATCGGACCCTTTAACCGATGGCCCACATTGGACCCTTAACCGATGGCCCACATTGGAACCCTTTTCAGATAGCCCACTGTTGATTCTTCACCAAATACATGCAGAGGACCATTAACCGGTGGCCCACATCGGACCCTTAACCGATGGCCCACATCGGACCCTTAACCGATGGCCCACATTGGACCTTCACCGATGGCCCACATTGGACCCTTTTCAGATAGCCCACTGTTGATTCTTCACCAATAACATGCAGAGACCATTACCCGTGCCCACATTGGACCCTGAACTGACAGCCCGCATTGGACCCTTCACCGATGGCCCACATTGGACCTTTTCAGATAGCCCACAGTTGATTCTTCACCAATAACATGAAGAGGACCATTAACCGTTGGCCACATTGGACCCTGAACTGACAGCCACATTGGACCTGAACTGACAGCCCGCATTGGACCCTTCACCGATGGCCCACATTGGACCCTTTTCAGATAGCCCACAGTTGATTCTTCACCATAACATGCAGAGGACCATTAACCGTTGGCCCACATTGGACCCTTCACCGATTGGCCCACATTGGACCCCTTTTCAGATAGCCCACAGTTGATTCTTCACCAATAACATGCAGAGGACCATTAACCGTTAGCCCACATTGGACCCTGAACTGACAGCCCGCATTGGATCCTAAAGTGATGCAGCAGACCCTCAACCGATATCATGCAGCAGACCATTAACTGTTAGTGAAACTGATAACCCACAGTTATTCCTTGATCGATAGTCCTCGGCGGATCCTGAACCCCAGCGAGCTGCGTGAACTGCCTCGAGAGGTTGTCAAGAGTCCAGGTTTATGACTCGGAGTTCAAAATAAAGTTATTTTACTGTTTGATGAATGAGATGCTATTGCTTGCTGGAGTTCCAACAACGTGAAGGACACAAGATAAGCAAAGATAATCAAACACCGGATTTAATCTTCCTGCGGTGATCACCGAACAGACCAATTGCCACCATCGTTTGGTCTCCACCATCGTTTGGTCTCCACCATCGTTTGGTCTCCTCACATGATTAGCGCCATCACGGCTTTTCTCTACCGTGTGTTTAACAAACGGCCTTGAAATCAAAAACTCTGCAGCCGTAGTGGTGTCCAGCACGGGGTCGAGGTGTTCATGAAGAAGGGATTGGTCAATTTTAAAGGATTACCAAAAGTGCAGGTATGACGTATTTAAAACTCATTTCAAGTTAATAAACCTTCCCTTTGCTCATCTCGCCCCCATCCTCAAACCTCATGCAGACACCATGGGGGAACCGGCCTACGGTGGCTTGTACTTCTGGCCGCACGGCCCATCTGCCGCCAACCAGGTAAATTGTTTGGCCAGGTACCTGACGATGAGTATGCAAAATGGTTTTAGTGTTCAGTTTACTTGTTGCAATTGTTTTTTGGGGTTTTTTTCGCCCATTGTTAATGTCCATCCTTTAGCTGCACTGTCACGGGTCAGAATAAACTTCAGTGTTTTCACTTTAATTCATCACGTGATCATGTATGCCTTCAGATGCTGCACTGTACTTGTGATACTGCGTGAGTGAAAATGATAGACGTGTGTGTCTGTCTGTTTGTGTATGCGTGTTTGGTTCATTCAGCTCGACAATCTTCTCCTGCTCAAACAACTGAAACAGTTTGGGGAGAAACCAGAAAAGGGCGAATGTGGGCCAGCCTCTTCAGCATCTGCAGTTGCCATGGCAGCGAGCATGGCACCAACAGTTGCCATGGCAAGCAGCATGTCACCCACAGTTGCCATGGCAACCAGCAGCATGATGCCTGCCATTGCCATGGCGACGGACAATCTGCCACCCATTGTTGCTGCCAGCTCGGCCCCCTCTTCAGCATCGGTTGCTATGACAACAGCTTCCATGGGCACTATTGCTGCTGGTACTTCGGTGTACAAATTTGCAACTGGAAGATCTGTTCAATAATACGCGTGCTTGTGTAACTATTCCTACTTTATATGACTCGTTTTATCACATTGTCTTAAGATCTTTTTTTTTTTAACCTCAGTCATTTGTACTTTCTTCCATCACCCATGATCTCACCCCGTCTCCAGTGCCGTACCCCCTTGATCGTCCCCCGCCCCTTCTCCCCTCACCTGGCACCCTTTCGCCTACAAACATGGTCCCGAGTGGGGGTGGAGAGAAGGTTGGAGGAGGTGCTGGGTGGCCCGGTGGGGGGGTCGGGATGGGTCGGGGTCGGGGCAGAGGGAGGGGGAAATGTGGGGAGAGAGCAGGGGGTGGAGGAGTGAGGGATAGACAACAGCCAAAGACATATCGGTGAGTTTGGATCTACGTTCCTTTTGTTATTTATTCGTTTTTTTTTTCTCCTTGTGTTCTTTCTAATCCCATTCCTTATTTTCATTCCTCCTACTGCTGTTACGTTGCTGTTTTCGTCTTACTGCTGTTGCTCCTCTGTTCATCCTCCTGTCACACCTCTTCCTATTTCCCCTTTTACAGCTGCAAGGTGTGTCCTTCGACCTTTGTGTCTAAATCGACCATGCAGCTGCACGCCAAGTCGCACACGGAAATGAAAGCTCACCCTTGCTCCCACTGCCCCAAATCGTTTGTTTGTACGTCGTACCTTGCCCAACACTTGAGGGTACACTCTGGCGCCAAGCCATACCCCTGCGCATACTGTGATAAAGCTTTCCGCCAGATCTCGCATCTGCAGCAGCACACACGGTGAGTGAGGCCTTCCTGGGGGAGGTGGGGGGCAGTTTGACTTGTAGCGCTGATTTGGGTTTCACCAATAAACTACCTACACCATTTCCTGGTTTTACAAACCCAATCGACTTCTTCAATGAACTACATGACCCAGAGTAAACTCAGAACCTTCGGGCCTAACCTTCTCATAAAGCACCATGCATCAGACAATTCCATGTCCGTTAATGTCTCATCACCTCAGATTGGGCCTCCTGCACCATCCTTCGGCCTTTTGTTTTATTTTAATGAGGTCAAAGCTCGTATTGGAAGCCATGGCCTATCTGCAGTCCACCTTATAACCTTTGTGCCTCACAAATATTAACTACTAGCATATATCACCCGTCGCTTCGCTGACGGGGATAGTCAGGGGGGGGAGAGAGAGAGAGGAGGAGGGTGAGGAGGTGGATGGGAAGAGAGAGGAGGGAGGGATAGCGGAAAGGGGTGGGGAGCAAGGAGGGAGAGTAAGAGGGATGGGGAAAGGGAAGGCAGCGGTGAGGTGAGTGGAAAAGAAGGCAGACATACGGTGGAGCGTTAATTATGATTCATACTGTCTCATCAAATTATTCTGTATCAAATAACATTAAAGATGGAAACAAAATATTGTTCTGAAATCCTTTTTCTACGCGGTCGGTCATACGATAAATAATGCCCAGAGACGAACATCGCCTGGACATGCCGGAGATAAAACACAGTCCGGAGACAAACACTGCCCGACACGTCCAGAGATGAGCACCGCCCGGACGTGTCCGGAGCCAAGCCATCTGGGACAAACACCACCCGGACACATCGCGGAGACAAATTCCTGTTCAGACATAAACACGGCCGAACACGTCCGGAGACAAACACCACCCGGACACGTCCGGAGACAAACACCGCCCAGACACATCCGGAGACAAACACCAACCAGACATAACCACCGTCCAGACACGTATGGAGATAACCACCGTCCAGATATAACCACCGTCCGGATACGTCCAGGAGCAGACAGACAGAGAGAGAGGGTTGGGATGAGAGAGAGGTGTGGGAGGAGGGTGCTGCACTGTATTGGGGAGGGTGTAGAGTAAGGATGGGACAAGAGAGAGCGAAAGAGAGGGGTAGGGAGAAAGAATATGTTATACTTTATGACAACACACACACCACACACACACACACACACACACACACACACACATTAGTGCTTGGCCGATATCAGCAATTTTTCGGGAATCGGCAGATTGGAGTCAGTGTGATTACCGACTACAGTATGTACGGTATACAACCCTGAAACCTTGAGTGGCTTTCACCCTTGTTTTGGGGAATTTCAAGAAACAAATTATAAAAACAACATTGCATTGTAGATGTTTCAAAGAGATGTGCTGCCAATCGTCATGTGACGGGTGGAAAAAAATTGGTTCTGTAATTTAAGAAACACGTTCATACGACAAACTGTTCGGAAATCGGGCGTTACCAAATATATTTTGCTTTGAAACTCACAAAGAGAAACGTAGAACCTTTGTAAATCACACCCGGTTCGTGTAAAATAACCAATCTACCCACATGTACCTCTACCTTGAAGCAACTGCCAATTGTACATCCTGATTGGGACACAAACTGTACCGCTATCAACTGTAGGGCACTCGGCAAGTGGCTTAAGCACTCAAGCAAGCACTCAAATTAAATAGTTGATGAGTAACGGCTGGCTTGGCAAGCGATTAGCAATCACCAAACCGCGATATTAAACAAACATCTCTTGGTGACGCCCAAAATATCAAATATGTCCGAATTGGACAAATGAACACACTTTTTAGCTGTCGGAACTGCTGCTAAGTTCAATTCTTGAGCTTAAATTTTGAAATTCAGCTTACTTTATGACATTCTCGAGGTTATGACATTTGCGGAAATTAAATAACGCCACGAACGTTGGCGTCCCGTTGTGGCCTGTTCCATTTCAAGGCATGGTTGAGCAGGCGAAAAAACATGGCGAATACCCCAGCAAGGTAACCCAGGATGTTCCTTAAGACCCCATCGAGAGTGAAGTGGTCGAGGATGCACCTGATGAAGGATATAATTAAATAAGTCCGTTAAATATCTTCAAAAGGGATGTTTTAATTAACCCAAACATCCAATTTTCACTCTTGCACTTCCTTGGAGTTCCCTTAGTTTGCATGCAGAGTTTCGGGCTGCTCGGTTTCATGGTTTTGGAGTTATGGAGACACACACACACACACACACACACACACACACACACACACACACTGACATTGATTATAATAGATGCTCTGCAGACTTGACAATCGAATTCCTTCCCTTTAAAGCTCTTCAAGTCCATTATTCTAAGTTTGTCCCTCTCAATGTCGTGTCCTCTCCTTTCTCGCCAGAATCCACACGGGTGAGAGACCCTATCTGTGCTCCCACCCTGGCTGTGGAAAATCCTTCACTCAACTCTCAAACCTCCAGGTACTTGACTGTTATCCTACTATCTCTCACCGTCCACTCTCCACAAAGGTCCACTCCCCACAACCGTCCGCTTCCCAAAAACCTCTCGCCATATGCTCTCACCACCCACACAGACAATCTCTCGTCAAATGGTCCCTGCAACCACTCGCTCCATGTGTTTCTTATTTTTACTCAAATTGGGATCCAGTTACATCTCTCTTGCTGATTGATCGAATCATTTGATGATGCATGATCTGCTGCTGCACTTGTTAGGTCAGCTCGCTGACCTAATATAACTGTTTGATGTCCTCAGATCTGTCTGTCTGTCTGTCTGTCTGTCCGTCCGTCAACAGTTTTTATTTTTCGATCTCCTCCGAGACGTCTCGGCCGATTGAGTTCTAACTTGACACGATGATAATTAATACTAGTTGCTCTCTGTAGATCGTCTGAGCCCTTTTTCACATTTTCGCCTCGGGGTCATTGTTACAGGGTCATCAAGTGCAAAATGACCGATTGGTTGAATGGCCTATAAGGAAGCATCGGACGGCTATAATGCATAATGGGTTTCATCGGGATTATTAAGAAGATTTAATTCGACCAACTAGCTTCTCGTTACCTGTGTCGGCTGGCCCTGTTTATTGGGCAACACGAGGTCCGCTGACTTCAACACGGCTTCGCGCGGTAATTTTACTTTAAATTTAAATTCTGTTTTCACTTTTCATAGTCGCTAAGGTTGATTAACACTCGGTTGCATCAAGTTTTGTATCCGAGCTGACCGTCAAACCCGCTCGGGTGTATTATTTTGTTGATAGTGTCCTGTGTGTTGCATGAGTCAGCATTTTGTTTACGTTTATGGAATTTTACACCAATAATATTATGTTGGAAACATTATCCAATCACCACATATGTGTTATTTATGGTCGATTTGATCATTGTTTCATTGTGATGGTTTGTTTAACTTCCTGATTTCTTGTTTGCAGTCTCACCAACGCAGACACAACAAAGAGCGTCCATTCCGCTGTGGACGTTGCTTGCGGGCCTACACCGACGCAGAAGCCTTGAGCGCCCATGCCTGTCCTCCGACCTCTCGGCCGCCAAAACCCTTCTGCTGTTCCGTTTGCCAACGACACTACTCTTCAGTACGTCATTTATTTTTTTTTATTTTCTGAGTTTACTCTGCTTTTTGTCTCTCACATTTTATTTCTGGCAGTTCCTCGCACACCCTTCATGGCATATCCCTCTAGTGCCTTCTTCATGGAACTTCACGTTTTGTCACTTGTTCACCTACACACATCACCCTTTTAATTTTTCTCTTTCCGAAGCTTTTCCCGTATGTACGAGTCACGTGATGAGCAATTTGAACCTGACACAGGAAATTATTATTTTATTTTATTTTAATTTATTTATTTTATTTAATTATCTCGCATTGATGCAGTCTTCCGAAGCACCTCGTCGTTTATGCCAATTATTGAATCATTCATTGTCTGTTCGAACACAGCACGTGTGCGACGGCTCACACCTCGTCGAATATTTATCGTTCGAATGTTGGAGATTATTAAACGTACGGACAATATAACGAGTGTAACTTTATTGAACAAGCAAATGGGGTTGCATTGAAAACGTATTACTGTTCGTCTTCTTTACATTTCAAAATGAAGATCATGATGAGTTAGCGGTGATCTCCGATTGCTCTCTTTTACCCGCCTCCCCGCAGGAAACGTATCTCATCAAACACATGGCAAAGCACAATGCCTCGACTGTATCACCTCCCAGCATCCTCGGGCCCCTGATCCCCACTTTGATCCCTCAGGACTGCCAGGCACCTCTACCTCCTCCGACCGGGCTCCCCCGTCCACCATCTTCTAGGCCTCCTCAACCCCTCCCTCCCTCTCCTCCCTGCTCTATGTGTCCTTCACATTATCTGTAAACTCCGTTTGCTCGGGTTCCCCGTGAGGCAGGATTGGCCGACAACTCGTTTCTCACCGACCTTTCCTTCCTAGTTTCAATCCACGTGGGTTTAAGAGCCACAAAATATGTTATCCGGGTGCTGTGCGTGCTGGGGTACCGCATCCCAAAGCACACCATAATTTTCATGTTTTTTTTTTAATTTTTTTTAGCTGTCTGTCTCGTCTACTTGTACTTAATTTGTGTCGTTCAAGATCTCATGATGTTTTACGGAGTAGAAGGCAATGAGTGCTAACACTCTGGTTACGTTTCCCTGCCCATCATTTTCGTGACCATCATTTTCAGAGGATGATCCAAGGGAACGGGCCCAAGGGGTGTGGACTCTTCCCTACCCCTCCTTTTCACAAAAAAAGAATACATTATTATACGTCAATTCCATAATTATATTTTCATTTTAAAGATTGTTTTAACGTGCTTTTCTCAAAGTATTATGTCCAGAGCCATCCACTTAGCACAAAGCACAAATGATCCCGGCCGTGTACGAGGGGGTGTTGAAAATTAATGCCTCCTGTCCTTTTTCTCCAAATCAGGTGAAGATATTTGAATGAAACAAAGACACGAACTTCGATCTTTAGTCTGCCACGGTGCATGGGTATTTCTCAACATGATCACCGTGGCGGTCCACACGTTCCTATCAACGTTTTAAGTCGTTTTGTGATGCCGTCACGATACATCTGTGTATCCTGCTGACTTAACCAGTGCTTCACAGCGTTCTTGATATCATCGTAGGAAGAAAAATGTTGTGCACGAAGGTGTACCTTAAGTTTGGGGAAGAGTTGGAAATGTAACCGAGCCAAGTCGGGGCTTGGTGTTCCTTTGTGACGGTACTCCATTCACCCTCTCTTGCTCTCAGAATCATAATGGTGCACCCAACTCTCATCTCATCTCCAATCAGTCATCTCTCATGTCCAGTCCTCTCATCTCCAGCCAGTCATTTCATCGCCAGTCAGTTATTTCATCTCCAGTCAGTCATTTCATCTCCAGCCAGTCATTTCATCACCAGTCACTTCATCTCCTGTCAGTCATTTCATCTCAAGTCCTCTCATCTCCAGTCAGTCATGTCATCTCCAGTTAGTCATGTCATCTCCAGCCAGTCATTTCATCTCCAGTCAGTCATGTCATCTCCAGCCAGTCATTTCATCTCCAGTTAGTCATGTCATCTCCAGCCAGTCATTTCATCTCCAGTTAGTCATGTCATCTCCAGTCAGTCATTTCATCTACAATCACTCACCTCTCATCTCCAGCCAGTCCGCTCATCTCCAGTCAAGTCATTTCATCTCCAGTCAAGTCATTTCATCTCCAGCCAGTCATCTCATCTCCAGCGGGCTTCATAGCACTGACAACGTCTTACTGCCTTCTGCCCTCTTGACTGACGTAGCACTGAGACATCTCGTGTCACAATCACAAAACTTCACATCCAGTGACGGGAAGAACAATGTGTGACTGCGCTTTGTTTAATTCCAACATCTTTAACTGGCTTGGAGAAAAGCAATAGGAGGGATTACTTTTCAACACACCCTTGGATCTTTCAACATTTTTAGGGAGTGGTGAACCCTTTCTCCCTTCCCTCCACTTCCTCAACATATTTGCACACTCACTCATCAACACTCACTGCCTTCCCCATACAATAATTTCTCACATCTTTCTTATAATCTCATTCTCACATTTCCTTCCTCAATTCTCTATCATGATTCTAAATCCTGTACCGAGGATATGCGCGTCGCTTGTGTGCGCCGCCCATCGTGTGTGCCACCCATCGTGTGTGCCGTCCATCATGCGTATCACCCATCGTGTGCGCGCCACTCTCCGTAAGCGCCGCCCTTCGTGCACGTCACCCTCTTTTCATCCTTTTTTAATCTTTCTTTACTCTGCCCATGTATCTAAGTATATTTATGAATTTGTACTTATTTTTACAAAATGCATTCATATTATTATATTCACAGTTATTGTTTGCCCTCATGTTCACCTGTGTGTTTTTATCAAGTATTTCACCTCAGTCTTTCGGAACCTCTTTCACTTTTATTGTTCTAGCTTTATGTCGGAAGGCCTCTCCTGCCTCCCTCTCATCCTCTTCGTCCTTCCTCTCCCATTCTCTCATCCTCACCTTCCTCTCCCATTCTCTCATCCTCACCTTCCTCTCCCATGCTCTACATCCTCACCTTCCTCTCCCATTCTCTCATCCTCACCTTCCTCTCCCATTCTCTCATCCTCACCTCCCTCCCATCTCTTCATCCCACCTTCCTCTCCCATTCTTCTCATCCTCACCTTCCTCTCCCATCTCTCATCCCACCTTCCTTCTCCGTCTCTCATCCTCACCTTCCTCTCCCGTCTCTCATCCTCACCTTCCTCTCCCATTCTCGCATCGTCACCTTCCTCTCCATTCTCTCATCCTCACCTTCCTCTGGCATTCTCTCATCCTCACCTTCCTCTCCATTCTCTCATCCTCACCTTCCTCTCTCATCTCTCATCCTCACCTTCCTCTCCATTCTCTCTTCACCTTCCTCTCCCACCTCTCGTCCTCACCGACCTCTCCTGCCCATGCTTTCCTCACCCATCTATCACCCTCACCTCCCTCTCGCCCGCAAATCCATCGTCATTTCCAGATTCCCATTCCCATTTCCTTCTGTTTTCTATTCCCATTTAGTGATGGAGTAAAAGCCGGAAACAAAACGTCCTCCCTCACGCAGGTTATCCCACAAATTAACCACATTCTGTTTTGTTTGCAACTACCCAATTTGGTACGTGCACAACGTTTGTTGAACGTTGCACGTCCTACTCTTTCTTGTCTTCCTTAATTTCTACAAAAAAAAAAAATGTTTATTAAACTAATTGAATAACATTTCCGAAGTGTTTTGCAAACTGCCGACCACAGCACCTCATTGCGTTGTTATAATATATCGTATCGTGTCGTATGGTGTTTGACGCGAGTTCTTTTGTCGAACAAAGATGCGGCGTCCAAATGTGCCGAGACGGCCCACTCGGAGACCGTTTCCTTCCCGGCACGAGAAAGAACCCCGGTTTGAGTACCACCGCGTCCCAGGGAGTTGGCTGGCACGCTGTTCATGGAAGGTCCCCTTTCCTGCTTTAACTATTGTTCCTTTCTGGGATAATTAAATAAACGACGATGCCCTTTCTTTGCAGAAAGCTCATATATGTATTGTTATATGATGTATGACTTACAAACATGTACAAATTACATTTGATTGCTATATTTCTTTTTCATGACCTCCGACCCCCCCCCCACTCTTCCTCTCCCAACCCAAGTCCTTTGGATTTTGTATAACGTATTCGAAAAGAACTAAAAGTTTGAACAATGCTGTGAAGTTTTCTCGTTTGTGTTTTGAAAGGAGGTTTTTGTACCTGCAAACATCGGTGGAAGACCCACTTGTCCCGAACTTCATTCCCATTGAGACTTGAGATCGGCGATGACGTTGGGACTGCGCTCTGTGACAGGGCCAGGGTTAACCGGGTAAGGTATGGGGCATCCATCCATCCACCCATTGGGACCATACTCTGTGCAGAACGTTGGTGCTGCCTAAGCTGTCTCCTTGGCTATTGGGTACAATCCTGGACGGGTCGCCACTCCGACGCAGGATACCAGCAAGCTGGTACTCATTTTGGCGACCTCGGAAGGATGACAGGCTGAGTGAACCCCACCTGGTATTAATTCAACAGCCGATTAGGATTTGAACTCAGGATCCGAGGATCCCAAGTCCACCACCCGAACCATTAAGCCAACACCAGGCATTATGGGCATCGATGAGTTGAAATTTAACTCAGAACGTGCTTTAGTTCACCCAGGAACCATAACCATGGGACGACTCGCTGAAGTTCTTGCGAGGGTGGTTTCCGTTTACCTTGACGAAGGGTGGTGTCGTTCAAGGTAGTGATTTGTGATGGGGTGTCAAGCATGGTCACAATCCCAGAATGATTTGTGGGTTGGCAGGATAGCCAAAAGGTAAGCATACTCGCCTCTGAGTTGTCTAGCCAGGGTTTGAATCTCGACCCCACTATAAACCTCCATCCTGATGTCTCGCAGGCAGGGTAATGCATCGACGTGTTGCGTCGTCCATTGGATGGACGTTAACCTGTACATCTGCCTGCATTAGTTGGTGGACATTAAACATTCTACGGTATCTATTGTGAACAGTAGGTGAGTCATCGCGGCACTGAAGAACTTACAAATTCCTCCTCAAATCACTTTCAGTCGAACGTCAGACCTGGCCAGCCAGTTTGTAAAGGCTCGGGTCAATAACCTTCACGGCCAACCACACGACAAGGTGGGATTAATTTTGGTTGAAGTAGTAGTATAATCGTCGTAGTGCAAATGTAGAATATACAGTACAGTAAATATACTATCTGCCATAAAAAAACAAACAAACATGTGACTGTTGTTGATGCGATTTATTTCCGTGATATCATGGGGCACACATGAGGGTAAAACCTCTGACAATGATAAATGCTGAATGATTACACGTCCATTTTATTGTGACTCATCATATTAATGCTGCGATGTGGTGAATGTTTTCATGAAAGAATCCAACATGGAAGTAACTATCTCAAAGACCGTGTATGTCCACCTCCAGCAGCAGTCACTACATCGAGGTCCAGGAAGGTGTTTGCAGTACTCTGAGCAGTTTTAAACGATCGTGTAGATGGGTCATCTGATGTATCGGTCCTGAGTGGGAGTCGTGATCCAGGGACGTCCACTTCTTGGCATATTCTTGATGATCGAGTGGCTTCATGACGTTTTCTGAGATCCTCAACAGTTCCTCTGTCACGTTAAAGAGCTTTGCAATACGGCTAATGGAAGACCCTGCTTGAAGGTGTCCAGTGATTTGATTCCTCTCATTTTCTGACAGACGTGGTATTTAGTGGATCGTTAAATAATGTAATGGGTGTGTTTTTTTTTTTTTTTTGGATGACGCTCTTTCTTGTGTTCTGGAAAGACGTTCAAATTTGCTCAGAATGCCTCGTGTCACCTCCAAACACCTCAGGGTGCTTGAGTTACATGTGCTGAACGATTGTTGTGTGAGACAATTACATGACGTGAAAACTTTCAATCAGGTGTTCTACACATCCCTCGTGCCAAAAAAGCACTTGGAATGTACGCTGGAACAGTTCTTCAACAATTTCTTGATCAATTCTACATGTTTGGTTTTGTTATGGCAGAGGGCATAGTAGTCGTGGTAGTGGGAAATTTGATTGAGTATGAATCGTGGTTATATGTAATAATCCATCCATCCATTGGGACCATACTCTGTACAGAGCGTCAGTGCTGCCAATGCAGTCTCCTGAGCTATTGGGCACAATCCTGGACAAGTCACCACTCCAACACAGGATACTCGAATGGCTCGATCATCCCAACAAGCTGGTACTCATTTTGCTGATCTCAGAATGATGACAGGCTGAGTCAACCCCAACTGGTATTAATTAAATGGCTGAGCAGGATTATGAACTCAGGACACTAGCATCCCAAGCCTGCCACCCTCACCATTAAGCTAACACCAGACACACATATATATATATATATATATATATATATATATATATATATATATATATATGTATTATACACACACACACAAGTTCCTTCCAAGGAACTTTGATGGTGGAAGCAATTAGGCCCATCAAAGCTTGTGCTATCATTGCCAACCTATGGTTTTTTCTGTCAACCTATCCGTTTTTATGATATGACTCAGCCCGTGGTTGTGGTGGTGCATCTTTTTCCCCTTTTTTCAAAAAGTTTCGACAATCATCTTGTCCCTCGTTTTATTTTGTTGCCCTACTTGAGGGTTAACTCCAGCACAAAGGTCAGAAAAATTGAAGCAAATTTTGGGGAACCACCAAGGCTTCGACATTCTGGAAAATTTGAAGAAAAATTGAAAAAAAATCAAATGAAGCAAACCATTACACAAGCATTTAAATTTTTTTTATTAAACGATACATTTCAGCTCTAACGTACATCCATAGGGACGCCATGAGCTCAGTTCTCGAAGTTCTTTGCATTCATTCACTTCTTCTGAGATTTTCTCTTGCGGAGATTAGGAATCTCTTTCCTGCTACTATCCACGACTTGTAAGATGTTCTGACAATGTTGTTCAGTGCGCGCTGCTTGTACGAAGTCTGCACCCAATTTCACCCCCTTTCAGCCCCATCATTTATTACATTCATGGAGGAAATGTTCTTCAACGAAGCGCGATACGAGTCCATCTCAGTCCAGTTTTCAGCTTCTACAACTACAAAGTCACGTTCCAGTTTGACGTTGTGGAATGTGAACCAAGAGTTCGAGATAGCAATGCCGGCAAGTGATGTTGGATTGCTGATTTCTCCAGGGAATTTTGGTTTTCCATAACTCTACCAAATTGCTGTGTAGCTACTGTCACTTCCCCCGGCTGGTTTGATGGCAAGTGGACTGTTGGCCAGACCTCATTTTTCTCCTTCAGGTACGGTTTCGCTGATGAGTGCAAGGGGGCACCATTTCGCCAGTTACAGTTCTTTCAGAAAGTATTCACACCCCTCGACTTTTTTCACATTTTTCACAGCTCGGTTTCAGCCTGAATTTAAAACGGATTAAATTTACATTTTTTTTGTCACCGATCTCCACAAAATACCCCATAATGATAAAGTGAAAACATGTTTTTAGAATTATTTTTACAAATTAATTAAAAATGAAAATCTGAAATGTCTTGCATCAATAAGTATTCAACCCCTTGAGTCAATACTTTGTAGAAACACCTTTGGCAGGGATTACATCTTCGAGTGTTCTTGTGTATGTCTGTATCAGCTTTGTACGTCTGGATTTGGGGATTTTCTCCCATTCTTTCTTGCAGATTTGCTCAAGCTCTGTCAAGTTGTGTAGGTAGTGTCGGTGAACATCAATCTTCAAGTCTTTCCACAAATTTATCAATGGGATTCAAGTCTGGGCTTTGGCTGCGCCACTCAAGGATTTTCACGTTCTTGTTCTGAAGCCATTCCAATGTTTCTTTGGCTGTATGCTTGGTGTCATTGTCCTGTTGGAACATAAATCTTCACCGCAGTCTCAGGTCCTTTGCACTCTGAAGCAGGTTCTCCTCAAGGATTTGTCTGGATTTGGCTCCATTCATTGTTCCCTTTATCCTTACAAGTCTCCCAGTCCCTGCCGCTGTAAAGCATCCCCATAGTCTGATGCTGCCACCACCATGCTTCACGGTAGGGATGGTGTTAGATGGGTGATAAGCTGTGCTCGGTTTCCACCAGATGTGGCACTTTGCATTCAGGCCAAAGAGTTCAATTTTCGTCTCATCACACCACAGAATCTTTCACTTCATGCTCTCAGAATCTTTCACATGCCATTTTACACACTCCAGGTGTGCTGTCATGTAGGTTTTTCTCTGAAGTACCTTCCGTCTGGCCACTCTCCCATAAAGCCGAGATTTGTGAAGTGCTGCAGAGATTGTTGTCCTTCGGGCAGGTTCTTCCATCTCAGCCAAGGAATTCTGTAGTTCTGTCAGAATGGTCATTGGTTTCTCGGTCACCTTCCTGACCAAGGTACTTCTTGCTCGGTCGTTCAGTTTGGTCGGATGTCCAGCTCTCGGAAGAGTCTGGGTAGTTCCATAATCTTTCCATTTCCTAATGATGGAGCTCACTGTGCTCTTGGGAACTTTCAAACACTCCAGAAATCGTTTTACACCCTTCCCCAGATCTGTGCCTCCTCATAATTCTATCTCGGAGTTCTACAGACAGTTCCTTGGACTTCATGGTGGAGTTTCTGCTCTGACCTGCACTGTCAACTGTGGGACCTCATCTGGAAAGGAAAGGTGTGTTTCTTTCTATATCATGTCCAATCAATTGATTTAGTCCCAGGTGAACTCCAATCAAGGTGTAGAGACATCTCAAGGATGATCAAAGGAAAATGGATGCACCTGAGCTCAATTTGGAGCGTCATAGCAAAGTCAGTTGAATACTTATTGATGCAAGACATTTCAACTTTTCATTTTAAATTAATTTGTAAAAAAATTGTAAAAACATGTTTTCACTTTGTCATTGTGGGGTATTTTGTGTAAATCGATGCCAAATTTTTTTTATTTCATCCGTTTTAAATTCAGGCTGAAACACAACAAAATGTGAAAAAGTCGAGGTGTGTGAATACTTTTCTGAAGGTCCTGTAGGTACCAAAGGTGTCTCGTCAGTGCTGTGATGGCACTCTGCAGCACGCACGGCAGGATTGACGGCATCATAGGCAAGTACGGTCTCGAGGCTTCTTCCGTTGGATCCTGTTTTCAGCATTTGCCGCCATATTTAGAAAGTTCTTCCCCTATCTGCTCGAATTTTTCAATGAACTCTTTGAACTTCTGCGATTTTTGTGGATCTCTCTCATCTTCCTGTTATCTTCCCAAAGCTTCAATATCTTCTCACAGCCCTTCTGAGCGAGCATTGGAATATTCTCGCCTTTTCGTACAATATTATCATCTTTGAATGGACTATCTTTGCACTCTCCCATTTACATCTGTTGAGCGGCAAACCCTCCTCTTTGTGGTCCGGTAAACGGTGTACAACCTGTGTGCGTGTTGGCAGGAGCAGTCCATCTCATCTCATCTCAGTTATAGTGTTACGAATTTGGAAACCTTGTGCACACAGACAGACAGCAATCCCCACGTTCAGTTATCTCGGTAAGTATGTGTTTCTAGTTAGAGTCCCCTACCTGTGTCTAACGGGAATTACATGTGTGCGCTGCGGAGTTTCTTTTACAACAAATCTCCTTTCCCTTCACATTCGCACACCGACGCCATTGCCCACGTGCGTTCGACCACGTACGTGGGCGGAGATTTCCATCGCCTCAGATCGAGACTCCGCCCAGGAAGGCAGGGTGTGCCCCTTGTCCAATCACGCCACAGAGGGCGACTTTCCAACGACACCCCGGCCAATGAGGGTGGAGATTGCCACAGAGGGGACTTTCCCACGACACCCCGGCCAATGGGGTTGAGATTGCCACAGAGAGCGACTTTCACGACACACCCCCCGTCCAATGAGGTCGAGATTGCCACAGAGGCGACTTTCCCACGACACCCCGGCCAATGGGGTTGAGATTGCCACAGAGACGACTTTCAACGACACCCCGGCCAATGAGGGTGGAGTTGCCCACAGAGGGCGACTTTCCACGACACCCCGGCAAATGGGGTTGAGATTGCCACAGAGAGCGACTTTCCCACGACACCCCGTCCAATGAGGGTTGAGATTGCCACAGAGAGCGACTTTCCCATGACACCCGGCCAATGAGGGTTGACATTGCCACAGAGGGCGACTTTCCCACGACACCCCGGTCAATGGGGTTGAGTGGCAGCAGAGAGCGACTTTCCCACGACACCCCGGCCAATGAGGGTGAAGATGGCCTCAGATGGTGATTTTCTCACCCCGGAGGAAAAAGGAATAAAAAGGGACGCCAGGCTGGGAGAGTTGGTCGTCTTGGGTCTTGGTGCTGGCTGGTTCGTCTGATCCTGGGTCATCGTCGTCTCTGATCTTCTCCTTGGTCTTGGTTGATTGGTGCGTGGCCGATTGGAGGCCTGGTGCTTGGAGCGGCATCGTGTTGCGGGTTAGAGTCCCGCCGAGCCGGATCGACAAGGGCCGCACGAGGCAGGAAGGTCCAAGCTAGCATCCTTACCTCCAGCTCACCTTCCCTCCGAGCTGGGGGTATTGATAAAGGCCGTGGCCATCATTTCTTTGCGGGGTGTGTGTCTGTGTGTGGGCCCGTCTTCAAGTAGAATTGTGTAAGTGCTTTCTTTTGCTCATGTACATTACATTTCTTATTCGGATAACTCTGCTCTTTGTGCGCTTCCCTCCCGATTATTATTATAAATAAATTCCCTTTTGTTAAATGTTCCAGCTCGTTTCTGTGTTTCTTTCATTGGCTTGGCACGCTGATATTGAGAGATAGCGAGGGTAAATTGTTCATTTGGTCCGGCGCGGCTCTGGTTACTCCGCTCGGTTACGCCGGATCCGAGTCGTTACCTGCGACTCGGATCGGACAGAGTCGGCCGAGGGTGTGGTTCCCCGGTAGTTAGACTGCGTGGGTATTTAGAAAATTGAAATTAGGCAATTAACCCTACCCCACGCCTCGAAGTATTGGCGACCACGGTCCTTTAAGTAACCGTCGGCTCCGGAGTTATCCGGGGTGACGACCTATAAATTCCGGGTGTTCGGGGGAGACGGCTCTATGCTCCACCTTGCGGTCGTGCTCGCCACTGATACCCGGCCACACAACAATGGTGCTTCCCAATCCAAATAGCCGTGCTTTCTGGTGAGTCTGCTTGCTCTCGACCACACCACCTGACTTTTCTTCGTGTCGCCCATTTTCTGGCCCACCTTCATCCATCACGACGTCGTCACGGGTCACCAAGAAAGAGGAGAAAAAAAAGCAAATTAACTCTCAAATTCAGAACTTTTTTGGAACATTTCTGAAAACGAAAGGTCGGAAACCAGCCCTGAAACTGGAAAATTGAAAGACCTTCCCAGTAGTCAGTCGTACCTGGCCCTTCTTCGTTGTTTTTTTTTTTTAATGATGTTTGGGGGTCGATGATTTAACATCAAAGTCCGGGAAAATCTGGAACTTGGAATGCTGGGAATACTGGGAAGCAGATTGGACGGTCTGCCGAACGTCCTGGACCAAAAGACGGAATGCTCCGAGGTGCAGCACCCCCCCTGCCCCGAAGCAACGCGCCAGTTTCTCGAGGGGAACGAATCGTCCGTCATTTCACCGTCCTTCAGCCTGCACCTCCCGCTCTTCCACGGACGTCTCCCAAGTGCGAACAAGGGGTGTTCAGTTACCAAGCAGCTAGTTAGCGCTTGCCAAGCCAGCCGTTCACTATATCAATGGAGTGCTTGCCTGAGTGCTTAAGCCGCTTGGTGAGCGCTCTCCGAGAAACGTGGTAACTGAGCGCACACACCCCGAGCTCCTGTTCAGTATCCACCAGAAGTGACGCCGTCACACGTGTTCAAACCGACAAAGCTTTAATGTTAATGAGTTGCAGTAGAAGGCATCGATAGGTGTTTTCAGTTCCGTTTTATTTCCTCACAAGTCAGTTTATCATTAAAATTTAATGACGTGTGCAAAAGGAAAACGCATGAAAGCTCCTTGAGGTGTATATAATTAGCTCGGTCGGACTTTTCCATTAATTTCTTGCTTCTTTGTTTCACAATTTCCCGCAGTGAACGTGAAGCGACATTTTATTTTTTTTAACCGGGTGAAGGAGAGATGTTATTTTTGGCGGTAATTGCGTTGGAGAAACTTTATTTTATCGAATCAACAAGGAAGGCGTTAAAAGAAGGCGTCAAAAGAACGTGTCAGCGAGTCCGACAGTTTGGGCGGGGCTGGCGGTGGAGGCTGTCGGGAAGGATCAACGTCGACAACATGTAAGTATTACATTATATTATATTATATTATGTCGTCTTCACACCGCAACCGCACGGTCACGTGACCCCGGAACCACACGGCACGTCAACCAGTGTGTGTATGTGTATATGTGTGTATGTGTGTGTATATATATATTATGGTGTGTGTGTGTGTGGTATATATATGTATGTGTGTGTGTATATATATATATGTGTGTGTGTGTGTGGTGTGTGTGTATATATATGTATGTTGTGTTGTGTGTGTGTGTATGTGTATATATATAAGTATGTGTGTGTGTGGTTGTATATATATATATGTAGTGTGTGTGTGTATATATATGTATGTGTGTTTTTCGTGGTTAGAAGGTGGAACGAAGTCCTCCCGGCTCTCACAACAAAGATGATTATTAAAAACAACTGATCCGTGAAGTAACGTCATCTTTATTTGGTTAATGAGATACAGATGCAGTGAAAATAATAATATACAGAGTGGGTTTTTGCGTATTGGGGGCTTCTCTCCCCCAAAAGGGGGGCTTCTCTCCCCTGAGAGGGAGGGGGTGAGTGGGTTCTCATGCCAGAGTGGGGGATGTGGACATAATCTGACTTAATCTTATGAGACGACACAAAATGTTTGCTCGCTGTGAGGTGTTTGATTTTGCTGAGCCCTAATTGGGATTATTTCTTCTTGTTTTAGGTCTCAAGGAAGGTGAAACAGGCACGAGGGCAGGTGGATGAGGTAAGGCTTTGGGGTTCATTTGCACCCATGATCCTCTGGCATTTTGCTGGCTCTGTGTGCTCGCCGTCTCGCTCGCCCGTGCGGGCCAAAGTGCCCCGATCATCGGTCGTCCCGTCGTTTGCAGGTCATGGGTGATGAGGGGAACGTGGAGCGGGTGTTGGCCGAGACGAGAAACTGTCGCAGCTCGACGAGAGAGCCGAGCATTGCAGGTCGGCGCCGCGACTTTTGAACGACCGCCACTCGTCTCCGTCGCAAGTTATGGTGGAAAAACTGCAAGGTGGTTAAAGGAGTGTCTTCGGACTCCACCGCGTGCTCTCTGTCCGATGCACGAGCATTTGTCACCATCGAACGGTCGCTCGAGCCACACGTGGCCCGTGTGACTCCTCCACGTTTCCCAGTTTCCATAATGACTGACTAGGCAGTCTGTCACTGGACCTAGTCAAAAAAAATGTGTTGGTGTACACAATGGTGATTGGGTTGTAGGTGGGACCGGGTCTGATCTGAACAAGGTGACATGCCATTGTTTTATTTATTTTTATTTTTTTTATAGAGGGATATCTCCAATTTACGTCCTGATGTGTTCTTGAACAGTGTGTACTTGAAATTGAATCAATTTTTCTCAATAATGGAATAAGGCTGGGGGGGGTTCGGGTTGTAAACTGTTAGCTGGAAGAGAGAGAGAGAGAGAGAGAGAGAGAGAGAGAAGAGAGAGAGAGAGAGAGAGAGAGAGAAAGAAGAGAGAAGAAGAAGGAGAGAGAGAGACATGGAATATCTATGATACGATCAGATGGAAGGAAGGAGACGTTCGGCACGTGTCATTTCCACATCGGAAAATTGTGAGGAGGTAAATATGCAGCTTCAGCAGAATTTGAAGTGCCTGCTTCAGAGCTGCTGCTTTCTTCGCGGTGAGTTGCGACCTTTTTTTTTAAGGAAAACGTCGAGGGATGTCCGTTTCGCGGCCTCGTGCTTTTGACCTGTTAACGTATTTGTAGCAAAAGATGGAATCTTGCATTGCTCTGATTACTTTTGCAGATCGTTCTCTGAATGGTCTCCATTCTCAATGATCTCTGCAGCTTCATGAAGGAGTTCCAAAAGCCGAGAGAGATAGTTTGTCGTCGGGAGTTCTGGCCGCGTGCTGCTCTCCATCGTCGACGTTTTCAGAAGCCCGCTGCTCATCGAGCTCCATTATATCTTCATTTGTTAGTTTCTCATTGTGAGATCTGAATGACTCCACAACATTGTCCTCATCCACCTCCTCAAAGCCCACACCGTGTGCCGAGTCTGACAATTTTCTCTGTAGACCAGGAAGGACGACAAATCTACGAAGGTCGTGACGAAGTCTGGCCAGGCTTTGTGCCGTACAGCACTCCTTACCTAATCCCACGACTTCCTGATGTTGTCGACACAATGCATAATGTTGAAACATTTCCAAAATTCCTTGAGGTTAACTTTCGCTCACCTGCCACGTCCTCGATCACCTTATCAAATGTCCTCCTCAGGTAACATTATTTGAATGCAGCGATCACCCCTTGGTCCATTGGCTGGAGGAATGACGTGGTGTATGGTGGCAGAAAAAGATCTTGATGTTGGGCAGAGGGTCTTCAAAATCGAATCCATGGGCTGTAGCATTGTCTGAAATGAGAAGAATTTTAAAGTACACGTTTTTCCCTCTTACAGCATTCCCTCAATGTTTGCACTAAATAGTCAACAAACAACTCTTTGAAGATTTGTCTCGTCACACAGGCTTTTCTGTTACTTTTCCGAGCGAGGGGAGATGTGGATTTGACAAAACCCTTCATTGTCCTTGGTTCCTGTTGGGATGCATGAGCAGCGGCTTCAGCTTGCATTGGCCTTCTGTGTTGCCAACGAGCGGAAGGGTCACGCGGTCTTTTGAGGACGAGGCTGTTTTTTTTCTTCTCCCATGGGAGATAAATGTCCTGGATGGCATCCTTTTCCAGTAAAAGCCAGTCTCATCCACTTTAAAAACCTGCTTTTTTTATCAGCTTGGATGTTAATGGTGTGGCACGTTTTAGCACTTTCAGATGTTTTTCTGCATTTTTGTAAATATGTACGTACGGTTGTTGGAGGCGAACCTAAGCGCCGACAACATCGCCATTCTGCGTACAGCATCCAATTTACCTCCAGATTTACAGTTTTACACACTTTCTTGTCCACAGACTCGCTCTCATCACCGCGAGCACGCTTGGAACTCATGATTATTGAAACCAATGACTATTTAACGATACATCGCACCTACCGTTGATACGGTACGTCAGAGCGGCACAAAGGCAAGATGAAGTGCAGTACACTTTACATCGAAGTTACATCATTCAATTTGCGTGCTTCGGCCTTTGTCACCAATTTTCCTGCGCCGACCAGTCAATTGAATTGAAAGCTTGACGCCGTCAGCTGGTCAAGGGTTGGGTCATTCCCAGTGAAGAAAAATTCCCCTATTTTATGTGGACAATAATAAAGAATTTGAATGTGAACAACGGCCAAGGCAGCGGTCGTGTCAGACTGTCAAAGCAGCTGGCTTGAACGAGGTAACTTCGATGTAAAGAGACGTTCTTCAAAGCTTGGTACCTATCGACGACGTAACTTCGAATCGACGTCGACGCGGTATCCCTGCAGTACAGGGTCGAGGCTCGTGGCTCGTGGAGGAGCTGGGATAGTAATCATTTGTAATTCAGGCCTCTGGTGTTTTGCTGTTGTTGGGTGATCAGTAAGATAATGTTGTCGTGTTTGTTATTTTTCTCATTGCTGTTGACTGTTGTTCTGTTTCACCTGTGCAGGGCACAATCACAAATGTTAACTGGAGAGTTGATCGAACACCTTACCAAGTATACAATTTGAAATGAAATCAAATTTTAAAGGTTCGATGGAAATAATTAATTAATTAATTAGAAAGTTTGTCTTTTACATTAGTTCTTCGTGCCTGTTTGTCCCTTTGTAACTCCTTAAAACCAGTTAGGTTCCTGTTTGGAATGATTTTGAATTCTGTTTGACTGCCAGGCAGGCAAACAGTTAAAAAAAAAATTGTCTCTCCTCTCTGCGATATTGCAATTGGGATGAATTCGGAGACAAAGTCCGCTAAACGGCAGATTTGTTTTCTGATTTGTGTTCGACTTGTTCCTCGATTGTGGACGACATTGATGGATGGATGGATGTTGGGTGATCAGTAAGATAATCTAATTGTGGCTGGACGGACAGAAGTGAACGAATTGCTTAACCTGTCTTTCCTCTTTCACATGCATGGGGTAACTAGTAAAAGTCAGAGGTTAAAAAGGGCAAAATAACTTTTTGAATAGCGTGACGTTTGCTTTATACAAGACTGCAGTTGGTTCAACCTTCAGTGAAGCCTTTAGGTTAATGTTTAGGTTAATGTCCATATCTCTGCTATTTAAAAGGAGGTTTGGGTGAATGAATGAATGAAGGGGAGGGACCCGAAGATTTAGGAAGTGGAGAGACATGTTTAAGTTTAATGTATAAATATCTTTATTCTCACCAAATGCCTTTTACTCCTTTGCTTTTCACAGATGTGGGCATTCTCATCTCGGTTATTCTCATTTTGATCGTCATCATACGGTAAGTGACGTTTGCTTGATTGCATGTCCTGAACAAGCTGATGCTGCATGTGGAATAAAATTGCACCACACCCCAGCCCCCTTATTTTCAAGCCCCACCCCAATATTCATTATGTTCCCTCTCCTCTCCCCTCCCCCAGTGTGGCAATATTCGTGAGGATGGACTGACCACAAGATGCCTTTATAACCACGTGCTTTATAACCCTAACCACCCCAACCAGTGCCGTTCAGCCTGCAGTAAGCCATTTCTCCAAAGTGCCTCATCACTATTGTGACCAAGTTTACAAATTGCTACTTTTGACAGCGCTCTACATGTAATAAATACAATCGTTATTGGATCACTTTGTGCCTTTTTGTTGTTTTGTTTTTTTATAATTGTATTTTGTGATTCCTGTGCAAGTTTAAACGAACCTTTATCCTCCCGGTTCGAGTTGTTTCATGTCACCTGTCGAGAATGCAAAGCTTTCGGTGAATCCTGGGATCCTCTTGAAGGAACAATAACTTTATGATATTTCTTTTTATTTTATTGTTTTTTGTTTTGTTTTTCACAAATTCCCAGCTCTTCAGTGGTGGTGTTCTTCCCTGAAGAATATCACTTGCGTACAAGTTTGCAATTTAATACTTTGGCATTTCTGTTATCAAATAAATGTAGTACATATATATATATATGGCATTGTAGAGGATTGCTTTTTCAAACTTTTTCCATGAACTTTCTGTTCAATGCATGCTGTAAATGTGATCACAAAGGAGAAATATCTCACTTTTGTCTCAATTAAAACACTGGCGGCAGGTGAAGAACTTCAAAGAAGTATTCACGCGTCCATGTCGTGATTGAACCTGAACACCCACTGTTGTGTCTGCATTATTTATTTTATTTTTTTGGGTGAAAACTGTACTCATGCCATGAAGGAATGTTTCATGTTCCACCTGGAGGGAATAACGGCGGCACGAGTGGAGCTCTTTTGGGAATTGAAATCCTCACCTTGTCGTGAGTGTCGTATTAAAGCGCATGATGTTTGACCAATAAGGAGCATACATTACCACATCACCGCGGTGATGTTTAATGATGAACGGACTCCTTTCATGCCATCTGCAGTGCCTTCAGAAAGTATTCACACCTCTTGACTTTTGTCACATTTTGTTGTTTTAGCCTGAATTTAAAAAAATAAAAAAAATTGTCACTGATCCACATAAAACATACCCATAATGATATAGTGGAAACATGTTTTGTTTTTTTAATTTTTACTAATTAAAAATTAAAATCTGAAATGTCTTGCTTGATAAGTATTCAAATACCTTGAGTCAATACTTTGTAGAAACACCTTTGGCAGGGATTACATCTTTTGAGTCTTCTTTTTATGTCTGTATAGCTTTGTACGTCGATTTGAGGATTTTCTCCCATTCTTCCTTGTAGATTTGCTCAAGCTCTGTCAAGTTGTATGGGAGCGTCTGTGAAACTCAATCTTCAAGTCTTTCACAAGATTATCAATGGGATTCAAGTCTGAGCTTTGCTGGCCACTCAAGGACTTTCACGTTCTTGTTCTGAAGCCATTCCAGTGTTGCTTTGGCTGTATGCTTGGGGTCATTGTCCTTGGAACGTAAATCTTCGCCGCACATCTAAGGTCTTTTTCACTCTGAAGAAGTTCTCCTCAAGGATTTGCCTGTATTTGGCTTCATTCATTGTTCCCTCTATCCTTACAAAGTCTCAGTTACTGCCACTGAAAATCATCCCCATAGCATGATGCTCCACCACTGTGCTTCACGTAGGGATGGTGTTAGATAGGTGATGAGCTGTGCTTGGTTTCCGCCAGATGTAGCACTTTGCACTAGGCCAATGAGTTAATTTTCATCTCATCAGACCACAGAATATTTTACCTCAGGCTCTCAGAGTCTTTCACATGCTTTTACAAACTCCAAGCGTTCTGTCGTGTGTCTTTGTCTGTCTTTTTCTCAGGAGTAGCTTCTGTCTGGCCACTCTCCATAAATCCTGGATTTGCGAATTCTGCAGAGACTGTTACCTTTCTGGTATGTCTCCAATCACAGCCAAGGAATTCTGTAGTTCTTGTCAGTGATCATTGGTTCTTGGTCACCTCTGTGACCAAGGTCCTTCTTGCCCGATCGCTCAGGTTGGTCGGATGACCGGCTCTAGGAAGTCTGGGTAGTTCCATATTCTTTCCACTTCCAATGATGGAGTTCACTGTGCTCTTGGAACTGTCAACACTCTAGAAATTGTTTCATACCCTTCCCAGATCAATGCCTCCTACAATTCGACCTTGGAGTTCTACGGACAGTTCCTTGGACTTCATGGTGGAGTTTTCTGCTCTGACAGTCCTGTCCACTTTGGGACCTTGTATAGAAAGGTGTGTTTCTTTTCACATCATGTCCAATCAATTGAATTGTCCACATATGAACGCTAATCAAGTTGTGGAGACATCTCAAGGATGATCAAAGGAAATTGGATGCACCTGAACTCCATTTGGAGTGTCGTAGCAACATGTTGAATACTTATTGATGCAGACATTTCAACTTTATTTTTTTTCATTATTTGGTAAAATTATTCGATTAAAAACATTTCACTTTATCATTAGGAGTATTTTGTGAAAATTGGTGCAAAATTAAATTTAATCTGTTTAAATTCAGTGAAACACAAACAAAATTATGAAAAATGTCAAGGTTTGAATTACTCTGAATGCACTGTGGTGTTGTTTGACAGTGCCTATGTAACTCCTTTCTTCTGGCGCCGCGCATGTGCCCCTCTACAATCCACTGTTACTCATTTCACTTGACCTCGGAAAGGATGATAGCTCAGTCAACCCCACTGGTTTTTAATTCCGTGGCCAAGGACGAACTCAAACCTTAAAGTTCCAAGAGCCACCCGACCACTGAAGCCAACACCAGTGATGTAATCCCTGATTGGGTGTAATCGTCCGTGGTGAAAACAAGATTGGATGCTTTGGCCGACCGTATGTAGGCGATCTGTCACAGTGTCCATTCATTTGAATTTTTCTGAGTTTGTGACACGTCTTGCGACACAATCACTTGCCAGCTCACGTAGTCAATCCACAAGTCCCATCGTTGTGAGCAGGCAACTCCACACGTATGAAATGTGAGTTTTACTTTCATCTGTGGCAAAAGTATGAAGTGCCATTGTTTGATCATCCTTGTCAGCTTTTATACCGATCACAAAGGTGGACATAGATTATGTTTTCACCCTGTTTGTGTGTCTCTGAAAAATATCTCAAAACTTCAATGACGAGAAACCAAGCTATTCGATTTTGGTTCGGTTCCGGATCCAGATCCGGCCATCGTGGGATACCAAAACCTAAATGTTCAGCCTGGCGAGTACTGTACTCTCCGCGCCGTTCTAGTACCCTCGCAGAACAGAGTATTGCATTTGGGTCTGCTGTCTAATTTTCCGATAGAATTTTGTGTTTTTCTCTACAACCGTAGCTCGGATGAGACAATTTTCACCAGAGGTGCCGACTAACTATGTTAGATGTTTATTGATAATTTGAAGTCGTACCTCACCGTGAGTCAGCCATATTGGAGAAACTTTGGACCTGTGACTGTACCAAGGAAAAAATTGAAACTGCCAGAGTACCCAGCTGAACACCGGCAATATTTTTTTTTTCCCTTTTTAAAATTTTGGGGGAAATGTTGTTTTTGGGATTTTTGTAAAAAAAAAATGACATCATAGGTGTCTTGATGACGTCATAATTGATATTTAGAACGTACATTCGATCAGTGTGAAAATTTTATGGTCATCTCGGGATAAAATGGTCCACAGGAAAAAAAATTGATGAAAAAAAATTTTATGGACGTCGTCATCACGTGATTCCAGCCTATATATTGATAACGGCTGTTGGAAATTCGCAAACCACCATTCACCCGTAGGTGAGATACTCTAAGTACATTGTAGTTAGCCCAAACCGTTGTATAAGGAATTTGTGTGATTCATTTCGGGCTGCGACACTTTGAATAGCGTTTTCTGTTATATCTTATTTTGAACCAACCACGTCCAACCGCCATCACACAACACACCACACCAGCCATCGTCACCAACTGCAACCACGCTCCAACCCTCGGATAACAACAACAACGCCAACAGCCACACTTTACCTTCACAACTCGTCCACATCATCGATCACCATCATTCCCAACACGGCACCATAACATCAAACCACCACCGAAAACCCTCCACCACCCTCACTCCTCTTCTACGGCCATTCCCGCGACCACCTGTGACACTGAAGCGTCGGCTGTCTTGGCCCGTTCAGCGATATGCACCGAGCCGCTGAGCGCAAAAGCTTCCTTCCGAGAAAATTCGATTCACAAATGTACACCCCACTTTGCTCCTCAATTGCAAGGCACGGGCGGCTTGGCCCCACTTCAGCGCGTCTGTGTTAAATCAATATTATGCAATTCTAGATCAGGGAGGGTTCACCCCACTTTTCCTCCGTCCAATTGGCAGTGGCTTTCCGCCCCCGAGGTCATCCTGATCCGATATTTGCATATTAGCGCTCTAGCCAGGATATAAAACGGCAGCGCAGCTAATCTGAGTGAGGTTTGGAGTCCAAGGTTGTTCTGATAAATTGGTTCTGGAGTCGGCTGAGAAGAGTTGCGGAAGAGGCAAAGAGCTCGGTCCGATGGCAGAAGGACGGCGTCGCGACAGGTCGCGATGATCGCACGTTCGCGGGACCCAACCAGCCAGCCATTCTCCTCCCCGGGCATCAACAATTCCCCTTTCCCCCTCGCCTGAAGGAAAGTGCAAAAAGGGCCCCGTCCCCCCCCCACCTCCAAGCGTCGTGCCAACAAACCCGCCAAGGAGCCAAGTCGGCACACGCGCGGCACATTTGCGCAGCCGCCAATGCGTCACGATGACGGAGGTAACCTCAGGTCTCGCGACCGTCGCTCCTCCAGGTCACGCGCACAACTGGCCTACGCTGTCTGCCCCCTTGTCTATGAGGGTGGCTTCTTTCCTTTGTTTTGAGTAAATGTCTGGTTGCGCCGTCTGTAATGGAAACTGTATAAGTGGCCGTGTTGTGCGGTAGTCGGTAGAACTCGCTCGTTGTTGCTTTTGTTTGCATTTGCTATAGTGCATTTTGACTTATGGCTATATATAGTGCTTTCCGTGTGTCGCGAATAAATGTGCATTGTGTGAACTTTTCCCGTTTTGCTTTGTCTTTCTTTGTTGACTCCCATCCTGCTTCACCGAAATGGTTCTTGTGGCTTATACGCCTGGCAAATAATCTGAACCGTCGAGTCGACGATAACACCGCTCGTTATCACCAATATACGAACGGCCGCCCAAGCGGCTGTCTGTCCGGAATCACTGGCGAGTACGCTCGCCCGTTTACCATCCCGTGTGTACTTAGGTAGTCGAGTTGGCGAACAACCCTATTCCTACGCGCGTGCATTGGCACGATATGTGGTGAGTCGAAAGGCCCACCTGTGACTGCTCCGGCGATAGTTCCGGGTCACGACTGAATTGTCCGTCCAGGTGGCACGAGCCGCGATTACGAAGTCCTGGCCGTTCGCACGCCGGCGCGCGAATTCGCAACAACTATCTACAATATATTATATAATTTTTTGTTTTTACTGCAAAAATCTTCGTAGTGGCTGAACAATTGAGGTGAAACTTTACACGTTATGACTGCTATCCATGAGGAAACAAAAGGTTCACACATTACATTCTAGTCACATGTTGGTCAGCCATATCGTATTTACCCTAAACTATAAAATCGTCTCCAGAACGGCTGCATAGTCGAGGGAAACTTCACACAATGTCTCCCCATGCTTGGGTAACAAGTTTGTTAAAAGAATAATTTAGTCTCATAATTTGCAACAATTGTGATTGAAGAACAATATTAAATGTTTCTCTGGAACCACTAACCAATCGATGTAAACTTAAATTTATGTCTCGTATTCGATGGGAGAATACACGTTTTAAATTCAACTCGTTGACACATGTTTGGCAAGCCAGAATTATTTATTTTTGTTTGATTTTTGTTCAATAGTTCACTCCGCTGTGCTGGATGGTTTGAGTTGGAGATAGCAGGCTGAAATGTGAATCCTATCCGGGTTTCCCCTGATGACTTCTTCTTTCTTTTGCTTGTTTGGTCCTTCTGATTACTCCGATGCAAGACTATACCGATTTGTCTTCCATTTTATTTTAATTCAATATATTTTTTAATTTACCAGTTTGAATTCACGTGAATAATATAATAAAACGTCAGGGTCCGGGCCAGGTGTCCGTCAAAGCGGACGCTGTACCCGGTCTTCACTACAGCAGTTATAAAGTGGCAGTTCTAGTTATGTTCTTTAATTAGTAACACACCAGTACACAAACACCACACCAAACTACACAAAACACCACACAACGCAATCCTGTTGAAGTACAATTCTGAATTGCTCGTTTCTTGTTTCTTCCTTTTATCGCGTTCTTCCCTCTTTTTGTTTCTGCCTTTACTTGTCATCACAATTGTAATTGAAAGTTTAATGCAAGTGTACTATGGAGCGGCTTAGTGACTGTCAGCAATTTGTGCACACACACACACAGACAGTAGCTATATTGAAGTACAGCGAGGACAAAAAAGAAAACGTCCATTCGATCTGTAAGTCCGAATTCTGCTTTTTGACTTTTCATGGGCAAAAGTTTGGTATGCATGCGCTGGACCTTGGTCTGGAGAGTGATGTCACAATACAGGTAACAGACGTCACAGACCGGAGAATTGCCAAATACGCTTGGTCCAGAATAGTGACTTTCCAACCCATTTCATATGAATTATTGATTTTTAATGAATCATTTTACACCCGGGAACACAACATGAACATGAAAAGTTGGACGCCAAGTTTACGTGTGCTGGATCATTGAGTTGATTTTTGTGAAACAATGGTTATCCACATCGTCCGAGCAACGGTCGGTCGAAAACATCATATACCGACTTCATGTCGCAGACCGGTCAGCACACGTGACATGAGTCTGCCTGTTCTTCCCATCTCCTTCAATTCTCGGATGTTTTCGGACCCAAACTTTTACCTCTTTCGTACCTTTCAAGAAAAGACGCCGCAACAAAAAATTAATCTGGCAACGAGACAGCCGGCTTAAAACCATGGAGGGTTCTGCAACTTGTATGGACGCAAACGCACTCCTTGAAGCTTACCAAAGAGTTTACAGCGCTCGACAATCCTGACTAAACAGCTAACAACAAAACAAACAACAAACACCCCAAACACACACACACGACCAACCACCACACACACACACACAAAACAAACACAAAACACACACACACACACACAGAAACACAATACACACACACACGAACACACAACACACAACATACACACACGAACAAACACACACACAACAAACAAACATATACACACACACAAACAACACACACAACAACACAAACACACACACGAACAAACACACACACAACAACAAAACACAAAAACACACACAAACAAACACACATACACAACAACACACACACAACACAACAAACACAACACGACAGACACACACACAACAAACACACACACCACACAAAACAACACACACAAACACACCATGAAACAAAACACCACACACACACAACAACACACACACAAAACACACCACACACAACAAACACACACAAAACACACACACACACGAACAAACACACACGAACAGGACACACAAACACACACCACACACCAAACAAACACACACAACAACATAACAAACACACAACACACAAACACACACACACACAAACAAACACACACAAACAAAACACACACAAACAACACACAAACACACCGAACAAAAAAACACACAACATACACACAAGTATGATAACCATCGGCACATTTCCACACAAAATAAACGCAGAAATCACATTTTTAATATAAATTAAAACACTGACGTATTCCCACTGGCCGTTTTACTTTTGACTTTACTCCAAATGCGGATCGAAATGCTTGGTACTACACCCACGCCGTGCGATTCCGGCGTGTATGATAGCCACGCTTTGAGACAGCTCTTCGAGTTTGCAAGTCGTGCTGCGTTCGTTTTTTTTATTTTTTTTAAATGTCGGTGTAAAACTTGTCCGATTACATCCACGACAAGAATTAATCGGATAATTATTACTCATCTACTGACGTGGACGTGACGTGTTGGTGACCTCCTGCTCGGTCGTCACTCGAGTGAGATGAACAATGGCTCGTTGTTTGTGGTGCGGGCCCAAGCTGCCAGCCCCCCGGCGGCTTGCGGTTTGTGCTCAGTTTTTGGGCGTTATTATGTTGGTAGTTTGCTGTAACTCTCGAACAACCCGCTTCCTGGTCGTGACCTTGGAGGGACAAACACGAAACGGACACTTACTTCATTTCTGAGGTTTCCCTTGAAAGTGTGTGTTTTTCTTGTCAATGACTAATGCGTGCGTATTATCCAAGACGAGCCTACCAAGTCACTTGACACGACCTCGGATGGGTTGGGGTTAATGCTTTAACTTTGTGAAGGTCTCCACCCCCTCATTCCCTTTTCATGGATACTTCTGAAGCACGTCTCTGTCCTGTCTCTCTTCTTTCTGTCTCTCTTCTCCTCTCCTTCTCTCTCCTCTTCTCTCTCTCTCTCTCTCTCTCTACTTCTCTCTCTCTCTCTGGTCTCTCTCCGCTGTCTCTGTTCTGATGTCTCGTCTCTTCTCTCGTCTCTCTGTGTCTCTCTCTCTTGATTTCTGTCTCTCTCTCTCTCTCTCTCTCTCTCTCTCTCTCTCTCTCTCTCCTCTCTCTCTCTCTCTCTCTCTGTGTCCTCTCTCTTCGCTGTCTCTCTGTTTCTTGCTCTGTCTCTGTCTTCTGCTCTCTGCTCTCTCTCCTCTCTCTCTCTCTCTCTCCTCTCTCTCTCTCTCTTTCTCTCGCTGTCTCTCTGTTCTGTGTCTCGTCTCTGTCTCCTGTGTCTGTCTGTCTCTCTCGTCTCTGTCTTGTTTTTGTCTCTGTCTGATCTGCTCTCTCTTCTCTCTTCTCGTCTCTGTCTCTCTCTGTGTTGTCTTCTCTGTCTCTGTCTCATCTTTGTCTCTGTCTCTGTCCAAGGTACTTCCTCGGAATCTTCTCAACGTGACTCGGCATTCTGCTGAGACGTTCCCCTCCAGGAGAAGGAAATTAAGAATAGTCTTTAACCCTTGACGAACACCTCCATTTTCAAGCTTCTATCGTCTATCGATGGGTTGACCTCCTGGTTCATGTTCCTCTCACGTTGGCCTCATTTAAATCCATCGGTTTTCCTTGGACTAATGAGGTGACCATTCTGCGAGTGTTGGGGGGAGGGGCATTATTTATCTGCAGTCCAATGGATGTCCCTCCCTTTTCAGTATCACTGGGTTTCCAATTGATCATTTGATCCTTAACTCACCTATTTAAACGAAAGAGTGTTACATGGACGTATAGCACTTAAAAAGCATTGAACAGGTTTTGAGGTGATTGGTGCTGGACCAATAAATCCTGGGTGATGTGAGCCATTTGTGAGAATAGCCTTGATGTCATGTTCCCTGGGGTAGTGTTGAGCCAGTCTGGAATGAGTAACCATTGATTGTGTTCCTTGTGGGTGATGTTGAGCCAGTTGGGAAGTAACCATTGATATTCCTTGGGTTGATGTTGAGCCATTTGTTGAGCACGAGCCATGATGTCATGTTCCTTTGGCTATGTTTGAGCAGGTTGTGAGTATTGTGGTTTCCTTGTTGATGTTGAGAGGATCTGCGTGAGTATATGTGTGTTCCTTGGTTATGTTAAACCAGTGTGGTGGTACCATTATCTGTGTTCCTTGGGTGATGTTAAACCAGTGTGTGTAACCATTGTAGTGGTGTCTTGCGTAATGTAAACCATCTGATGAGGAACCTTTGTGTGTGCCTGGTCCCACAAATCTATCTCTCTC
>CM068962.1:7914949-7929210 GCA_035128595.1 Eptatretus atami
AACGAGAACACCCGAAATCTGAGATCGTACCTTTCGGGAAAACTCCGGGGTACGGCCCCTATCCGGGACCGTGAATCGCAAAATCCCCACAGTGGGCTCAGGGTTATTTGCCAAGCTTCAAAATACCTGGAGATCCACATGCCGCGAGTTACCGAGGTACACACCCTCGATGGCACCCGTACTGAGTTGAGCCTGTTAGCGTGCCCGACCCCGTGCGCAACCAGAGGCGGACGGTTAGCCGAAGCGCCGTTTGGTTCCAAATGTACATCTACATCCACATCGCGCAAAGCCTTTGTAATTCACCAAGAACACGCGACATGCCTAAGGCCAATGCGAAAGAAACACAGACCGAGCTGATAACATTTAACAAAGTATTTATTTATAATGGGGAAAAGGGGGGGGGCGGTACAAGAAGCAGAGTTATCACGACAATATAAGAGATGCAAGTAATGTACGGCGCATAAGAGCACTTAAACAAATTCCTGACTTACAGACGGGCCCATTCGACAGACACAACACACACACACACACACACCACACTACACACACACACACAACACACCACACATGAACCCAGAAGGACATGACCTGTCCACCTCGTGTGGTTCGGACTGACAGGGCTGGCGAACACAGTAGCCACGCATCGAGATGCTGGATGATAGAAATCCAGAGCTCTCCTTCAAGCGCTCGTCCCGTCAAACCTAAAACTCTCCTCTGGTATCCCAAAACTGTCCAAGGGAATGCGCAGGAGTTTCTCTGCCACTACCTAATCCATTTGAGTTGAACATCAAAGCGAGGGCCTGGATAACTCCACACTTGTTCAACCTGCCCGTCAGACTGACTCCACAACCTTGCCTGCTCGATGCGTCATCAACTATCTCAATAAAACTCTCTCCCCTCGTCCGATCGCGCCGCATACTTATTCACCGTTGTCCAGGCGGGAGGGCCGCCCCACCCTCCTCCGCCTCTCCCACACTGACGGTTTATGGCCGCGCAGAATCGCTCGTCGCCGTCATTGGCCAAGAAACGGAGCAGCAAAGTCCGTCCGATTGGCCTGCGGGGGTCAGGTGGTGACGTTCATGCGGACTCGCCTTTCTCACGTCGTTGCGGGTCTGATTGGCTGTAGCGCGGCCACTCACTCATAAGCACGCCTGATTTTGCGTCAGACGTGGCCGCCAAGAGCTCCTCCCTTGAAACTCCGCCCACCATGCGCATTCTGGCCAGATGCGAGGTGTGAAGTGAGGCTGATGCTGGCGTTGTTGAGTGATGTGCTTGGTGTGCTAGAAATAAAAGAAACCCTGACACATCATAAGTTAACTTCGCAGCACATGTAATAAATTACCCATTAAGACACGGGAACGGGGACCCTTAACTAAATAACAAATACTTACCGCATATAACTGTTCTATAGGAGCCTGTATTGCAGTGCTCATGGCTTCCAGATCGCAAACAATATATAAGGCCTCTTAAACATATAATTACAGATGTTTCATGTGCCTATTCCAACTTATCATCAAGTTAACCTCAACCTGACACGTTGGCATCCCTTTATAATTAACTTTACACTTTAAAATAAATACATCAACAAAATGCCTTGTGTGCAACTTTCTTGTTTGGTTTTGGCATGTGCAGTGTTGACCGCAATCTGTAGTTGGAAGGGTGTGAGCTCATAGGAGTGAACCCTGCACTGACGAGGAGCGGTTTTCTTATTTTAATTGGAAACTTTCACTTCACAAGGCAAAGGTCTCACAGGTAAAATGCAAGGTAGCACACTTACACATTTGAGCTATCTGTTGTGGGTTCTGATTCCCGACTCGACTCTAAGCTGTCAGGAGCCGTTGCTCTCTGCAGGCATTAGGAGGCATCGATGTGCGTGCCATTCCCTCGGTATGGACTGTTAAATGGGGCAGTCCCATCTGCCAGCGATTATTTTTAGTGGTAGTTAAAGATCCCACGGTGTCCGCCGGAAGAGAAGGTGAGTTATCACCAGCAACCTGAACAAATTACAAATCCTCTCAATTCTGCAGTCGACTGTCTCAACCTGGAAAGGGAGGAGGAGGTTCGTGGTTTGGATTTGTGCATTTGTTTTATAATTTAAAAATCTTTTTATACCTTGGCTGCTTGGTAATAATCATTGATCATTCAACAACAATCCGCAAGACTTGAAAATACAAATTAATCAACAAAAACTATTTATTGTTAATTACCCTCCACCGCCTTAGAGGTGGTCCGCAGTACGTTCCAAACTGTCTGTCTGTCTGTTCGTGAAGCAGGATATCTCAAAAAGTTATGGAATGGATTCTGACTCTTGCGTAGGGTGGGAGTGTTGAGAGAGAGACGAGAGAGTTAGAGACATTCGATTTTGGTGAAGATCTGGATCCAATCAGATCTTGAATATTTGTTTATTTATTTAATAAATTTGATTTGCGATCACAATTGAGAATGGACCCAAAATATTGTTGCCGGGCCGGGGGTAGGTGGCGAGAAACGCCACAAGGTGGGAGAAGCTTCGTCGTCTACCCACCAAACACCGAATGTAAGGCGTCGCTCGGATAACTCTGCGAGCAAGGCGGGTCCGTTTAACCGACCGTGGGAAGCCAATATCTCGACCGCAGTGCGAGGAGATAAAATTTGTCCTAGATCCAATGACCAAGACACGCGAATCTCGCTACCGGGGATTCCACGCCCTCGGAAAGCCTGGACCGAACGGATTCACCTACCGGCAGCGGAAAATTACACCTACTGACTACACCTGCCACCACCTTTCCGGCTCGGATGCAGTCAGCGAGGAGCCTGCCAGCGTCCCCGGCTACAATTGTCCGAATTACCGGGATAAAACCCGCCTAAACTCAGAGCCGAACCATGCTGGACCAATGCAAAAGGGACGGAAACGGACTGGGAACATTTCTGTGATGATTTATTACAGTAAAATGAAAGACGCAAAAGCAAGACTAACGCGAATAGCAAGAAGTATTTAACAATGATCCAAAAACATATTCGTCTACTTAAAGACGGCCCACCAGACGACACAACACACAAATGAAAATAAACCCAGCAGTACTTATATTAGACCCTCGCAGCGAGCGAGAGAGACAAGCAGGGGGTCAGATGTTCGGTGTATACCTGCTGTCAGAGACAGGGGTACTCCGGCTGCGGCCCTGACAATGGTCGATGGTTTGGTCCCCAGTCCGCACGTGTGGGACACCTCGATGTCGTGGCGGAGCTCGGGTGGAGTAGCGGAGTCACGGGGGGGGTCGGGTGCTCTTTCCTTCCGTGTAGCGGGCCAAGCAAGACACATTCGCCGCCTCAACGACCTTCGTAAACAGCAAAAATCCCTTTTTTTAACAGCAAACCCAACAACTCTCCAAGACCCAAAAGTCCGCTGGCTCAGAGAGTCTCGGGAATTTATGGAACCTCCAATCTAACCTGCCCGTCAGATTGACCACAACCTTGCCTGCTCGATGGTCATCAACTATCTCAAAAACTCTCTCCCCTCGGTCCGATCGCGCCGCAACCTTATTCACCCTTGTCCAGGGGGGAGGGCCGCCTCCACCCTCCCCGCTCTCCCTCACTGGACGGTTTTGGCGCGCAGAATCGCTCGTCGCCCCTGTATTGGCCAAAACGAGCGGCAAGTCCCGCGATTGGCCCGGGGGAGTGGTGTAGCGTCATGCGGTACCGCCATTTCTCGACCGTCGTGGGGTCTGATTGGCTGAGCGCCGGCTCACCTCTAACTCGAAGTAGCACGCTGAGGTCGGCCGGGCCGCCACGAGCTCCTCCTTGAAACTCCGCACACCCATGGCGTCGGCCAGAGCGAGTTGAAGGTGAGGGTGATGCTGGCGTTGTTGGTACGTTGATGTTGGTGGTGATAGAAATACAAATGAGAAACCTTACTATCAAAGTACTTCGCAGCACAGTACTTGTATTTACCCATAGACACGGCACGGGGATCGCCTAACTAAACCAAATACTTACCGATATAACTGTTCTATAGGACCTGTATGTTGAGTGCTCATGGCTTCCAGATTCGCAACAATATTAGCCTCTTACATATACAGATGTTTCATGTGCTATTCCCAATCTTAATCATCAAGTTAACCTAACCTGACGTTGGCATCCCTTTATAATTAACTTTACACTTAAATAATACATCAACAATGCTTGTGTGCAACTTTCTTGTTTGGGTGTTTGGATGTGAGTGTTGACCGCAATCTCTGTGTGGAGGGTGTGAGCTTCATGGAGTGAACCCTGCACGACGAGGAGCGGTTTCTTATTTATAATTGGAACTTTCACTTTCACAAGGCAAAGGTCTCACAGGTAAATTGCAGGTAGCACACTTACACATTTGAGCTATCTGTTGTGGGTTCGATTCCCGACTCGACTCTAAGCTGTCGAGCTCGTGTCTCGCAGGCATTAGGAGGCATTGATGTGCGTGCCATCCCTCGGATGGACGTTAAACTGGGCGTCCCATCTGCCAGCATTATTTTAGTGGAGTTAAAGATCCCACGGTGTCCGTCGTGAAGAGGAAGGTGAGTTATCACCAGCAACCTGAACAAATTACAAATTCCTTCTCAAATTACCTGCAGTCGAATGTCACACCTGGGAGAAGGGAGGAGGTGAGGTTCGTGTTTGGTTTGTGCATTTGTTTTATAATTTTAAAAATCTTTTTATACCTTTGGCTGCTTGGTATATCATTGGATCATTCATACAACATCCGCAAGACTTGAAATACAAATTATAATCAACAAAAACTTTTATTTGGTTAATTACCTCCACCGCCTTAGGTGGTCCGAGGTTACGTTTTCCACCCTGTTTGTCTGTCTGTGTCTGTGAGCAGGATATCTCAAAAAGTTATGGATGGATTCTGACAGCTTGGCGGTAGGGTTGGGAGTGTGAAAAGGACAGATTGATTCGATTTTGGTGAAGATCTGGATCCAGATTCAGATCTGTGAATTATTTGTTTATTTATTTTAATAAATTGATTTTGCGATACCATCTTGAGAGATGGGACCCAAAATATTTTGTTGCGGGCCGGGGGTAGGTGGCGAGAACGACCACAAGGTGGGAAAGCTTGGTCGTCTCCCACCAAACTCCCGGAATTGTAGGCGTCGCTCGATAACTCTGCAGAGCCGGCGGGTCGTTTAACCGACCGTGGGAATGCCAATATCTCGACCGCGTGGCGTAGGGTATTTTGTCTAGATCCAATGTACCTAATAAGCCACGCGTCCTCGCTACCGGGGATCCACGCCCTCGGAAAGCCTGCCGAACCGGATTCACTCTACCGGCAGCGGTAAAATTACACCTATGACTACCACTCTGCACCCACCTTTCCGGCTCGGATGCAGTCGAGCGGGCCTGCCAGGACGTCCCGGCTACAATTGTCCGATTACCGGGATAAAACCCGCGCTAAACTCAGAGCCGAACCATGCTGGACCAATGCAAGAAGGGACGGAAACGGACTGGGAACATTTCTGTGATGATTTATTTACAGTAAATGAAGACGCAAAGCAAGACTTAACGCGAATATGCAAGAAGTATTTACAATGATCCAAAAACACTTATTCAGTTCTACTTAAAGACAGGGCCCACACGCAGACACACACACAAATGAAAATAAACCCAGAGTTCTTTATTAGATCCTCGCAGCCGAGGAGAGAGACAAGCTGGGGGTTCAGAGTTCGGTTGGGTACCTGGCTGTCAGAGAAAGGGGGTACTCCGTGCTGCGGCACCTGACAATGGTCGCTGGTTTGGTCCCCAGTCCGCACGTGTGGGACTCGATGTTCGTGGCGGAGCTCGGGTGGTGAGTAGCGGAGTCACGGAGGGGGGTCGGGGTTGCTTCTTTCCTTCCGTGTAGAGGGCCAGCAGAGACACATTCGCCGCCTCAACGACCTTCGTACAAGCAAAAAACCCTTTTTAACAGCAAAAACCCTCCAAAACTCTCCAAAGACCCCAAAAAGTCCGCTGTTCAGGAGTGCTCGGGAATTTATGGACCTCCCTCAGCGGGGAGGGGCCTTGGTGAACACACCTCGCTGTCCGCCTTTGATTGGACAGGGTCCCACGGCATACCTTTCCGCGGTGGGGCCTTGGCCCCTGCCGGGAAACCCAGCCACTCTTCACGCGGGTTCATACTTGAGTAACAGTATCAACGCTGCAACGGCCCCTGCCGGGAAACCCCCAGCACTCTTCACGTGGGTTCATACTTGACGAGTAACAGTATCAATGTTGCAAAGGTTGTCGTGAAAGAGTTACAACGTTCGCGGGAGCCGAGAAAGCGGAACCGTGAGATCTTGCCTTGGCACGTCAGGTGGCGAGAAGGCAGCTGGTTGGTGGTGGATCGTGATGGGCCGAAGGGTCATGCAGATGGGGTGGTTGTTAGATGGCTTGTTGGAGGGTTCGTTGGATGTAAAGATTTAATAACCTAACTAAAAAGAAATCACAATGCACGCTTTTGATTCTCCCACTAGACAAAAGGAAGGGGATCTGACTACACACATACTTAATGACATAACTGACTTTTGGGACATCTGTATGTTGAATGCAAATGGTTTCCAGATTCGTAACAATATATAGCACGATATTTCAAAAATTTATGGACGGATCATCACAAAACTTGGTGGATCAGTTGGGTAGGTGTCGAGAACAAGTTGATTCGAATTTGGTCCAGATCCAACCTATTGGTGGGATACAAAACGTAAACTGTTCACTTGGGGGAGGAGGTGTGCGCTCCACTGAGTACCCGTTCTAGTTACATCATTCATCCATTAAAAAGGTTTTAAAATGTATTTCCAATCCATCGAGTTAGTACTCTGCTGTGCAACAAACGCGACTATATTGTAGAGGATAGAGTATGCTCTCCATGGTAGGGTGGTATCAAACCTTCAAGACTTCCGATCCGTATGGTGTTCTGGACCACAAATGTGAGGATGTAACATCAAGTGAAACACATGAAAAATGATCTCTTATAACATGTAATTGGTGTTGTCTAGGTTGTGGTTGTTTGTGGCTCCTCCATCTCATTTGGAAGGGTTCTTGATGTGGTAGAATAATAAATGTTACTCTATTGGAAAACACACACACACACACACACACACACACTTAATTGTGTTGCACTCTTGGTTTCACTCCTAGCCAAAGCTCTGACCTACTTATACCACCCACTGTGAAATCAGGCGGCGGAGGTTCAATTTGTCTCAACCTTTAAAGGTTCAAGGTATGAGCAATTTGTCTAACAAATGAAGGTTTTTGTACATAATTAGTCCGAGTTGTCGAGGCGGTATAGTGTGAGTGTATCGTGTAGTGCTAGTCCTGGTGGTAGTGGCTATTACGAGTCATAATGTAATAAAATATACCGATACCTACATACCGATGTCGATTCTCTGCATGAAACGCAGACAATGGAAAATATCACGATCATTCGAGGTGTTTATTTGTTTTGACTTCTATACACTTCTGAACTGAATTGGTTTGAAACTGCAGCTTGTTCACAAGGTAGTGAGAGAGAAGGTATGTAAGTGGGAGTGGATGAAGGTAGTGGCTGTGTCGATAGACTAAACTAAAGGGAGTAGGTTTGGAGACGTCAGCTGCAGTCGGTCGTTTAGTACACACAATGTGTACATGGAACAAAACCTGGTATTTAACATGATGTCGTTGTAAGTACCCATAAAGCGATTTAGGACCACCTGTACAAAATGTCCAGATCATTCACAGCACTTTAGTCTCACGACAGCGTAAAGTGTGTCATTCTGTGCTGCCACAGTCTTCAGGATCCATCCATACCCGCTTCAGGGCGCTGGATCAGAAATCCCTTCGAATTTATTTGCACTTTTCTAAATGACAATTCTTGACTCCTGACCCCTGTCTGTGACCTTTCAGGCATCGGGGACTCGGCACAGGTCACACAAGACCGCAATTCTGGAGCTGGCTGTCGCCCGGCTTCTCCACCTTCTTCCTCAAAGCAAACTTGCCGGTGAGTCACTCGTTAACTCCAGGTGAAGGTATGAAGACTCCTGCACGATGAGGCGTATTGTATCGAGTAGTCGCACTTCGAGACATTAAGCCGGCTGTTCTATCTGCACATGGAAACAAATATTTTGCAAATAGTGTAGCTTTTGTGTGCCGGTGCATTTTTATTTTTTAATTTCTTTTAATGAGGTTGACCCCCTATCCCCAGCACCACCTCCTGCTTACCCCACTCCTCTCTCTTGAAACACAAACAGAATTATAATTGATTGGAAATTTGAAACAGCAGCTGATCACCATGATAACTCTTCTCTCTTCCCAATTTCCATCCCTCACCCCATGACAGAACCCTCTTGTGACAGAATTAAAGACTCTGGTGTTACAGAAGCAGCACATCCCTCAACCGCCCCGATCTTCAATAGTGGGCCATCCCTCAACCCCGAGAAGTCCCAACATTACCTGGAGCCTCACCTCCATAAGCCTCAGACAACCACGTACTTCGGTACACAGCATCATCATCGCAGCCCTGATTGCCACCTCTGTACCACCGGTGTATATTCCTCCTGTACGACCCCACTCCAACCTTGTGCGGCCTCCACCCTGCCCCCCAACCCCGGATCTTCCCCAGATTCACTAGCTAGTGGGCTTTGGAGGCCTTGGTAGGAATTAGAGTATCAAAGTCAATTTACAGCCCGCACAATAGCAAAGCACACAACGTTGCTCAATCACTAACCGCAAACATCCTTTGAAATGAGAAAATGAAGAACCAACCCGAACGGAAGTTTTGATTCGAGCACCATGCAATACCTCCACCGGAGGGTCACACATTGACCATATGGACACCGCTGCCCCCACAATGGAACCACAGCCCCGATGTTACACCGTGGTTCACACGGTCAGTCGTGACATCGATGATAAAATTCCCCAAACATACATTTTAATAACTCTCTGCCTATATACATCTTTTGTCTATAAGGTGAACATACCTACTATATTAACTATGACGTACAGGTACAGGTAAAGCAGGTCCACTGCAGTGTCAGACGGTCTGGTGTCCCGAGGAGAAATGAATGAATATAAGATCATCGAGACAGATATATAGACCTCCCTACCGACCTACATCTATACCTACAACCTACCTATATGTACATTGTGCATGTTTATGAGCTCGCATATCGGAGTCATAATGCCCGCTCAGCGAGCCACTCACCTGCCGTACGTCGGCCATGGAGGTGTGTAATGGAAACATATTGTAGGTACGAACACGTGACGTTTGCAAATAAAGTGTCATTTCCACATCACGTGCTTTGTCTATTAATGAATTCCATGGTGAGGGTTCATGGGGGTGATTATGGGATGCAACTCACAACGACCGGTTCGAGATCCATTCGATACACTGTATGTTGTTGTTGGTTGTTGGTTGTTGTCTCGTGCTGGGTTTGGTGCTTGTTCAGTGATGAAGGTGTTTCCACTTTCCAAACAACTGGTTGTGCAAGGTGTATTTTTAGGAAAACGAACTCATGAGCACTGAATGTATGAGGGGGTGGAAGGAAACTCAGGTAGGAGTCTCCAAGATGGAATAGATCCGCTTGGAACGTTTCGGCCACTGGGCGCGTCCTTCGTCGGGTGCATCAAACCACATCGAACAGACCCCGTTCGAAGGCACATTTCGGTGCTCCCTTGTTTTCGGTCTTCATTTATTTATTAGTTTTTAATTTTTATTGTGCAGCTTGTAACGTGTTACCCGTGGGTCTGTGTTTCGTATTCGTCCTTTATTTATTTGGATTAATCGGATGTTGCCTGTGACTGTTGACTGCATCGTTTTCTGGAAGCACGGCCGTGCCGCTGATGCAATGCCCCCTGAAACTGGTACTCATTTTGCTGATCTCCAAAGGATGATAGGCCGAGTCGACCCGCCTGGTGTTAATTCAACATCACAACAAGAGCTTGAACTCAAGACCAGAAGATCTTAAAGCAGCCACCTTAACCGTTAAGCCAACACCAGGATTTTATTCGTCTTTAAAGACCCGCAAATGCAGTTTGGAATGTAACAATGGAAGGAAGGGTAGAGCATCCCTGTTTGAGAAGGTCAAACCAAATGGGCTGTCTGGTTATGGATGCCAGCAGAACGCTTTTTTAAAGGGAAGCACACTGTGTGCCGGTGTCTTGTCTCAAAACCGAACTCCTTGAAGGTGACAATTCAGGTGAATAATTCAATTAAAGCAAGTGTTGGTCGTCGCTTGGATAGACGAGTATTTGTATCAAACCCTATTTTTATTGCATTGTGTTGATGCCGAGACGAGTGGCTTCGTCGTGAGACAGATGTCGGGATGCCATTAAAGGATGATCCAGCTGTGGTTCTGCTCTTAAAGGAAACCACGGGTCACCTGGCTGGCAGAGGTCTATGAGACAATATACTTTCACAATAACGGTGTCATAATCCAGAGGAAATCCGTTTGGCAGTGGATCCAGTAATGGCCAGAAGTAAGTCACGGCCGTAATCCCCTGCGATATCACAATGCATGTCCAACAGGATGGTGTGGAGGTAGAACACCTGACCTACCTGTGAGCCATCGACTCTGGATTCAATTACCGATCTGATTGGTGCTGCGCAGGCAGGGTGTTGTACCACAATGTACACTGTCCATCGGATGGATGTGAAACCCGTCGTCCAGTCTGCCAGCATTAGTTGGTGGACGTTAAAGACCTCACGATGTCCTTCATGAAAAGTAGGCGAGTTATCTCCAAAAGGTGGACGACTCCTTTCAGGAGCCAACGACCCTCCAGTCGGGGGATGGTGTCTCCTATAAAACACCCAATTGGGGGGTGGGGTGGGGGTAGTAAGTTTATTTTTCCTCCTGACTAAGTTACCCCCTCCTGCACGGTGGTCCTGGGTGGAGGTTTCCTTGTTTCAGGACTCGGTGAAGGTCTTGCCCGTTTTTGCTTTTCTTTTTCTTTGTAGCCCTTTACAAGTAGTGGCTTTCAGCCTTGTTTAGGGCGAACTTCAACAAAGTAAAATAATAAACACCCTGAACAAATTACTCATTTCTGCCTGAACTGTGGGTAAGCAAGTGGTCGGGTCTTGTCGGGTGTTCCTTTCCAGCGAGGGACACGGCTTTGGTGCTGTGCGGATTAGCAGCTCCTGCACCACAAACAGATCCACGCACCAGCTGGTGTTCACAAGTCATGTGCGAACGGCCACCTTCGGGCTATGAAGGGCAACCGTAACCACACTGACACGTACACCATGAGCGTTTCACTTTGAGACCCAGCACTCCCTCGGGGCCCATACATGTTACCCTGCATGGATGTATACCATGGTACTCCAAGACTGTCCACCTCAGCCGCAGTAACAAGTGGGCGCGTGTCCCGGTGGTGCCATTGTGGTCCGACCCGCACCGCCGATGTCCCCAATTTCTCGCCAATTTGACGCCGATTTTTCGCCAATTTTTTCCGATTTCTCGCCGATTAGAGCCACACAGAAGGAAACAAAGCAGGCCGTCCCCCTCCTCCTGTGTGGCCTAAAATCCCTTTACATTACGTCCCGCTCTGCTCGATGATCAAATTTCATCAAAAGCACAAAAAGCAACCCCGTCTGCACCTGTCCGTGTTTGTCTAGCCCTGTCTGACCACAGTGATTTTGTCTGTGTGTGTTTATATCATTGTTATTTAATGGAGGCACACACGAGTGGATTTAAACAAACAGACACAGCCAACGAGCTCCCAGCTTCGTGTTCTCTGTTAATGGGTTAGAGAATGGTGCATTGGTCTACGTCGGGGTCTTGGAGGGAATTGCTCATTATGTCACTCGTGAGCTCTTTGTTCTAATGACATTAGTTATAAAAGTTTATCTAAAGTCCTAAACCATTCACAATATACACTTCCTCGTTATGGTTGCACATCCCATTATTGCCACAAAAACACAAATAGATAGAAGGGGTGACAGGTGAAGACCCTTACCCACATGCTCGGTTATCTCCACGACATGTATATATGTTAAGGAAGGAGGGTGATGGGATGGTGTCGCAGGAATTCGAGGGAAACGGGGAGTTCAACAGAGGGGTGGTTTGGGGGCTTTGGCGGTGATTGTCCAGTCTATAAAGACAATAATGGAGTGCAGGTATTAAATGATCTGTTTAACATGGATCTGTCCTGGTTTAGTGTACTCTAACAGTCTAACCCGAAAGCCGAGCTCTCAAATCCCAAAGTTAGTAGTTCATTATAATTATATGGAGAGGAGATAACCGCGTTAACCACGCTTTGTGGAGCCGCGCCTGTCCTTCCCCTCCCTCAAGACCCCTTCGGAGAATGGGCAAATCCTTTGAATTAAGAGGTGAGCAAAGCCAGCACCGCACTTTCTCACGCCGTGTCTTTGTCACCGCAAACGACGTTAGCCATGCTTCCATTAAGGGTGGGAAGTGAGGCGTCCGCTAGACCGCATGGCCACCCCGCGGTGCTCGGCCCACAGGCACCCCGAACCCACGAGCTCGACGCCCCAATTTCACAGGCTGGCCCGGTCTCCTTATCCCCGATTTCACACCTTTACGCGGTCCTCTTATTCCGATTTCACACCCCATCCCGAGTCCAGAACCGTGTCTAATGGTGGAAACGCCTCCACAACCTGTCACGGTCTCCTTGGCCCTCAAGCTGGGCCATGCTGCCCAGAAAACACGGCCATTGTCTGTGCGATGGAAACACGTCTGCAGTCTCTGAGTTTTATGTTCATGTCTGAGATTCTTATCCTTCCCTCATTGCACTGTGATCTAGTTTAGATTTAACTTCATCTATAAACTCAACAACTTCATGTATAAACTCATGAACAAGTTCATTTAGAAACTCAATAACAAGTTTATTTGTAAACAATAACAAGTTAATGTATAGTATAAACTCAATAACAAGTTCATTTATAAACTCAATAATGAGTTTATAAACTTAAAAACAAGTTCATTTATAAACTCAATAATGAATTCATTTATAAACTCAATAATGAATTCATTTATAAACTTAAAAACAAGTTCATTTATAAACTCAATAAATAATTATTCATTTATAAACTCAATAATGAATTCATTTATAAACTTAAAAACAAGTTCATTTATAAACTCAATTAATGAATTCATTTATAAACTCAATAATGAATTCATTTATAAACTTAAAAACAAGTTCATTTATAAACTCAATAATGAATTCATTTATAGACTTAAAAACAAGTTCATTTATAAACTCAATAGCAAGTCATTTATAAACTCAATAATGAATTCATTATAAACTTAAAAACAAGTTCATTATAAACTCTATAATGAATTCATTTATAAACTTAAAACAAGTTCATTTGTAAACATAACAGTTAATGTAAGTCAGTATAACTCAATAACAAGTTCATTTATAAACTCAATAATGAATTCATTTATAAAACTCAATAATGAATTCATTTATAAACTTAAAAACAAGTTCATTTTAAACTCAATAATGAATTCTTTATAACTTAAAACAAGTTCATTTATAACTCAATAATGAATTCATTTAAAAACTCAATAAAAATGAATTCATTATAAACTTAAAAACAAGTTCATTTATAAACTCAATAATGAATTCATTTAAACTCAATAACAAGTTCATTTATAAACTCAATAGAAGTTCATTTATAAACTCAATAAATGAATTCATTTATAAACTTAAAAACAATTCATTTAAAACTCAATAATGAATTCATTTATAAACTTAAAACAAGTTCATTTATAAACTCAATAATGAATTCATTATAAACTTAAAAACAAGTTCATTTGTAAACAATAAAATGTTAATGTTAATTATTAAACTCAATAACAAGTCATTATAAACTCAATAATGAATTCATTTATAACTTAAAAACAAGTTCATTTATAAACTCAATATGAATTCATTTATAAACTCAATAATGAATTCATTTATAAACTTAAAAACAAGTTCATTTATAACTCAATAATGAATTCATTTATGACTTAAAACAGATCATATTATAAACTCTAATGAATTCATTTATAAACTCAATAACAAGTTCATTTATAAACTCAATACAAGATTCATTTATTAAACTCAATAATGAATCATTTATAAACTAAAACAAAGTTCATTAGAAACTCAATAATGAATTCATTTATAAACTTAAAAACAAGTTCATTTATAAACTTAAAAACAAGTTCATTTATAAACTCAATAATGAATTCATTTATAAGCTTAAAAACAAGTTCATTTATAAACTCAATAATGAATTCATTTTAAAAACTTAAAAACAAGTTCATTTATAAACTCAATAATGAATTCAT
>CM068962.1:7934663-7937163 GCA_035128595.1 Eptatretus atami
ACAAATAAATGCTCGTTGAGCAAGGAAATTGCCGAAATAACTTTGTCATATCTCCATATCTCTGAAAAACAAAAACCTGGAAATCAATTTGTTCTTATAAGTCGATGTGCTACTGTTTAATGAGTTTATAGCACTTAGTTTGGTCATGATCATAACTTGGAAGTCAATCGGCACTGAAATGGACGTTTTATGCCAATTTGAAAGTTTTGACCCGACCCCCCCCCTGACATTCGACCCCGACGCAAGAAGGGTGTTGTGTGACACCCCAATGAGACATATGGTTGGATGCAGAATTTGGAAAGAGCACTTGTGTTGGGATTTGTTTGATGTCGATACGACCATTTAGCGGGACGTTATTGCGAAAAATTTAAGAATTTCGGTGTTTCGGTTGACTTGACTTACCTCTGACCGAGACTTTCACCAAAAACACAGCTAAGCTTGGACCATGGCCGCAGACGTCTGTACCCAGTTTGGTCATGATCGCTGAAACGGTAGGTGGCTGCTACAGGGTGAAACAAAACACAAACAAAACAAAACAGACAGACGACAAAATGGACCCAAACGCAATACCTCCTTCGGCGGGATAATAAGTTCATTTATTAACATTAACAGTTCATATATAAACTCCGTCGATGGTTAATCTATAAATTCAATAACAAGTTCATTTGTAAACAACGAGTGAATTATATAAACGAACAAGTTCATATATAAACTCAATAACGAACTAGAAGCGCCTCAAAGGTTAGAGCGCACATAGCCTCCACACGTAATACCTGAATCCACGACAAACATATCGGCGCCCACATACATGTGAAATATCACATATATATATTATATTATATAATATATATATATATATATATTGTTGCGAATTCGCCGGCCCGCCGGCGTTGCGAACGCCACGTTGACCGAACGCGCACGTCGGTCCCACCGGACGGAACAATTCTGTCGTGAACCCTCCGGGAACTATCGCCCGAGCCAGTCACGGGTGGCCTTTCGACCGTCACCACGATACGTGCCAATCGGCCACGCGTCGTTTGGGATAGAGGTTGTGCGCCAAACTCGACCTAACTAAGTACCCACGCGCGGATGGTAAACCGGGCGATCGCACCCTCGCCGCAGGTCGACTCCAGAACACGGGCCGCTTAAAGCGGTCCGTTCCTTGCTATCGGGGATAACCGGAGCGGGTTATCGTCTGGCACTCGACGAGTTCCAAATTAATATTCGGGCGTATCACGCCCACTACGAACCCTTTTACGTGAAGCAAGATGAGAATTGCAGAGACGAAGGAAAGGACGCAGCGAAAACGGGAACAATTCAACATAATGCAACATTTTTAGTTTCATTACAACACACGGAGAGACACACATATACAGCCATACACAGTCAGAATCGCCACAAAAAGGCACAACTAATCGCGAAAAAAACAATTAAGACGTTCCAACGCGCGCAGAGCTACAATACCGACTACACGTGAACACATGGCAACCTTTACAGTTTACTTCACAGACGGCGCCACAACACACGTTCACAACAGAACCCAAAAGAAATGAATGCGATTCCCTGTTGGGCCGTCGAGGCCCGTTCTCTCCGACGGTCCGTCGACGTCCGTTCCCGCCTGGCCGCGACTTCCGTTGCCCTGGCGCGTAGGCGAGTCCTCTCCTGCTGCCTCGCGCCTCGCACGTGTTGACCACTCGACGCCCGGACCGAGTGTTCGCGCTATCCCAGCCGCGGATAGAGGGGGGAAAACGTGACGCCCGAAGCGGGAGAGGGAATGGCGGACGCTCCTTTCCCGACAGCGGTCCTGCAACTGCCCCACCAAAGAACCAGGGCCAGCGGCCTCCAGAGAGCGAGCCGGAAGACCGAGGAGGGCCGAGCCGAGCAACCACGAAGCCCAAGAGGCATCGACAAAAATTCAGAGCGTCGACCAAAACCCCGCAGCATTTCACCCCGGTCTCCGACTCTTATTACCCCGGAAGCTCCGCCCTCCCTCCGCCCCCGCTTCTTGCTCCACCCCTTCGAGGCGCTTCGAGAAAGGTCTACGAAGAGGGGGCGTTCCTCCTCCCTTGCCGCTCACCCACCGCGCATCCACCAATCGGGGGCCAGCTGCCCCACCCCACTTCCCTTCACACCAAGCGCGGAGAAAAAAATGTGGCGGGAAAAAACAGCGGAAAAACAGCGCAGTCCGCGCAGCTCCTTCCTTCGGTGCACCTTGTTGCCGTTCGGTTTGAAAATCAAAGATAGGGAAGGAAAAACCGACTAACTCAAAGTGTCGCAGCCCGATGGATCAGCATTAATTCCCTTTAAACAACGGGTTTGGGCGCTAACTATACAATGCTACTTAAAAGATACCGTCACCTACGGGACCTAATGGTGGTTTTGCGAATTCCACACCAGCCGTAACAAGGTAATTATATATATATATATATATATATTAATTATATATATATATATATGTGACCAAAGCTCCCAAGATGAGAGCAGCCATTTGTCATACGGA
>CM068962.1:7942163-7948450 GCA_035128595.1 Eptatretus atami
GCGCGAATCGCAACAAAATATATATATATATATATATATATTATATAATATATATGTGATATATTCATAACATGTATGTGGGCCCGATATGTGTCGTGGATAGGTATAACGCGTGTGGAGGTATGCGCTCTACCGACGTGCCTTCTAGTTCGATTGAGTTTAATATGAAACTTGTTGTTGTGGCTAATATTCACTCGTATTGTTACAAATGAAACTTGTTATTGGATTTAATAGATTAACTATCATGACTGAGTTTATATATGAACATGTTAATGTAATAAATGAACTTATTATCCCGCCGAAGGAGAGGGTATTGCGTTTGGTTCCATCTGTCTGTCTGTCTGTTTGTTTGTTGTGTGTTTGTTTACCCTGTAGCAGCCACACCGTTTCAGCGATCATGAACCAACTGGGTACAGACGTCGGCCATGGTCCAACTTAGACACTTGTCGTTTTTGGTGAATCTCGGTCAAAGGTCAAGGTCAAGCAAAGTCCCCGAAAAAACCGAAATTCTTATTTTCGCAATAACGTCCGCTAAAATGGTCGTATCGACATCAAAACCAAATCCAAAAAGTGCATCTTCCAATTCTGCATCCAACCATATGTCTCATTGGGTGCACACAACACCTCTTAGCGGTCGGGGGTCGAAGTCAGGGGGGGGGGTCGGGTCAAACTTTCAAATTGCAATAAAAACGCCATTTCAAGTCGATTGACTTCCAAGTATAGAATCCATGACCAAACTAAGTGCTATAACTCATTAAACAGTAGCACTATCGACTTATAAGAACCAAATGATTTCCAGGTTTTTGTTTTTTCAGAGATCATGGAGATATGACAAAGTTATTTCGCAATTCTTGCTCAACGAGCAATTTCATTGTTTGTTTGTCTGTCTGTCTGTCCTGTTTGTCAGCAAATAACTTTAGTCTTTTCTCCGCAAACGCCGCTTGTCGGATTGAGATTAAATTTTCACCATAGGTGCGACACAGTACCATGTATAATGTTTTTATCATAATATGACAACATAGGTCACGTGGTGTGGCAGCTATGTTGGAAAAAAACCAAAAAAAACTTGGACCTCCATCTCTGAAATTTCACACACAGGTAAAAATTAACCTGGCACATGGCAAGTACTCCTCATGGGGAATAAGTGTGATTTTTTGATGACATTAGTCGGTGTCTTCGTTATGACGTCATAATTACATATGTAGAATGCTACATCTGATCAGTATGAATGTTTTTGAGGCTTCTAGGATAAATGGTCCACAGAAAAAAAAAACCATGACGTCATCGGTCATGGATTCAGCAGCCATATTTTTTTTTTTTTTTTTACCTTCAAAAATCTCTCCTCTGAAGTGGCTGAACAGATTGAGGCAAAACTTTACACGTATGGGGAATAAGCGTGATTTTTTGATGACATCAAAAATAAGGTGTGCTGTCCATGAGGAAGTTCACAAATGATGTCATAGGTCACATGGTTTGGCAGCCATATTGGATTTACCCTAAAACCTATAAAAAATCTTCTTCTCCAGAACGGCTGAACAGATTGAGGGAAACTTCACAGAAAATGTTCCCCAATCCATGTGTGTAGAAATTTATTAAGGTATAAATTGATAGGTCACATGTTTTTGGCAGCAGATTGGATGAAGAAAAATATGAAATAATGTTTCTCTGAACAGCTAAATCAATCGCGTGAAACTTACATTTGTGATGAGTCGTGATGCGTAAATACATGTTTTAAATTTCAACCTTGATCGGATGGCATGGTCTGACAGACAGAATTATTTTAACTTTTTTTAATATGGTTCTTTTGTCTATTTATTTATTGAATAAGGCGTCACTTGGCTGTTCCTGGATGGGTTTTGAGGTCGAGGAGTAGCCAGCGAAATGTGAATCCTATCCAGGTTCCTCCGTGTTGACTTCAATCTTGGCTTTTTTGCTTTGTTCGGGTCCATTCTGATTACTCCAATGGCAGGACTGTACCTTTTGTCTTCGCATTATTGATTTGAATTTATTTATTTTAATCGCCATTCAAATTAAATTTCTAATAATAATAAACGTCATGGGTCAGGTCGCTGTGTCGCAATCAAGTGTGATGTCTTGGTACCACGCACACTCGCGTCGAGCAAGTTAATATAAAGTGCCAGTTTAATTATGTCTCTTATTAATTACATAACACACCATTGTCACAAACACCACGAAAAGAAGATAACACACAACAGACTAACACAACACCACACAAAGATACACACACAAAAGCAGTCCTGGTGAGGGTCTGCTAATCTCCGATTTGCTGTCTTTTCTTGTGTATCTGTTTTAGTTTATCAGATTAATTATTATTCATATCTGAACATAAATAAGTTCGTATTTTAATTAACTAAATACTTTTTAAGTTTATCAAATGAATTATTATTGAGTAATTAATAAATGAACTTGTTTTTAAGTTTTAAGACCTATTCATTAATGAGTATATAAAAACTTGTCTTTTAAGCTTGTTAATGAATCATTTTGAATAAATGAATCTATTTTTCCTAAGTTTTATAAATGAACTTGTTTTTAAGTTTTTAATAATTCATATGATTTAAAATGCCTTAGTTTTAGTTTATAATGATTCTTGTATTATTTCTATAACTTGTTAATATTTTAAATGAATTCATTATTTGTAGTTTATAAAATGAATAACCTTTAGTTTCTTGCAAAGTTGAGTTTATAAACTGAACTGTTGTATTTAAGTTAGTAAAATGAATTCATTATCATAGAGTTAATAAATGAAACTTGATAATTTCAAGGTTTATGAAATATGAATTCCATTGATGAGTTCTACATGACTAATTATTTTAAGTGCTCTATAAAGTGATTCATTCACTTCGAAGTTTATAATATGCCACACCTTGCTACTTGAGTTTATAAAATGAACTTGTTTATTGAGTTATAAAATGAATTCATTATTCGTATGTTTTTTAGATAATAGTGAAGGGTCTTAGTTTTTTTATAGTGGTTCTGATTGAGGAATTGAATTCAATTTATTGAGTTGATAAAGTAACTTAAGGTTTTTTAAAGTTTTATTGAGAATTGAATGTCAGTAATATTTGGAGCCTTTCATATAATAATATTTTCAGTTTATTGAGGTTATGAAATGAACTTGTTTTTTAAGTTTTGGATAATGAATTCAGGTATATGAGTTTATAAGAGTGAACTGTGTAGTTGAGTTTATACTAATACTATTAACTTTATTGTGTTTACAAATGAACTTGTTTTTAAGTTTATAAAATGAATTCATTATTGAGTTAGTAATGACAACTTGTTTTAAGTTTATAAATGAATTTCATTATTGAGAGATTTCCTTAAATGAACGTTGTGTTTTAAGTTTATCAATGAATCATTTATTGAATTATGATTAATACGCCTGGTCAATTAGAAATAATGACAGCGTTGCTATCAGACCAAGTTTATACACCTTATAATTGAGAGTTCTTGTGGTGACTTGTGTGATTAACAATGAACTTTCAGATCTATTGAGTTCATAATGAACTTGTTATTTAAGTATTCTCAGTTAAATGTATTCATTATTGAGATAATTTAATTATGAATGTATTAAAATAATAGTTAAAATTCATTTATCAATGAAGTCTTATAATGAAATAATGTTTTTGCGAAGTAATTAACACTAAATGACAATATACAAGGTTAACCAGTGACGCGTGTACTAAATGTAAGGACTTGTTTATATTTTGAAAGAAACTCTGAAATAAAATGCAAAGCAAAAATTCATTAATGCCATGGATTATATAAAGAGATCAAGTATTGAGCAATATCCATAAATAAAACTGTGTTTATAAAGAGCCTTTAGGAATAACACTAGGAATATTCACCTACAATCTTTTTCAGTTAGCGGTGCTTACATAATGAACTAACACCTGTCTTGAATTACCACGTTATAAATAAATCTATTATTGAGTTTCATAAACCTGAACCTAATTTTTAAGCTAAGTTAGTAAATTGCAATAATCAATAGTTGAGCTCAAATATAAATGTAGACTGCTATCTCGAGTTTTTATATAAATGAATCCTATGAATTATTTAAATATATCATAATTAAATGAAAATCTCACATATAATAGAGTATCCTATTAAATGAAACTTGTTATTTATAGTTAAATAGAATGAAATCATTTTAATGAATGTTTTATAAATGTAGTCACTTCATGTAACAATGAGACGTTAATATAAAGTGACACCGTATCGTCTTTTAAGTTTATAAATGCAAGTTCATGTACTTTGAGTAATGCTAATAATATAATATGAGTTTATAAATGTGAACTAGTTTCTACGCTAGTTTATAAATGAAATCTATTTGATATTGATAAATGATTTCCCATTATCGAGTGTTAGTAAAATTGGAGAACTTGTTTTAAGAGTTTACATAGACTTCACAGTGAGGTAACTATAATATTGAACTTGTTATTAGATTTGTTTTACTATCAAATACAACATCTAACGGTTACTGTTGCCTAAACAAATCAAAATCTGTTGTTGAATTCGCAGTTATAATTTCAAATTATATGACACTTCGTTCAAAGAGAATATATTATTTCATCATGACTATGAATCCGAATGGATTGTATAGAGGAGAGAGTACAATCTAAACCTTAGTGAAAGTTCACACGCGCAATGAGCAGAATCGTGATAAGGAATCTTTAGAAGATGAACGATACCAAAGATACTTGGCAGAGAGACTAGAGCAGATTCGTGTTTTTTCTCTATCGAGCTTATTCAGAGCAAATGGTCCCGATTTTGCTTCGTCGCGAAGAGCAGCCATGTCCAAGATCCGTAGCGACACCATGCCACTGATGACTGTAAGTGAAACGGTAGATCCGCTAGGTTGTGGGAAGGCAGCTATTATCCCACCTAATTATTGGAAACATCGGGTCATCCGACTCGGGATGAGTGTGAATCGCACTAGCGCTTATAGAGGACCCGCATGTAAAGATGCTGATTGGGAGGAGGATAAGAGGATGACCGGCCAGCCTGTCAATTGGGGCGTCGAGCGAGCTCGTGGGTTCGCGAGGGCCTGTGGGCGATCACCGCGGGTGGCCATGCGTTAGCGGACGCCTCACTTCCACCCTTCATGCAAAGCATGGCTACGTTCCGTTTTGCGGTCACAGAGACACGGGCGATGAGAAGTTGCGGATGTGGCTTTGCTCAACCGTCTTAATTACAAAGGTATTTGCCATTCCTCCGAAGGGGTCTTGAGGGAGGGAAGAGAGCAGCGCGGCTTAACAAACAAAAAAAGCCAGATGAGAATAACTACAAATATGCGGGTTATCTCTTCGCTCTTCCAGTATAATTAATAATTGCAACTACACTAACTCTTGAGGGATTGAAGAGAGGCTCGGCGTTATCGGGTAGACGGAGTTAGAGTACACTAACCAAGGGTCAAGATCAGTGATAATACGATCTATTTTAATACTCTTGTCAATTTCTCAGTTAGTTGCACATTCTATAAAGATCTGTGACAATCATCTGCCAAAGCCCCCAATACCACCTCTCTGTTCGACACTCCGTTTCCCCGAAATTCGCCTGCGACAACCATCCCATCACCTCAATTCCAATATAACATAATATTCGATTGTGAGATACCGACGCATGAGTAGGCGGTAGAGGGGTCTGTCACCTGCACCCCTAACTATCTTATTTGTGTTAGTGCAAAAATATATGGGATGTGCAATCACACATGAGGAAGTAATTGTGAATGGTGTTTTAAGGAGATCTAATTAGATAAGCAAATGTTATCAACTAATGAGTCATTAGAACAAAGAGCTCACGAGATGACCCATAAATGAGCACATTCCCTCCAGACTCCGACGGAGAATCCAATGCCAACCATTCTGCAACCCAATAACAGAGAACACGAAGTCTGCGGAGCCGAGGCATGTCAGTTGTTATAAATCTCACACTCCAAAGCTTGTGATGCCTCCATTATAAGAATAGACATAAGTATAAACACGTATCACAGAACAATATCACTGTGGTGCCAACGGCTAGACAAACACGGACTAGGTGCAAGACGGTTGCTTTTATTGTGCTTTTGATGAATTTGAATCAATCGGCAGTTAGCGGGACGTAATGTATATAACGCCACTTTATGGCCACATCAGGGTAGGAAGGGTGACGTGCCCTCCTTTTGTTTCCTTCCTGTGATGAGCTGCCTAATCGGCAGAGGAAATCGAAAAATTGGCGAAACAATCAGCGCAAAAAGTTGATTGGCGATGAAATTTGGTTGAGCGAGTTCT
>CM068962.1:7948475-7967284 GCA_035128595.1 Eptatretus atami
GCTGACGTGTCCGCCAAGTGTACACACACAGACAACTCACCGAACCTCGGCGAGTCCTTGAGACACTCCTCCTCATCCGTGAGCGTCATGGCGAGTACCGAGCGAGTACCGAGCCGGGTACCGAGCCGAGACGGAGCCGGTCCGGATCCTGTAGCGGACGTGAGAGAGACACGTCGGGACAACCGGATGATAAAAGGGCGAAGGAAGTGAGCGCAAGTCGTGCGACGCGACGACAGTGAACTGAAACGTGTGAGGTTTCAAAGGGCGAATGTAACTAGTAGTGAGGGATCGGGAACATGGCGGACGAGGGAACCACTCGCCGTTCGACTTGAGCTGGACGTGATGACACGGAACCCGGACTGAGCTGAGCGGCGAAAACCTCGCGGGACCGCGCGTCACCAAATCTCGCGATATCTCGCTCGAGCGTTTAAATCATTATATCGCTAAGCTCGGCTCTTCATCCGCTCTCATTACAAAATGTTTTATTTTGAAACGGATCATAATCACAAGGTCAAAATAAATACGTCCGACCAATCGTGATCCACGTTTGTTAAATATCATTTGTTTCGATTTTCCTCACAGACGCGCGATCGCCAGGAGGGGGCAGCACATTCATCCGCATTCCTGAAGGGGCGTTCGTCCGAAGTCGCCCCCCCCGTTTCGGACTCACCCCGCCCCCGTTTAGGACTCACCCCGCCCCCCTGTCAGTCTGGCCCCGCCTACTTCCGAGATATCTCCGCCCCCTTTCGACCTCGCTCCTCCCACTTCGTACTGTTTTCCATTCCTTTGTTGGTGTGTTCTGCTCGAAGACTTCAGAAGGCATTTGGAATTTGTTCAGGCCATCTATAGCGATGGCCCAATGATATATCTCACTTTTGTGGACACTTTTTGTCCAAACTCAGCATTTTTTGTAAAACAAACCGTGTTAGGCACTCCTCAATATCCAGGAGGAACCCGGAGGCAAATATGCCCAAATAAGGAATGATATCACATTTATGACCAAATATGGTAAAAAGAAACAATTAATCGTCTGTCGTTTTGAACGAATAACGTACGTATACTGTCATGTGAAACCAAATTGGACACGAAGCTCAGTTTCATCCGAGCAAATCAAGATGCAACTGGAAACGTCATCCGCATGTCTTTGCTGACTTGCTGCTTTGGCTTTTACCACGCAGGACCACGCTTACTATGCAAAATTGGGCAAAGTCACCAGTTGATCTAACAGAAATGACTAACTTGGAAAACAACTGCACCAGGGTTCATGTAGAGGAGGGCAAACTTTGTAGTGAACAGAAAGTTCTCATCAATTTAACCAGGTGATCAATTTAACCAGGTGTCCACAGACCAAGCGACTGAATGCGGGTGAACAGAATGTGCAAGCTCTCAAATGGAACGATTGGCATCACCAGAAATGATCCAGCTCGCGACAAGTCATGTGCAACACTGTGTGAGAGAGCAGCGATATCAGGTGATGTGTCCAGTTGTTTGGACTTGATGAAGATGAAGATATGTCGACGCACAGAAATGGTCTCCAATCTAAGCTCCTTCTCTCTCTCTCAAGATGAAAATGCAGTGTACAATTTGAATGATTCAATGTGCTGCGGGTCCAAGTGCCCTAGATCATGAAGACAGTGACGATGAAGAGGTCTCAGACAATGATCCCATGCTCATTGTTGTGCCTACCGGTGATGTACGACTGAAGAGAAGCCACGGATATGGGCAGTACAAAGGAGAAAGGGGACTTTGTGCAGAAGAGGATAATCTCAAAAACTGTACCATTCTTGACTGCTTTGCCACAGAACAATTCAAACACATTTTGTTCAGATTCTGCAACCGGTCCAGACGGCATCAGCCCACGTGTCCTAAAAAAAAAACTGCTCTGCTGCTCTTGCTCACCCTCTCTCGGTTCTGTTCGCACTCTCATTTACTCAAGGTCATCTGCCATCTGCTTGGAAATCAGCAAACATCACCACTCTTCATAAAAAAGGTGCAAAAACAGATCCCTGCAACTACAGACCAATCAGCCTTCTCCCAATCATCAGCAAGGTTATGGAATCCATCATCGCTTCAGACATTAAATCCTTCCTCTTCTCCAATGGCTTGATTTCCGATCTTCAATTTGGATTCAGACAAGGTCACTCTACCCTGGATATTCTGCTTCACTCTCCCAACAATGGATGGAGTCCTCAATACCGGACATGAAATCACAGTCATCTCCTAGACATATCACGTGCCTTCGATATGGTCTGGCACCCTGCCCTGCTCACCAAACTCTCTTCTGTGGTATCCAAGGACACTCTCACTATGTCTCTCCAAAAGGACTGTTGGAACCCCCCCCCCCCCCTATCTACTTTTTCAACAATCCTCTGGAAGAAGTCCTTTCATTCAAGCTTCTGGGTCTCACTATCTGCCACAATCTTTCCTGGGAAAGCGACATTTCCAACCTCGCCTCCAAAGCCAGTCACCGACTGGAATCCTCCATCGTGCAAAGTCCTTCCTCGCCCACCTGAGCTCCTGACCACTTACAAAGCTTTCGTCCGCAGCCTGATGGAATACTGCTCTCCCCTCTGGGCTGGTGCTCCTGCTCCCACCTTTCTCGGCTTCACTCTGTGGAAACCAAGGCATTTGGATCATTGGTGTCTCCTGCGATGAGGCTGAGTCTTTGGGCCTCTCACTCTCTCACCGCAGGCTGGTCGTGGTCTTTCTGTCTTCCACCGTCTCCTCTCGGTCTCGCCCCCACTGCTCTGTCTGCGATATGTCCCCCCCCCCCATATTTCCGCAGGACACTCAAGGTCCGCCAGCAACCCCCTTCTGGTAAAACTACCAAAATCATGAATCACTGCTCACCTGCTCTTAGTACAATCAAGTAGTATGCCGAAAAATCCATCCAGGCTGCAGTGTGTTACTTTGACAGGTATTTAGAACTTGACAGGCATTTAGAACATTCCATAAAAGAACCAACTCAGCATAAACGCACAAAGCAAGGCAAGAAGACCGTTCGCAGAGTAATTGGTGATGGATCCACTCCATTTCCTACTGTACAGGATAACTTCCTCACCGAAGGAGCCAACAAAGCTGATCTGCAGCATTTCTGCCACAAAAAGTTCAGCATGCAGGAAAGACCTAAGAGCTGACCAGGAGCTGGTGGTCTCAGAAGAGCCCTCTCACAAAGACAGGAGCAGTTCCACACCTGACATATGCAATCATGAAGACACACACACACACCAGACTCATCCCACATTGCAATGATGCTACTGAAGAAGGAGCCACGCAAGTGAAGTAGTTGTTGTTCACCGGGATACAGATATCCTGTTGCTTCTGTTGCTCTTTTTGTAATACAGGAGCTCTAATGAAGAGAAAAACATATAGGATGTACATCCTGTATGTACAATAGCACAAAGCCTGCCGGTTATGGGTTTTGCAAAACAACTTGGGATTCCATGCTCTTACTGGTAGTGGTACCAAAACTTGATGGCTTGTTGGGAAGGCAAAAATAACCTGTTGAAATTATAATCATGGGACACGCACAATCACTGTCCCAGATCCACCTCAATGGTTCGTTCAACACTTCTGACATCGAGCAGTTTGTGCCTGCTCGAAGGTGCACCAGATCCAATAGGAGGAGTTAATATGGAAAGGTGTGTCCTTTTTTGTAAAGGAAACCCACAATGGATGCATTAGAAGTACAAACAAAAAGGGCAAACGTTCAACCTTCCAAATGGTCACAAGCACTGCACACGGAACACTCAGGAAACATGGCATTGGAAACTGGGGGCTGGAAGCAAAATGGCAATACACTTGAAATGGAGTCTAAGAGGCTCACAGTGATTGTAGGGTCATGTGGTGAGCCGGTTACATGCGGTTGTAAAACACAGAGCAGGTCTGCACATCGTAAATGTGCAAATCAAACAAACGTGTATCTCTGCTAGTGGATGCGATGCTGAAGATTGCTGCAATCCTGCAGGACAACCGAGTGAACACACAATTGACTGGAGGGATGTACATGTACAGGAAGGAGACCGATCGTACACCTGAACATCCATATTGTTGTGGTTATGGAGAAGACCACCATATGCATTGAGAGACACGTAGCATTTTCCCCAGACAGACATTTCTTAGTTTGGACTTAGACAGATTTCCTGCTCACCAGATTCTCTCAGTGAGGGCGCCCCGTGAGTGGAGGAAGCCAATGGGCCGACCACGTGCCTCGTGGTTGCAGCAGGTTGATTGGCATCTCAAGGAGATGGGGATGGGCCAGGCATCCGCCTGGAGGATGGCCAGACGGAGGCACTGCTCCGGCGCATGCTCCCATACCTGGCCCTGATCTGACTATATATAGATATAGATATAGATATAGATATAGAGATATAGATATATAGATATATATAGATATAGAGTAGAGATAGAATAGAGATAAAGATATGTAGATACGTAGATACGTAGATACGTAGATACGTAGATACGTAGATACGTAGACGTAGACGTAGACGTAGACGTAGACGTAAACGTAGACGTAGACGTAGACGTAGACGTAGACGTAGACGTAGACGTAGACGTAGCGTAGACGAGACTAGACATCGACATAGACATAGACATATATAGACATAGAAATATAAGATATAGATATATAGATATATAGATATATAGATATATAGTATATATCATAAAGATATATATCTATATAGATAATAATATATAGATAATAGATATATAGATAATAGATATATAGATATATAGATATATAGATAATATAGATATATATAATAGATATATAATATATATATATATATATATATATATAATAATAGATATATATAATATATATAGATATATATATAATATATTAATAGATATATATATATAGATATATATAGATATAGATATATAGATATATATAGATATATATAAGATAATATATCGATTATATATAGATATAATATATATATATATATATATATAATACTACGTATCTACGTATCTACGTATCTACGTATCTACGTATCTACGTATCTACATATCTCTATCTCTATCTCTATATCTATATATATCTATATATCTATATCTCTATATCTATATCTATATCTATATCTATATCTATATATAGTCAGATCAGGGCCAGGTATGGGAGCATGCGCCGGAGCAGTGCCTCCGTCTGGCCATCCTCCAGGCGGATGCCTGGCCCATCCCCATCTCCTTGAGATGCCAATCAACCTGCTGCAACCACGAGGCACGTGGTCGGCCCATTGGCTTCCTCCACTCACGAGGCGCCCTCACTGAGAGAATCTGGTGAGCAGGAAATCTGTCTAAGTCCAAACTAAAGAAATGTCTGTCTGGGGAAAATGCTACGTGTCTCTCAATGCATATGGTGGTCTTCTCCATAACCACAACAATATGGATGTTCAGGTGTACGATCGGTCTCCTTCCTGTACATGTACATCCCTCCAGTCAATTGTGTGTTCACTCGGTTGTCCTGCAGGATTGCAGCAATCTTCAGCATCGCATCCACTAGCAGAGATACACGTTTGTTTGAGTTTGACACATTTACGATGTGCAGACCTGCTCTTGTGTTTACAACCGCATGTAACCGGCTCACCACATGACCCTACAATCACTGTGAGCCTCTTAGACTCCATTTCAAGTGTATTGCCATTTTGCTTCCAGCCCCCAGTTTCCAATGCCATGTTTCCTGAGTGTTCCGTGTGCAGTGCTTGTGACCATTTGGAAGGTTGAACGTTTGCCCTTTTTGTTTGTACTTCTAATGCATCCATTGTGGGTTTCCTTTTCACAAAAAGGACACACCTTTCCATATTAACTCCTCCTATTGGATCTGGTGCACCTTCGAGCAGGCACACAAACTGCTCGATGTCAGAAGTGTTGAACGAACCATTGAGGTGGATCTGGGGACAGTGATTGTGCGTGTCCCATGAATTATAATTTCCAACAAGTTATTTTTGCCTTCCCAACAAGCCATCAAGTTTTGGTACCACTACCAGTAAGAGCATGGAATCCCAAGTTGTTTTGCAAAACCCATAACCGGCAGGCTTTGTGCTATTGTACATACAGGATGTACATCCTATATGTTTTTCTCTCTTCATTAGAGCTCCTGTATTACAAAAAGAGCAACAGAAGCAACAGGATATCTGTATCCCGGTGAACAACAACTACTTCACTTGCGTGGCTCCTTCTTCAGTAGCATCATTGCAATGTGGGATGAGTCTGGTGTGTGTGTGTGTCTTCATGATTGCATATGTCAGGTGTGGAACTGCTCCTGTCTTTGTGGAGAGGGCCTCTTCTGAGACCACCAGCTCCTGGTCAGCTCTTAGGTCTTTCCTGCATGCTGGAACTTTTTGTGGCAGAAATGCTGCAAGATCAGCTTTGTTGGCTCCTTCGGTGAGGAAGTTATCCTGTACAGTAGGAAATGGAGTGGATCCATCACCAATTACTCTGCGAACGGTCTTCTTGCCTTGCTTTGTGCGTTTATGCTGAGTTGGTTCTTTTATGGAATGTTCTAAATGCCTGTCAAGTTCTAAATACCTGTCAAAGTAACACACTGCAGCCTGGATGGATTTTTCGGCATACTACTTGATTGTACTAAGAGCAGGTGAGCAGTGATTCATGATTTTGGTAGTTTTACCAGAAGGGGGTTGCTGGCGGACCTTGAGTGTCCTGCGGAAATATGGGGGGGGGGACAATATCGCAGACAGAGCAGTGGGGGCGAGACCGAGAGGAGACGGTGGAAGACAGAAAGACCACCGACCAGCCTGCGGTGAGAGTGAGAGGCCCAAAGACTCAGCCTCATCGCAGGAGACACCAATGATCCAAAATGCCTTGGTTTCCACAGAGTGAACCGAGAAAGGTGGGAGGCAGGAGCACCAGCCCAGAGGGGAGAGCAGTATTCCATCAGGCTGCGGACGAAAGCTTTGTAAGTGGTCAGGAGCTCAGGTGGGCCGAGGAAGGACTTTGCACGATGGAGGATTCCCAGTCGGTGACTGGCTTTGGAGGCGAGGTTGGAAATGTCGCTTTCCAGGAAAGATTGTGGCAGATAGTGAGACCCAGAAGCTTGAATGAAAGGACTTCTTCCAGAGGATTGTTGAAAAAGTAGATAGGGGGGGGGGGGGGGTTCCACACAGTCCTTTTGGAGAGACATAGTGAGAGTGTCCTTGGATACCACAGAAAGAGAGTTTGGTGAGCAGGGCAGGGTGCCAGACCATATCGAAGGCACGTGATATGTCTAGGGAGATGACTGTGATTTCATGTCCGGTATTGAGGACCTCCATCCATTGTTGGGAGAGCTGAAGCAGAATATCCAGGGTAGAGTGACCTTGTCTGAATCCAAATTGAAGATCGGAAATCAAGCCATTGGAGAAGAGGAAGGATTTAATGTCTGAAGCGATGATGGATTCCATAACCTTGCTGATGATTGGGAGAAGGCTGATTGGTCTGTAGTTGCAGGGATCTGTTTTTGCACCTTTTTTATGAAGAGTGGTGATGTTTGCTGATTTCCAAGCAGATGGCAGATGACCTTGAGTAAATGAGAGTGCGAACAGAACCGAGAGAGGGTGAGCAAGAGCAGCAGAGCAGTTTTTTTTTTAGGACACGTGGGCTGATGCCGTCTGGACCGGTTGCAGAATCTGAACAAAAATGTGTTTGAATTGTTCTGTGGCAAAGCAGTCAAGAATGGTACAGTTTTTGAGATTATCCTCTTCTGCACAAAGTCCCCTTTCTCCTTTGTACTGCCCATATCCGTGGCTATCTCTTCAGTCACTACATCACCGGTAGGCACAACAATGAGCATGGGATCATTGTCTGAGACCTCTTCATCGTCACTGTCTTCATGATCTGGAGGCACTTGGACCCGCAGCACATTGAATCATTCAAATTGTACACTGCATTTTCATCTTGAGAGAGAGCTTAGATTGGAGACCATTTCTGTGCGTCGACATATCTTCATCTTCATCAAGTCCAAACAACTGGACACATCACCTGATATCGCTGCTCTCTCACACAGTGTTGCACATGACTTGTCGCGAGCTGGATCATTTCTGGTGATGCCAATCGTTCCATTTGAGAGCTTGCACATTCTGTTCACCCGCATTCAGTCGCTTGGTCTGTGGACACCTGGTTAAATTGATCACCTGGTTAAATTGATGAGAACTTTCTGTTCACTACAAAGTTTGCCCTCCTCTACATGAACCCTGGTGCAGTTGTTTTCCAAGTTAGTCATTTCTGTTAGATACACTGGTGACTTTGCCCCAATTTTGCATAGTAAGCGTGGTCCTGCGTGGTAAAAGCCAAAGCAGCAAGTCAGCAAAGACATGCGGATGACGTTTCCAGTTGCCATCTTGATTTGCTCGGATGAAACTGAGCTTCGTGTCCAATTTGATTTCACATGACAGTATACGTACGTTATTCGTTCAAAACGACAGACGATTAATTGTTTCTTTTTACCATATTTGGTCATAAATGTGATATCATTCCTTATTTGGGCATATTTTGCCTCCGGGATCCTCCTGGATATTGAGGAGTGTCCCAACACCGGTTGTTTTACACCAAATGCTGAGTTTGGACAAAAAGTGTCCACAAAAGTGAGATATATCAATTGGGCCATCGCTATAGATGGCCTGAACAAATTCCAAATGCCTTCCTGAAGTCTTCGAGCAGAACACACCAACAAAGGAATGGAAAACAGTACGAAGTGGGAGGAGCGAGGTCGAAAGGGGGCGGAGATATCTCGGAAGTAGGCGGGGCCAGACTGACAGGGGGGCGGGGTGAGTCCTAAACGGGGGCGGGGTGAGTCCGAAACGGGGGCGGGGCGACTTCGGACGAACGCCCCTTCAGGAATGCGGATGAATGTGCTGCCCCCTCCTGGCGATCGCGCGTCTGTGAGGAAAATCGAAACAAATGATATTTAACAAACGTGGATCACGATTGGTCGGACGAATTTATTTTGACCTTGTGATTATGATCCGTTTCAAAAATAAAACATTTTGTAATGAGAGCGGATGAAGAGCCGAGCTTAGCGATATAACTGATTTAAACGCTCGAGCGAGATATCGCGAGATTTGGTGACGCGCGAGTTCCCCGAGGTTTCGCCGCCTCAGCTCAGTCCGAAGGTTCCGTGTCATCACGTCCAGCTCGAGTCGAACGGCGAGTGGTTCCCTCGTCCGCCATGTTCCCGATCCCTCACTACTAGTTACATTCGCCCTTTGAAACCTCAACGTTTCAACTGTCGTCGCGTCGCACGACTTGCGCTCACTTCCCTTCGCCCTTTTATCCGGTTGTCCCGACGTGTCTCTCTCACGCCCGTACAGGATCCCGGACTCGGCTCCGTACTCGGCTCGGTACCCGGCTCGGTACTCGGCTCGGTACTCGCCATGACGCTCACGGATGAGTTGGAGGAGTGTCTCAAGGACTCGCCGAGGTTCCGGTGAGTGTGTCTGTGTGTGTACACTTGGCGGACACGTCAGCGCGGACCGCTGTGTACACGTCCCCAGACTCTGTGCGTTCTGTCCCCCGTTCAGGGCGTCCTTGGAGGTGGTGGACATGGGCGTTGGAGATCTGGAGACCAAGCTGGATAAGGTAGGAGGACCCCGGGGGGGTTGCCAGGGTCGTGCGGCTGTCGCTCACACGTCACGCATGACCAGGCATGAAGGACTCGGCACTTGAACTCGAGTTTTCCACCTCAACACAAGGGTCGTTGTCCACGTGCCAAACACTGATCCACTTGTGCGCTCCTTCGGATGGGTGTATCCATGGCGACCGGAAACAATTGAACCATTGTGTCGTGTATTACTCGTGCGTTGTCGTCTCATGGGATTGTTTGTTTGTTTGTTTGTTGGTTTTTTCCCCCCTGTTTTTCACTCCAGCTGGTGAAGCTCTGTGGAGGGATGATCGAGGCAGGCAAGGCTTACAACGTCGCCAACAAGCTTTTTCTGGGCAGCATAAAGGAACTCGCCGGCCATTGCCACAAGGACCAGCTTCTAGTGGTAACCTTGCACTCACTGCTCTCTCTCTCTCTCCATGGTATTGCCGAACAGGTGTATGCAGGTAGCCCTTTGTGTGCTTCATGCTCGCCTGGCAGGCACACTGTTGCCCCATTAAGCGCTTCCTCTCCTTATTTGGATTTGTTTATTTACTTTGGCTTCTGCTTTTTGTCACCAGGCTGGTCTAAGTCGATGACTCGTATCCACTTCCTTGATTTATCGATCACGGAAAGGAGAAGTGTCCGTCCGTCCGTGTGTGTGTGTGTATCCGTCACGCTTCATTCTGAAGGGTTGCAAAGCTAAGAATCGATTTGCTGGGAACAAATAATTCCTGTTTTAAAAGCCAGTCTTTCTGGGATTGAAGAAGAAGACGTGGGAACATGAGCTTGATGCAGCGGTTCCAACACTGGGTGTGCTCTGGCTTTCAAAAGGAATTGGCCACTGTGGCTAATCCAGGTTTAGAATGATTAGCCAACAGGAGAAAGGGAATAGCCACATATTTTATTCAAAAATTTTTTTTTTAGCAATATGAAATAAGTTAATTTTAAGGCGGATGTGTGAGTTTGATGGGAGGTTGGTTGGATGAGTGAGTTGGATTGTTCAGATTGATTGGATGAGTGAGTTTGACGTGTGAGATTGGTTGAATGAACGACCATCAGGGGAGGTGGTGATTGTGAGGGATGGTGTTGTGGTGGTGATGGTGTGTGTGTGTGTGGGGGGGGGGGTATGGTCGTTGTGCCTTTAGTAGGTGGTAGTGGGGATGGGGGTGGTTGTGGACCAGGATTGGACCAACCTCATGCCAGTCAAACTCACTCATCTAACCAATCTCACCCAACAACTTCACTCATCCAACCAATCTCACACATCAAACCACTCATCCAACCAATCTCACACATCAACTCCATCCAACCAATCTCGCACATCAAACTCACACTTCCAACCAATGTCACACATCAAACTCACTCATACAACCAATCTCACCCGTCAACTTCACTCATCCAACCAACCAAAGTCACTCATCAAACTCACTCATCAACAAACTCTCTCATCCAACAAACTCGTCCTACTACAGGTACTACTACTGATTGTGTCAAAACTCACCGCAACCACTGACCCAACGAAGCATGTAGCGCAGTAGCGCCGAATCATTCCGGAAAAAAAAAATTAAAATAAAATTTTGAGACGACAATCATGGGAATCATGCGTAATTTCGGTCGATTTTTTTACTAGAAACTAGTTTAAAACTACTAAAGTTAGTATATATAAGCTTGTACGAAATCACGCGTGATTCCCGTAATCAAAACATACAAAATGCGGCCGTCTCGGCCGTCTCAACGAAGGTTGAATTCTGTGCTAAAATCACCCAAAATTCGTCCAAAACTGGTAAAAAAAAAAAACCACTAAAACATGGATTAGCCACAGTGGCAATGGGTGGTTTAAAATATTAGCCACAGGTAAGGGGATTCGCCCTGTGGCGACGTGCGAGCGGCAGCACACACCCCAGCACAGTAACATTGATTATTCCACGACAGCAGGAACCGTTTAGACTTTAGGACACAGAAGGAGCACAACAGCAACAACAACCACAGCCACCACAGCAGCAACTACAACTACGTGTTGTAAAAAAAAAACAAAAATCCTTTTTTTTTTTCTTTTCTTCCTGTTTTATTTAATTTTACATCGTCGTTGATGCTCGCAGACAGACATGCAATATGTTTCTGAAGTACAACATGCTGTCTTTAATTAAACCAATCAGCAAAGCGACGGCGAGCACACTGAGTATGTACAACAGCGTACTTGTATATCGTTTAGATGTGTAACATGAATGTTGGAACGGAGTACAGAAATTGAACCTGGTACCCTAGCATGGCCTTAACTTTCTGGGTAGACTGGGTAGGCGAGCCCAACCCCAAATTTCAGAGCCTGTGAACATATTTCTATTTTTTGCTTTGTTCCCAAGAGGCTTTTCTCGTTGGATGAGGGATATATATATATATATATATATATATATATATATATATATTTCAGAAATCTATGGTTTGAGTATACGTACTACTTCGATACTCAAGTCTTTGAAGTATCTGATTGGTCTACCTGAAAAGATTTTGAGGCCGAACCAAGAATCTGCCTTCAGTTACGGCCCTGGATCCGAGGATTCGTGAATCGAGCGCTTGGATGAGAACACAAATTTTCCAGCCATGTTAGAAGTAGGCGGAACGAGAACTTTGCTCTTGTGCGTGGGGTTAGGTCTTGCTTGCAGAGATGGGGTGGGATCTCGCTCGTGGTGTGGGGAGGCATGCGGGTCTCGCTCGTGGGGGGGGGGAAGGGTCTAACAGCTTGGTATCAGTCCTTTCAAAGGCATGTTTTAAACTAGATCCTATTATTACCTCCACCACCGAAGATGAAGGAGGTTATGTTTTCTCCCTTGTCTGTCTGTCTGTTTGTTTGTTTGTCTGTGTACAGGATATGTCAAAAAGTTGCAGACGGATCAGGATGAATTTTGTGGACAGGTTGGGTATGTGACAAGGACGAACTGATTAGATTTTGGTGAAGATCCAGATCCGATAATTTTTTTTAAATGATTATAAACCTTTGAGAGATAGGGCTAAAAAAACGATACACAGCACGATATCTCAAAAATGTCTTTGGCCCGATATGTTCGACTGGATCAAGCATTGCATGGTGGAGGGTATGCGCTCTACCGTGTGTCCTTCTAGTTTGTAATGAGACTCTGCTGTTATTTTTCCGGACGACAGTACCGCTCGTAGGACATCCTTGTCGGCAGACGTTCGGAGCCGACTCGAGGAGAGAATTTCTCACCACTTTTGAGTCGAGACGAGTGCTGATGTGCCAAGTTTAAAACGTTTTATGACCATTTTGTGTGCTTGCTTACGAATCGTTTCCTGAACGGAGCGATTGCTCTCGTTGCTTCTTTTGCAGGATACTCTGAAGCATTTCTCTGAAGGACTGGAAGAGCTGGTGGGATATCATTTGGTGCGCAGGTGTTTGTCGTCCTTTACCTCGGCCTCTTTTAGTCCGTGCTTTATTTCCTTCCTTTCTTTGCATCGGGCACTTGTACAAGTCTTTCTCATGTCTGCAAGTGTAGCTGTGCAAATGTGAGCTTTTATAGGCGTTGTTAAGAAAAACAGGTTTGTGCTAATTGCTGTTAATGGAGTTTCTCTGTTCTCTTCACTTGTATCTGCATGTAGTTGTCACACTCAGGCAGGACACTCATTTAACACTCAGTATTTTGTATCCAGATCCTTTATGATCAAGCTCAGAGGTGCATCCGGACCAATCTACAGACTTTCATAAAAGAGTGAGTTTTAAAACGCTCTTTGCACCTGAAGTCAAATATCCTTGTGCTTAAATTAAATTCTCATTGATCATGATGTGCGATGATTGGTTGACTTTGATTCTGTTGGTTGTCCATGTATTTAAATAATTTGTCCATGGATGGTGTGCAAACCTCCTGAGATTGAGGCAACGGCAGATGATGCCTCCTAGGTTTGAGACGAGACGAAATCTCGTTCTTTCAGTGACTGTGATTGGAAGGTCTGGTTGATCGGGGGAGGGGGGGGGGGAAATCGTGTGAACTCTTTCTCGGGGGAGGACCAGTTTTGATCACGCTGACGATCACGTGACCTTTTGTAGTCGAACTTGTTCTGGAATAATGAGATATTTGTCTGATCTGATATTGCAGGAGATGATGAGGAGGATGCGTTGACAGTTGTACTCGCGAGACTGACCGGGACGTGACCGATTCCGACAAGTGTGGCTGCATTGTGGGTTTTTCTCCAAATGCTGATGTTTCAGGAAGCACTCGGAGGGTCAAACTTTCATTGTCACCGAGGTGGTTCTTTCCCTCGATTGTTCTTGAAGAGTGGTTTACGACCTTTGTACAACTTCTACGTGCTTGAGAATAATTACCTTGCATGTCATGTGACATGAATCTTGTGCATTTCCTCGAATGTTTTTGGCTCAGTTTTTAAGGCCAACGTCGCCGTTGTAACTCTTCGCGCTGCACAGAGACATGAAGGGGTTCAAGGAGAGTCGGCGTTCGTTCGAGCGAGCGGCAGACGAGCTGGAGATGACTGTAGTCCGGCACGCCCAGGTACCGCGTACGCGGCCGCACGAGGCAGAGGAGGCATGCAACCTGTACCTCGCGGCTCGCAAGTCGTACAGGCACGCGGCGTTGGAACACCTCATTCAGGCATGCCCACAAAGTCACACGCACCATCCAGAATCACCATTGGCTACACCCGTGATCCCGTGCCGGGTCTCTCCATTAATGTGACTGCGTGTGTCCCTGCAGACTCACGACTTGCAATCAAAGAATAAGTTGGTGGTTCTCGATTCTGTAAGTATCCACAGCATAAGATTAGTTACTTTCACCGCATGTTTAAGAGACTGTCTGAAGAAATGACCATTTTGGTTTATTTATAAGTGTTCCTGTGTCGCAGTGCAGTTGGTTTCTCAACTTGTCTGAGTGTGTGTCCGGCTCGTACAGAACTATTCATCCTTCTGCTTCTTGCGGATCTTCACATGATTTCATGCTTTCACCTGCACTCCTACCTTTACATCTTTCATCTGCGAATGTTCCATTTTTGTGATGCAAACAAAATGTATCATGGCAATCCATCGCTTTTACCTTCCTCTCCATGCAGGTGTGCTCTTATCTCCGCGCGCAGTTCACCTTCTTCCATCAGGGATACGATTGGCTGAATGATTTGGAACCTGAAATGAAGCAGCTGGCCGTAAAGGTAAGGGACCTGAAACGAGGGCACTGCAACCTGACTTTAAGAGAATTTCCTCTACTCTCCTCGTAGATCAAAGACCTGAAGGTGTTGTAAGCAAACAAATAAATAAATAACCTCGTTTGTCCCTCGTCCACTTGATCCACACCCTTCCATCATTACCATGTTCCGCTTTAGACCCTCTGGCCTCCTTCTCTTCCAATGAGCCTCGGTGTGTTTGGTTAAAAGATAGCATACAAAAGGTTGGCTTCTTGTAATGGACACCTGTCTGAATGTAAAGGTTGTAACAGTAACCCCTTCATCTGACTTTATTAAGTGGCATGTTTTTTTATTTTTCAATATGATTTGCCTTTGCTCCTGATGATGACAACTGCACCACGGTGGAAGTTTTAGCTTCCCGCTCTTCTCAAGTCTTCTCTCGATTGCGCTTCTCTCTACCACTTTCCTTGACAGCTCGATGAGTTCAGACAGGTGGCAAGCCAGGAAAGGAAGGAGATGGAGGCTAGTCACATCTCTGTGGAAATGCAGGTGCTGGCAAATTACACACTCGGTGTGTTGCTGTTGGTCAATGTATCACGATGCGATGGTGACATTTTGGTCACCTCATACTCATTTTGTGTTCACCTTGACGTTTTAGCCTCACCGCTCCCTGTACTTTCTCACCACCCTCATTTGCTGTCCTTGTTTTTGCATCCTCTTTCCTCAGGATCCCTGCTGGAGGGAAGCAACGATTGAGCTCCGGCCGGACATCTCCCAAGGGGTTGTGCTGGAGGGCTATCTCTTTAAGCGTGCAAGCAACGCATTTAAAACGTGGAACAGGTGGGACGTGCGTAGATTGTGTGCTCACGTGTCCCACCGTCAGTGACGCACACCCATCTTGTGCACCTTTCTTTGTATTTGTATTTCAAGTCCAATACACACCACAACTGACCATGGTCTACACTGTATTTTCTGACCATCAGTTTTTCTGTAGGATGGTGAGAACCATCCTTGGTCATACATTAGGGCAGGACTGTGTAATTTGGCCAGGACACAGGCACGCAATAGCCCACTCTTTTTGAAAAGCATCACGGGATCTTTAACATTCACCGGCAAGCACGGGCGGACGACCTGTGGATTAATGACCCATCTGCGAGACGGCATGTGCACTCGTGCAATGCTTTGCCTGCAAAGCACCAGAATGACAGTTTGCAGTTGGATAGCGAATCAAACCCAGACGAGATGACCTGAAGGCAGGTATGCTACCTCTGAGCTAGTCTGTGTGTCCGCACACACTGCACTTACATCTGGGTTTTCGCTTCTGCATTTCAGGCGTTGGTTCTCCATTCAGAGCAAACAATTGGTTTACCAGAAGAAGTACAAGGTGGGAAAATGTTCTGTGACATTATTTTTTTTCTGACATTCTTGCGATGCTTCTGTCGTAAACCGGTCTTGTCTTTGTGCCGCAGTCGCTGTGGGGTGTGGTTGGTGCAAATGGGTGTTTGTCATTCTTCTCTGTTTTATTTATTTATTTATTGGCATGACTCATTGTGGTGATGCGGTTGCAGGAGCCTGTGACGGTTGTAGTGGAGGATCTGCGGTTGTGTTCCGTGAAACCCGTCGAGGAGACTGAGAGACGATTCTGCTTTGAAGTTACATCTCCTCCAGCCAAGTAAGGCAATGGGAATTGAATCCCCTCATTCTGGGTCGTGGCCCTTCTACACGGACCGTTTCTATCCTACCTTTTGATTTTCTTTGGTTTGAACTCTCCGCCACCCCGTCATAACCTCTTCACTTTCACAGGACCACGTTGCTGCCTCGTCTGTCCTTTTCCCACCCGTTCCTCTTTGCTTCATTATCAGTGCACCGGCCTCTCACTCTCCACCTCTTTCATGAACCTTATCCTTGGAGAGAAGAAAAAAAAGGATGATATTGCCATTCTGTGTTGATATTGCAGTTGCATTACCCCTTAGAATAATCACAAGTGTATCACGGCATGATGGACGGTGAATATGAATCCCAAGAGATCTGAGCTTGATTCCTTTTGTAGATGAAGGTTGTCTGATAAGATCCCCAAAGAACTTCCACGGGCCTCGACTGTGTATACAATAACTAAATAAATAAAAATGTATCCTCGTGAGATAGAGTTGGAAAGCATATGTGAGCTGGTATTCCAACCAGGCGTCTGTATGTGTCTGCGTAGGACATGCGTACTCCAGGCAGACTCGGAGAAGCTGCGCGAGCTGTGGGTGCGAGCCGTGCAGACTAGCATTAACTTTGCCTACAACGATACGGAGGATAGACAGGAAGAGGTGAGGGTCAGAGGACGGAGGCTTCGTCCTGAGACTCGGTTGCTTGCCTCCTCTTTTCATGACACGGGAACTGGATCCTGACAGCATGCACTGTTTATATCCGATGGACGACGTGTGATCCACGCCCGTTCCAAACTTACGGACATTTCACTTCTTCCACTCCCTTCTTCTGTCGCGTCGATGGGGGCGCACCATCAATCTGACAAATTGTAGATGTCCTCTCTTTTAGCCCCATAAATGGTCTGTAGTGGCATTTAAAAGGTCCTTTTTTTGACCTACTTGCCATCTCCAAGGGGTCAATCGGATTTTTTTTTGCACAGATTGACTTTTTAAAAACTTTTTGAAATGTGCTTTTGTGTATTTTCAGACACGAACGAGTATCGATTCATTCTACATGTTGTTTTTTCACTCCTGAGTCTCGCTTATGATTGGCATTCCTCCTTTTGAGGAAACTTGCTCGGTTTAGTTCTGTCCGTCTGTATCAAAATCACTTCCTCGTGCCTTTGTGAAGTACCGTATCTTAGCAATGGACTCTCAGGTGTTCAACTCATGATTGGCTCTTGGTTGTACTTGTTGTCACATTCATTTGTATTTCTCCCCTCGATTGGCACTTCATGACTTCATATCAAAGAAATCTCCTATGTTGATGGTTTATCAAGATGATCTTTTGAAAGTGATGCGAGTATAATTATATAGATATGGATTGTTGAAATAAGAGGGTGTGGGCGGTAAAGGTATCACAAGTACTGAACATCGAGGTTTGTTTTTCATCTATATATATATACACTTTTTTTTTTTTTTGTTAGTAGCTTTTGTGTTCATGAATTCTTATCGAGGCCCTATTTTTGGTTTCTCTTTGCCTCCCCATTTTTCCACAAATATCAATTATCTCAGCAGGCCGAAACCTCCCCAAGACAGCAACCAAGCTCGGAGGACACTAACCTTCAGGTCAATCAGCTGGGGATGGGAGCTGGCTCCGACACCTTGCAGCAGAATCCTGGGGTGACCACCCATTTGGCCGTAATCTCTCAGCCCCCTAAGTGTTCGGCGCTGAGACGGATACAAGCGGTGAGGGGAAACCGGTACTGCTGCGACTGCGGGAGGGAGGATGCCCGGTGGGCCTCCATCAACTTGGGGGTCTCGCTCTGCATCGAATGCTCTGGAATACACCGGTGAGATCGATACGGCACTTCTTGAAAACGAGGCGTTTTATGATCTGAGGGTGGAACAAAGTACTGAAGGTAATGATATCTCTTTGTGTGCAGGAGTCTGGGGGTCCACCTGTCCAAAGTGCGCTCTCTCACTTTGGATACCTGGGAACCTGAACTCATTAAGGTACGTGAACATCCATTGCCTTTAGCTTTAGCTCTTTTCTTATTTTTGTGTTTTGACTTGTCCCTTGCGAGACTGTTTCTGTGACCTACAGGGTTTTAATAGGGGCCTTCTATTTAATACGTATGCAAATGTGGTATTTTAACCTTCCCTCCCCATATGGTCCATAATTCCCTCCTCTCCCCATTCCTCCCACACTCTCCCTATCCTCCTCCTCCTCCTCCTCTCTCTCTCTCTCTCTCTCTCTCGTCTATCATCAGCCCTTCTCTTGCTTTTATAAGTTTATAATCTCTCTCAAAGTCGGTCGTTCTCCATCCATCCATTGGGACCATACTCTGTACAGAGCGTCGGTGCTGCCGGAGCAGTTTCCTGGGCTATTGGGCACAATCCTGGACAGGTTGCCACTCTCTCTTCATGTATAACCTACACTAATAAATGTGTGT
>CM068962.1:7967294-7986418 GCA_035128595.1 Eptatretus atami
TGTGTGCCTCCTCCATAACTTAAAAACCATGAAACCAGGCAACTTGAAGCATTGCATGCATACGAAGAAAACTCCAAGGAAGTGCATGACTGAAAATTGGGTGTTTGGGTTCATTAAAACGCCCCTTTTGAAGATAATTAACGGCCTGATTTAGTTATATCCTTCATCAGGCGCATCCTCGGTTACCGCTCTCCATTGGATCTGAAGGTTTATCCTCGGTAATTTCGCTGGGGTCTGAAGCCGCCATGTTTTTTTTGGCCTGCCCAACCATGCCTTGACTTGGAACAGGCCGCAACGATTTCTTCACGATAAAGTTTTTTTTCTTTCACTTGTCTCACTAAGATTATATTGAATGCCTGTTCATCAGAGCTACTAATCGTTGTGTACGTCGCTTTTGTAAGTGCTGTAGTTTTCAAATTTAGGAGCTTGGAGCGATTTCAAGCATTGCATGATACGATTTTCCACAATCTACTCTCACGGACTAATTAAAGTATATCATCGAAATATTATTTTAGTTCTGAGGATCGGATATCGTCCGGATTAAATAAGTGTCGAAATGTGTTGTGAAATCTAATAATTTCAAGAAATAACGAGTCTTATAACTAAGCCGATATACCTATTTACTGTAAGCAAGCAAAGCGATGTTCCCTCCTTCATACATACACAAGAACATGTGAAATTTCCAAAGCATTAAACGTATCTTTTTCAACTGTTTGGATTTAGGGACGTACCAAAATTAACCAGCTTCATTGAGCTGTATGATTTAATGCATTCACTGCAAGACCTCGTGCTCTGTCCCGCAGAAGGGACTGCCTATCCGTAGCGTCTGCAAGATCTGTGTTGATATTTTTGGAGGTTTTGCGAGGTGCTCTACAGAGGGAATCAAAGCAAATCTGGTGAAAAACAGACCTTTTAAAAATAAAGTTATTACGTTTGCGTGGACCGCGAATGATGTACCACGTGACGCGTGCACAGACGAGCAGGCAACATGGCGGATTATCTGCAATGTTTATTTCACGGGCAATTAAACTTTGCGATGTCTCCAGGGTTGTTCTATGTTAAACAGCAACTCTTTTGTGGATAAATTCATTATTTGAACGAATTCATTTTATTTCTTTAACTGCTGTGTGTGTGGTGAAGACCGGCTTTAAAGTTAAAGGGATCCTTTATGGTGTGCAGCCACAGCCTCGCCCAGCCGTTCCTTATCAATCATTTAATTGGAGTGCTTCCTTGAGTGCTTGATTGCCAAGATGTGTCCAGGTGGTGGTTATGTCTGGATGGGAGTTTGTCTCTGGACATGTGTGAGCGGTGTTTGTTTCCGGGTAGCTTGGCTCTGGACGCGTCCAGGCGGTGTTTGTCTCCGGACAGCTTGGCCCCGGACGCATCTGGGCAGTATTTATGTCTGAACGGGAGTTTGTCTTCAGATGTGTCCGAGCAGTGTTTGTGTCTGCACGGCTTGGCTCCGGATGCGTTTGGCAAGTTTTGTCTCCGGATAGCGTTTGTCTCTGGCCTGTGTTTATAGCATGACTGGTAGAAAATGGATTTCAGACGTAATTTTGTTTCAATCTTCACTTTTATTCGATGCAGAATAATTTTGAGAAGACAGTATGAATCGTAATCAGTGCTCCACCACATGTCTGCCTTCCCTTCCTCTCACCTCACACTGTCTTCCCTTCCCCAACCCCTCCTCGCTCAAACACCCCTCCTCGCTCCCCCTCTCTCCTCCCTCATTCACACTCCCCCATCTCTCCCTCTCTTCCCCCAGTCTTTTTCTCCCCCCCCCCCTTCAGTGTCCCCATCAACAAAGTGATGGGTGGTATTTGCTCGTAAATAAAGAAATGGTTCCCTGATCGAAGAGTATTAACTCAAAGTTTTCCTTTTTTCTGAAGTTTTCCCGTTTTCTAACTATTTCATTGTGATTTCTATTATCTGTGCGACACATTAATCTACCATTCATGCTCGGCCGATCACTTACCTTCCTCCACCGATTCCTCCCCACGTGTTGCTAGCTGATGTGTGAACTTGGCAACAGTGAGATAAACAAGATCTATGAGAGCAACATAGAATCATCCACATTAAAGAAGCCGGCCCCGGAAAGCTCTTGGTGAGTAGAATCGAGGGGTGGGGGCTAGGGTTGGGGGGGGGGCATTTTTACCTTGTCAATGTTAAATGGTGAAAGTGAAGTGAGTGGTGATGTGGCTATTTGGCATTTTTACGATGTGGCATGAATTCACAGCAAACTGAAAGGGTAACTTATTTAAAAGTGTGTAAGTGATGCTGTACCTGAAAAAGACAGGTGGGACAGCAAAAAATCATAAAAACTTGATAAGAAGCTTTCTCTGTTAATCTGCATCCCAATCTATCAGCAGTGCCTTCATCAGCAGTGTCACCAGAGCCCTCCACGAATCTGAGACCTTAACTTGTTAAAGGTGGACAAGTACCTGAAGAGCCAGAGAGGAAATCCATGGATCCCACTACCCCCTTTTTCAAAATGTCTTTCATCCATTAACTTCTTCCCCATCTTCCAATTCTCCCTTCCCTTTCCCCCCAATCCCCAGCAAAGAGCGAGAAACCTGGATCCGTGCCAAGTACGTAGAGAGGAGGTTTCTTTGCCCACGGCCCAGGCGTGCGAAACCTGGAGTTTACGGGAAAGAAGGAAGCAATGTGGATGAGGCGGGTGTTCAGCAGCATGACGAGCAAGCGGAAACAGAGCCAGGGGTCAAGCATCGGCAAAAGACAGCCGTGTCGAAGCACAAAAATGGTGAGGAAGCAGGGAGTGAGATGGAACCAAGAAATTGTGAGTGCGACCGGCGAGACGTGGTTTTAGAGCAGGTGACGGAGGTTGGTGGTGGCCATCGGAGAGCTCTGAGGCGATGGAGGCTCAGTGGGAAGTCGAGACCTGGTTTTGAACCCGTGGTTCGGTCGGCAGCAAAGTCCGATCTGGAATCGCAGGACTCTTCTCGCGAGGTCACAGGCAAGAAACGGTGATGGTTGTTGCAAGAACTTAAATTCGTTTGTGTCGTAATTCTATTGTTATCATTGGGCAAGAGCACAACACTCGTTATTTTCACGTGATACCTGAACTTAAATACAACGGCACAACGAGGGAAGGATAAGCTGAAGGACAAAATGCAGTGAAACGCACCCGAATGATATCGCTGTTTATACATTGCCCGTGTGGCTACCAAACAGGAGAATTTGGTCATCAGAGGAAGCCTGAGTAGGTCATGATGTAAGTGCCAGAATTGCTTTTGAGGTGTTTACCATGTACCAGAACCCTCCCTGCACCCAGCGGTTACTCTGACATTCACAGGTAAGGAGGAGGGAGAGAGTGAAGCAGCATTGAAGGAGAGATCTGAAGATTGCGTGGAGTGGGACGCCGGTCTGGCTTTGCATGGTGCGGCACGGTGCGGGGATCTGCGGGCACTCGCGCTCGCCATCGCTCACGGAGGAGACGTGAACTACGTGCATCGGACAGCCGAGGGAACGACGCCTCTCATTCAAGCCGTGATCGGGGTATGATGCTCGATGATTGGGGTCGATGAATGTGTCCAAACTGAATGCGTGTTTATTCTTCCAAATCTTTGATTGCGTCATTGTTTGCTTTGCAACGTGCGGTATTCACCCACAATTCAGCATGTTCACTCTGAACATGTTATGTCATCACTTCTTGCGTATGCAGCACAGGGGTGCGAGTAGATCATTGGTTGAGGGTACGGCTGTGTCACTGACGCAACGCCCTCTGTAGGGTGGAGTAGGAAATTGTAATTTGTGCCGGCGATAACTCGCCTAGTCTTTGCAAAGGACACCGTGAGGTCTTCGTCATCCAACGGCTAATGCTGGCAGACGGGACCACCCAGTTTAACATCCGTCTGAGGGATGGCACACTCATTGATGCCTCAACGTGCCTGCGAGAAGCCGAGATTCTAACCCAAGCTCGATGCCTCATAAGCAAGTGTGCATGCCTCTAGGCCAGGGGTTCTTAACCTTTTGATGATTCCAGACCCCCAATGGATTGCCCAACATGGTCCCATACCCCCTTCGCTTGACTGTCGAAATCATCATCATCATCACCAGTCCTATTAGTTGACTATGAATTCCAAAGATGTCAATAGCTTGAATTTATTTTAGATATGGATTGCTAGGAATAGAACATGAAAGGCAATCATAAGCATTTATCATATATATTTACAAAAAAATAAATAAATAATAACTGAGAAATTACAAATATACAAACAGTGACAAGTATTTTACAATATAACTTTGATTCACCTATTTCAGATTATAAATCAGCAACTTTACTTCTTGTAGTTGAGTTTTATTACACAAAAGAAGAAAACAAACTTGAATGTACAAGTTTTTCAATATCTCGACTACATAACACACACTCTTACTAATCCAGTGAGATATCTGATGTTGTTTTTGTGCAATCAAAATATGGAATCGGGGTACAGTTACTGACAATGCTACTCGCATGTCAATCTGATGCATCAAGTCGATTTCTCCACTTTGATTTCAGATTTAATAATGCAGAGAATCCTGTTTCACAAAGGTACGTAGTTGTGAAGGGAACCAAAACATTCATTGCCCTCATAGCCAAGTTTGGGTAAGCTGCGATTTGCTCACACCAAAACTGCTTGACATCCATCCAGCCCTTTCAAAATCAGCTTTCTTTCTTGGTTCTTCTTGGAAGTCAATGAAATCATCCTTTGCTGAATCGTTGTCACTCAATCTCGATATATCAAACGAGAAAGGGTTTTGGATCCAAACAGATTCGATGCTAAGATCATCAATATCTAGAAGTAACCTTCAAAATTTGTACATAGGACTTCCAAATGGTTCTTGACTTCTTGAAGTACTACAGGCAATGATTTACCATCTCCAATAAGAATATTGTCAAGGATTGGAAAGCTTGCAGGTTTCCGCTTTCAACACGGACTCCAATAGTAATTTCCTTGTAAATCCGACAACTTTTCCCCTGGCTTGAATAATGCCCTTTCGCATTGACATGTTCAATTCATTGAGGAGACTAAAAATCAGCCAAATATCCCAGGCTAACAATAAAATGTTCATCTTCAAAATGATTTGCTAGGGGGATTGTTGGATGCTTGACAATTTCATACCCAATTTCCACTACACGTTTGAAACACACGGACGCCAACGTACCTCTGTGTACAATAATACTATGTTCGCTCCAATCTCATCACAGAATTTTGAAATAGCCATGATTCACACGACGAAAAGTTGACTGTTTGCACAACTATCTCATTTCTTTTTTCGGCAATGTTTGGCGATGTAGAACACAGTGTGTGGTGAGCACATGTGGACTTTCTCCTTGACCACAGCAACAAATCCAGATTTTGCCAATCATGGCAGGACTCCATCGTACAAATATACCCAATCAAATCCCATCCTAACTCATGGCGATCCAAGAACGATTGGATCAGCTTGAATACATCAACTGCGTTGGTTGTTGTTTCGAGTCGTTCACAAAATAAAAACTCTTCCTTGATGTTCTTTTCATGTGCATAGCGTAAGATCGAGAATCAACTGACGTTTTCAAACCACAGTCAATGCTTGTATTTGTACGCTATGCACATGAAAAGAACATCAAGGAGAGTTTTTATTTTGTGAACGACTCGAAACAACAACCAACGCAGTTGATTGTATTCAAGCTGATCCAATCTTGCGGATCGCCATGAGTTAGGATGGGATTGATGGGTATATTTGTACGGATGGAGCTCCTGCCATGATTGCAAAAAATCTGGATTTGTTGCTGTGGTCAGAGAAAGTCCACAATGGTCACCACACACTGTGTTCTACATCGCAGCTTGCATCCAAACATTGCCGAGAAACTTAAAGAAGTATGAATAGTTGTGCAAACAGTCAACTTATTCTGTGGACGTGCATGAATCATCGGCTATTTCAAAAATTCGTGATGAGATTGGAGCGGAACATAGTGTATTATGTACCACACAGAGGTACGTTGGCTGAGTCGTGGCCGTGTTTTCAAACGTGTAGTGGAAATTGGGATGAAATTGTCAAATTCCTCTAAGCCAACAAACCCCCTAGCAAATTCATTTTGAAGATGAACATTTTATTGTTAGCCTGGGATATTTGGCTGATATTTTAGTCTCCTCAATGAATTGAACATGTCAATGCAAGGAAGGATGTGGACATTATTCAAGCCAGGGGAAAAGTTGTCGATTTACAAGGAAATACCTATCTGGAGTCGCCGTGTTGAAAGGGAAACCTGGCAAGCTTTCCAATCCTTGACAATATTCTTATTGGAGATGGTAAATCATTGCCTGTAGAAACTTCAAGAAGTCAAGAACGCATTTGGAAGTCCTATGTACAAATTTGAAAGGTTACTTCTGTAGAATGATCTTAGCATCGAATCTTTGGATCCAAAACCCTTTCTCGTTTGTATATATCGAGATTGAGTGACAACGATCAGCAAAGGATGATTTCATTTGACTTCCAAGAAGAACCAAGAAAGAAAAGCTGATTTTGAAAGGCTGGGATGGATGTCAAGCAGTTTGGTGTAGCAAATCGCAGCTTACCCAAACTTGGCTATGAGGGCAATGAATGTTTTGGTTCCCTTCACAACTACGTACCTTTTGTGAAACAGGATTCTCTGCATTATTTAAATCTGAAATCAAAGTGGAGAAATCGACTATGCATCGAAGATGACATGCGAGTAGCATTGTCAGTAACTGTACCCCGATTCCATATTTTGATTGCACAAAAACAACATCAGATATCTCACTGGATTAGTAAGAGTGTGTGTTATGTAGTCGAAGATATTTGAAAAATTGTACATTCAAGTTTGTTTTCTCTTTTGTGTAATAACTCAACTACAGAAGTAAAGTTGCTGATTATAATCTGAATAGGTGAATCAAGTTATATTGTTAAAATACTGTCACTGTTTGTATATTTGTAATTTCTCAGTTATTATTTATTTATTTTTTTGTAAATATATTATGATAAATGCTTATGATTGCCTTTCATGTTCTATCCTAGCTATCCATATCTAAAATAAATCAAGCTATTGACATCTTTGGAATTCATAGTCAACTAATAGGACGGTGATGATGATGATTGATTTCGACAGTCAAGCGAAGGGGGTATGGGACCATGTTGTGCAATCATTGGGGGTCTGGAATCATCAAAAGGTTAAGAACCCCTTGGCCTAGAGGCATGCACACTTGCTTATGAGGCATCGAGCTTGGGTTAGAATCTCGGCTTCTCGCAGGCACGTTGAGGCATCAATGAGTGTGCCATCCTCAAGACGGATGTAAACTGGGTGGTCCCGTCTGCCAGCATTAGCCGTTTGGATGACAGACCTCACGGTGTCCTTTGCAAAGACTAGGCGAGTTATCGCCGGCACAAATTACAATTTCCTACTCCACCCTACAGAGGGCGTTGCGTCAGTGACACAGCCGTACCCTCAACCAATGATCTACTCGCACCCCTGTGCTGCATACGCAAGAAGTGATGACATAACATGTTCAGAGTGAACATGCTGAATTGTGGGTGAATACCGCACGTTGCAAAGCAAACAATGACGCAATCAAAGATTTGAAGAATAAACACGCATTCAGTTTTGGACACATTCATCGACCCCAATCATCGAGCATCATACCCCTATCACGGCTTGAATGAGAGGCGTCGTTCCCTCGGCTGTCCGATGCACGTAGTTCACGTCTCCTCCGTGAGCGATGGCGAGCGCGAGTGCCCGCAGATCCCCGCACCGTGCCGCACCATGCAAAAGCCAGACCGGCGTCCCACTCCACGCAATCTTCAGATCCTCTCCTTTCAATGCTGCTCACTCTCTCCCTCCTCCTTACCTGTGAATGTCAGAGTAAACCGCTGGGTGCAGGGAGGGTTCTGCGTACATGGTAAACACCTCAAAAGCAATTCTGGCACTTACATCATGACCTACTCAGCTTCCTCTGATGACCAAATTCTCCTGTTTGGTAGCCACACGGGCAATGTATAAACAGCGATATGCATTCGGGTGCGTTTCACTGCATTTTGCCTTCAGCTTATCCTTCCCTCGTTGTGCGTTGTATTTAAGTTCAGTATCACGTGGAAAATAACGAGGTGTTGTGCTCTGCCCAATGATAACAATAGAATTACGACACAAACGAATTTAAGTCTTGCAACAACCATCACCGTTTCTTGCCTGTGACCTCGCGAGAAGAGTCCTGCGATTCCAGATCGGACTTTGCTGCCGACCGACCACGGGTTCAAAACCAGGTCTCGACTTCCCACTGAGCCTCCATCGCCTCAGAGCTCTCGATGGCCACCACACCAACCTCCGTCACCTGCTCTAAAACCACGTCTCGCCGTCGCACTCACAATTTCTTGGTTCCATCTCAACTCCCTGCTTCCTCACCATTTTGTGCTTCGACACGGCTGTCTTTTGCCGAGCTTGGACCCCTGGCTCGTTTCCGCTTGCTCGTCATGCTGCTGAACACCCGCCTCATCCAACATTGCTTCCTCTTTCCCGTAAACTCCAGGTTTCGCACGCCTGGGCCGTGGGCAAAGAAACCTCCTCTCTACGTACTTGGCACGGATCCAGGTTCTCGCTCTTTGCTGGGGATTGGGGGAAAGGGAAGGGAGAATTGGAAGATGGGGAAGAACGTTAATGGATGAAAGACATTTGAAAAAGGGGTAGTGGGATCCATGGATTTCCTCTCGGCTCTTCAGGTACTTGTCCACCTTTAACAAGTTAAGGTCTCAGATAATCGTGGAGGGCTCTTGGTGACACTGCTAAGGAGACACTGACTGATAGAAGGATGCAGATTAACAAGAGAAACTCTTATCAAATAGTTATGTTTATAATTTGCCGTCCCACTGTCTTTTTCAGTTACAGCATCAACTAACCACTTTAAAGTACCCTTTCAGTTGCTGTGAAATTGCCACATCGTAAATGCCAAATAGCCACAAATCAAACCACTACATATCACTTCACCATTTAAACATTGACAGGTAAAAATGCCCCCCCCCCCCAAACAACGCCAGCCCCCACCCCCCGATTCTACTCACCAAAGAGCTTTCCGGGGCCGGTTCTTTAATGTGGATGATTCTATGTTGCTCTCATAGATCGTTTATCTCACTGTGCCAAGTTCACACATCAGCTAGCAACACGGGAGGAATCGGTGGAGGAAGGTAAGTGATCGCGAGCATGAATGGTAGATTAATGTGTCGCCAGATAATAGAAAATCACATGAAAATAAGTTAGAAAACGGAAAATTCAGAAAAAAGGAAAAACTTTGAGTTAATACTCTCTTCGATCAGGAACCATTTCTTTATTTACGAGAAATACCACCCATACACTTGTTGATGGGAACACTGAAGGGAGGGGAGAAAAAGACTGGGGAAGAAGAGGAGAGATGGGAGTGTGAATGAGGGAGGAGAGAGGGGAGCAGGAGGAGGTGTTTGAACAGGAGGGGTTGGGGAAGGGAAGACAGTGTGAGAGTGAGAGGAAGGGAAAGGCAGACATGGTGGAGAGCACTGATTACGATTCATACTGCTTCTCAAAATTATTCTGCATCGAGATAAAAGTGAAAAGATGGAAACAAAATTACGTCTGAAATCAATTTTCTACCAGTCATGCTATAAACACAGGCCAGAGACAAACGCTATCGGAGACAAAACTGCCAAACGCATCCGAGCCCAAGCCGTGCAGACACAAACACTGCTCGGACACATCTGAAGACAAAACTCCCGTTCAGGACATAAATACTGCCCAGATGCGTCCGGGGCCAAGCTTCCGGAGACAAACACCGCCTGGACGCGTCCAGAGCCAAGCTACCCGAGAACAAACACACGCTCACACATGTCACAGAGAACAAACCCATCCAGACATAACCACCACCTGGACACATCTTGGCAATCAAGCACTCAAGGAAGCACTTCCAATTAAAACTGATTGATATAGGAACGGCTGGGCGAGGCTGTGGCTGCACACCATAAAGGATCCCTTTAACTTTAAAGCCGGTCTTCACCACACACACAGCAGTTTAAAGAAATAAAATGAATTCGTTCAAATAATGAATTTATCCACAAAAGAGTTGCTGTTTAACATAGAACAACCCTGGAGACATCGCCAAAGTTAATTGCCCGTAAATAAACATTGCAGATAATCCGCCATGTGCCTGCTCGTCTGTGCACGCGTCACGTGGTACATCATTCGCGTCCACGCAAAACGTAAAACTTTATTTTTAAAAGTCTGTGTTTTCACCAGATTTCTTTGATTCCCTCTGCTGAGCACCTCCGCAAAAACCTCCAAAAATATCAACACAGATCTTGCAGACGCTACGGATAGCAGTCCCTTCTGCGGGACAAGAGCACGAGGTCTTGCAGTGAATGCATTAAATCATACAGCTCAATGAACTTGGTTAATTTTGGTACGTCCCTAAATCCAAACAGTTGAAAAAGATACGTTTAATGCTTTGAAATTTCACATGTTCTTGTGTATGTATGAAGGAGGGAACATCGCTTTGCTGCTTACAGTAAATAGTATATCGGCTTAGTTATAAGACTCGTTATTTCTTGAAATTATTAGATTTCACAAACACATCTTCGACACTTATTAATCCGGACGATTATCGATCCTCAGAACTAAATAATATTTCGATGATATACTTAATTTAGTCCGTGAGAGTAGATTGTGGAAAATCGTATCATGCAATGCTTGAAATCGCTCCAAAGCTCCTAAATTTGAAAAACTACAGCACTTACAAAAGCGACGTACACAACGATTAGTAGCTCTGATGAACAGGCATTCATATAATCTTAGTGAGAACAAGTGAAAGAAAAAAAACTTTATCGGTGAAGAAATCGTTGCGGCCGTGTCCAAGTCAAGGCATGGTTGGGCAGGCCAAAAAAAAACATGCGGCTTCAGACCCCAGCGAAATTACCGAGGATAAACCTTCAGATCCAGGAGAGACGGTAACGAGGATGCGCCTGATGAAGGATATAATCTAAATTCAGGCCGTTAATTATCTTCAAAAGGGGCGTTTAATGACCAAACACCCAATTTTCAGTCATGCACTTCCTTGGAGTTTTCTTCGTATGCATGCAATGCTTCAAGTTGCCTGGTTCATGGTTTTAAGTTATGGAGGAGCACACACACACACACACACACACACACACATTTATTAGTGTAGGTTATACATGAAGAGAGAGTGGCAACCTGTCCAGGATTGTGCCCAATAGCCCAGGAAACTGCTCCGCAGCAGCCGACCGCTCTGTACAGAGTATGTCCCAATGGATGGATGGAGAACGACCGACTTTTGAGAGAGATATATAACTTATAAAGCAAGAGGAAGGGCTGATGATAGACGAGAAGAGAGAGAGAGAGAGAGAGAGGAGGAGAGGAGGAGGATAGGGAGAGTGTGGGGAATGGGGAGAGGAGGAATTATGGACATATGGGGAGGGAAGGGTTAAAATACCACATTTGCATACGTATTAAATAGAAGGCCCCTATTAAAAACCCTGTAGGTCACAGGAAACAGTCTCGCAAGGGACAAGTCAAAACACAAAAAATAAGAAAAGAGCTAAAGCTAAGCAATGGATGTTCACGTACCTTAATGAGTTCAGGTTCCCAGGTATCCAAAGTGAGAGAGCGCACTTTGACAGGTGGACCCCCAGACTCCTGCACACAAAAGATATCATTACCTTCAGTACTTTGTTCCACCCTCAGATCATTAAAACGCCTCGTTTTCAAGAAGTGCCGTATCGATCTCACGGTGTTATTCCAGAGCATTCGATGCAGAGCGAGACCCCCAAGTTGATGGAGGCCCACCGGGCATCCTCCTCCCGCGAAGCGCAGCAGTACCGGTTTTCCCCTCCACCGCTTGTATCCGTCTCAGCGCCGAACACTTAGGGGGCTGAGAGATTACGGCCAAATGGGTGGTCACCCCAGGATTCTGCTGCAAGGTGTCGGAGCCAGCTCCCATCCCCAGCTGATTGCCTGAGGTTAGTGTCCTCCAGCTTGTGTTGCTGTCTTGGGGAGGTTTCGCCTGCTGAGATAATTGATATTTGTGAAAAATGGGGAGGCAAAGAGAAACCAAAAAATAGGCCTCGATAAGAATTCATGACACAAAACTACTAACAAAAAAAAAAAAAAAAGTGTATATATATATAGATGGAAAACAAACCTCGATGTTCAGTACTTGTGATACCTTTACCGCCCACACCCCTCTATTCAACAATCCATATCTATATAATTATACTCGCATCACTTTCAAAAGATCATCTTGATAAACCATCAACATAGGAGATTTCTTTATATGAATCATGAAGTGCCAATCGAGGAGAAAATACAAATGAATGTGACAACAAGTACAACAAGAGCCAATCATGAGTTGAACACCTGAGAGTCCATTGCTAAGATTACGGTACTTCACAAAGGCACGAGGAAGTGATTTTAGAAGACGGACAGAACTAAACCGAGCAAGTTTCCTCAAAAGGAGGAATGCAATCATAAGCGAGACTCAGGAGTGAAAAACAACATGTAGAATGAGATCGATACTCGTTCGTGTCTGAAAATACACAAAAGCACATTTCAAAAAGTTTTTAAAAAAGTCAAATCTGTGCAAAAAAAAATCCGATTGACCCCTTGGAGATGGCAAGTAGGTCAAAAAAAGGACCTTTTAAATGCCACTACAGACCATTTTATGGGGCTAAAAAGAGAGACATCTACAATTTGTCAGATTGATTGGTGCGCGCCCCATCGACGCGACAGAAGAAGGGAGGAAGAATGAAAATGTCCGTAAGTGAACGGCGTGGATCACACGTCGTCCATCGGATATAAACAGTGCATGCTGTCAGATCTAGTTCCCGTGTCATGAAAAAGAGGAGGCAAGCAACCGAGTCTCAGGACGAAGCCTCCGTCCTCTGACCCTCACCTCTTCCTGTCTATCCTCCGTATCGTTGTAGCAAAGTTAATGCTAGTCTGCACGGCTCGCACCCACAGCTCGCGCAGCTTCTCCGAGGTCTGCCTGAGTACGCATGTCCTACGCAGACACATACAACGCCTGGTTGGAAACCAGCTCACATATGGCTTCCAACTCTATCTCACGAGATACATTTTTATTTATTTAGTTTATTGTATACACAGTCGAGGCCCGTGGAAGTTTCTTTGGGATCTTATCAGACAACCTTCATCTACAAAAGGAATCAAGCTCAGATCTCTTGGATTCATATTCACCGTCCATCATGCCGTGATACACTTGTGATTATCTAAAGGGGTAATGCAACTGCAATATCAACACAGAATGGCAATATCATCCTTTTTTTTCTTCTCTCCAAGGATAAGTTCATGAAAGAGGTCGAGAGTGAGAGGCCGGTGCACTGATAATGAAGCAAAGAGGGATGACGGTGGGAAAAGGACAGACGAGCAGCAACGTGGTCCTGAAAGTGAAAGAGGTTATGACGAGGTGGCGGAGAGTTCAAACAAAGAAAATCAAAAGGTAGGATAGAAACGGTCCGTGTAGAAGGCCACGACCAGAATGAGGGATTCAATTCCATTGCCTTACTTGGCTGGAGGAGATGTAACTTCAAAAGCAGAATCGTCTTCAGTCTCCTCGACGGGTTTCACGGAACACCAAACGCAGATCCTCCACTACAACCGTCACAGGCTCCTGCAACCGCATCACCACAATGAGTCATGCCCATAAATAAATAAATAAAACAGAGAAGAATGACAAACACCCATTTGCACCAACCACAACCCCACAGCGACTGCGGACAAAGAACAAGACCGCGTTTACGACAGAAGCATCGCAAGAATGTCAGAAAAAAAATAATGTCACAGACATTTTCCCACCTTGTACTTCTTTGGTAAACCAATTGTTTGCTCTGGAATGGAGAACCAACGCCTGAAATGCAGAGAGCGAAAACCCAGATGAAGTGCAGTGTGTGCGGACACACAGACTAGCTCAGAGGTAGCATACCTGCCTTCAGGTCATCGCGTCTGGTTTGATTCGCTATCCAACTGCAAACTGTCATTCTGTGCTTTGCAGGCAAAGCATTGCACGAGTGCACATGCCGTCTCGCAGATGGGTCATTAATCCACAGGTCGTCCGCCCGTGCTTGCCGGTGAATGTTAAAATCCCGTGATGCTTTTCAAAAAGAGTGGGCTATTGCGTGCCTGTGTCCTGGCCAAATTAACCAGTCCTGCCCTAATGTATGACCAGGATGTTCTCACCATCCTACAGAAAAACTGATGGTCAGAAAATACAGTGTAGACCATGGTCAGTTGTGGTGTGTATTGGACTTGAAATACAAATACAAAGAAAGGTGCACAAGATGGGGTGCGTCACTGACGGTGGGACACGTGAGCACACAATCTACGCACGTCCCACCTGTTCCACGTTTTAAATGCGTTGCTTGCACGCTTTTAAGAGATAGCCCTCCAGCACAACCCCTTGGGAGTGTCCCGGAGCTCAATCGTTGCTTCCCTCCAGCAGGGATCCTGAGGAAAAGAGGATGCAAAAACAAGGACAGCAAATGAGGGGGTGAGAAAGTACAGGGAGCGGTGAGGCTAAAACGGTCCAGGTGAACACAAAATGAGTATGAGGTGACCAAAATGTCACCATCGCATCGTGATAACATTGACCAACAGCAACACACCGAGTGTGTAATTTGCCAGCACCTGCATTTCCACAGAATGTGACTAGCCTCCATCTCCTTCCTTTCGGCTTGCCACCTGTCTGAACTCATCGAGCTGTCAAGGAAAGTGGTAGAGAGAAGCGCAATCGAGAGAAGACTTGAGAAGACGGAAGCTAAAACTTTCCACCGTGGTGCAGTTGTCATCATCAGGAGGCAAAGGCAAATCATATTGAAAAAATAAAAAACATGCCACTTAATAAAGTCAGATAGGGGTTACTGTTACAACCTTTACATTCAGACAGGTGTCCATTACAAGAAGCCAACCTTTGTATGCTATCTTTTAAACCAAACACACCGAGCTCATTGAAGAGAAGGAGGCCAGAGGGTCTAAAGGCGGAACATGGTAATGATGAAGGGTGTGGATCAAGTGGACGAGGGACAAAACGAGGTTATTTATTTATTTGTTTGCTTACAACACCTTCAGGTCTTTGATCTACGAGGAGAGTAGAGGAAATTCTCTTAAAGTCAGGTGCAGTGCCCTCGTTTCAGGTCCCTTACCTTTACGGCCAGCTCTTCATTTCAGGTTCCAAATCATTCAGCCAATCGTATCCCTGATGGAAGAAGGTGAACTGCGCGCGCAGATAAGAGCACACCTGCATGGAGAGGGAAGGTTAAAAGCGATGGATTGCCATGATACATTTTGTTTGCATCCACAAAAATGGAACATTCGCAGATGAAAGATGTAAAGGTAGGAGTGCAGTGAAAGCATGAAATCATGTGAAGATCCGCAAGAAGCAGAAGGATGAATAGTCTTACGAGCCGGACACACACTCAGACAAGTTGAGAAACCAACTGCACTGCGACACAGGAAACACTTATAAATTAAACCAAAATGTCATTTCTTCAGACAGTGCTCTTAAACATGCGGTGAAAGTAACTAATCTTATTGCTGTGGATACTTACAGAATCGAGAACCACCAACTTATTCTTTGATTGCAAGTCGTGAGTCTGCAGGGACACACGCAGTCACATTAATGGAGAGACCCGGCACGCGGATCACGGGTGTAGCCAATGGTGTTCTGGATGGTGCGTTGACTTTGTGGGCATGCCTGAATGAGGTGTTCCAACCGCGCGTGCCTGTAGACTTGCGAGCCGCGGAGTAACAGGTTGCATGCCTCCTCTGCCTCGTGCGGCCGTACGCGGTACCTGGGCGTGCCGGACTACAGTCATCTCCAGCTCGTCTGCGTCGCCTCGAACGAACGCCGACTTCTCTGAACCCCTTCATGTCTCTGTGCACGCGGAAGAAGTTACAACGGCGACGTTGGCCTTAAAAAACTGAGCCAAAAACATTCGAGGAAATGCACAAGATTTCATGTCACATGACATGCAAGGTAATTATCTCAAGCACGTAGAAGTTGTACAAAGGTCGTAAACCACTCTTCAAAACAATCAGGAAAGAACCACCTCGGTGACAATGAAAGTTTGACCCTCCCGAGTGCTCCTGAAACATCAGCATTTGGAGAAAAACCCACAATGCAGCCACACTTGTCGGAATGCGTCACGTCCCAGTCAGTCTTCATGCGAGTACAACTGTACGCATCCTCCTCATAATCTCCTGCAATATCAGATCAGACAAATATCTCTTTTATTCCAGAACAAGTTCGACTACAAAAGGTCACGTGATCGTCAGCGTGATCAAAACTGGTCCTCCCGGAGAAAGAGTTCACACGCGATTTCCCCCCCCCCTCCCGATCAACCAGACCTCCAATCACAGTCACTGAAGAACGAGATTTCGTCTCGTCTCAAACCTAGGAGGCATCATCTGCCGTTGCCTCAATCTCAAGGAGGTTGCACACCATCCATGGACAAATTATTTAAATACCATGGACAACCAACAGAATCAAAGTCAACAATCATCGCACATCATGATCAATGAGAATTAATTTAAGCACAAGGATATTTGACTTCAGGTGCAAAGAGCGTTTTAAAAACTCACTCTTTTTATGAAAGTCTGTAGATTGTCCGATGCACCTCGTGAGTTTGATCATAAAGGATCTGGATACAAAATACTGAGTGTTAAATGAGTGTCGCTGCCTAGTTGTGACAACTACATAATGCAGATAACCAGTGAAGAGAACAGAGAAACTCCATTAACAGCAATTAGCACAAACCTGTTTTTCTTAACAACGCCTATATAAAGCTCACATTTGCACAGCTTACACTTGCAGACATGAGAAAACTGTACAAGTGCCGATGCAAAGAAAGGAAGGAAATAAAGCACGGACTAAAAGAGGCCCGAGGGTAAAGGACGGACAAAAGCACCTGCGCACCAATGATATCCCACCCAGCTCTTCCGTCCTTCAGAGAAATGCTTCAGAGTATCCTGCAAAAGAAGCAACGAGAGGCATCGCTCGCGTTCAGAAACGATTCCGAAGCAAGCACACAAAATGGTCATAGTAAACGTTTTAAACTTGGCCATCAGCCACTCGTCTCGAAACTCAAAAGTGAGTGAGAAATTGCTCTCCTCGAGTCGGCTTCCGAACGTCTGCCGACAAGGATGTCCTACGAGCGGGTACTGTCGTCCGAAAAATAACAGCAGAGTCCTCATTACAAACTAGAAAGGCACACGGTAGAGCGCATACCAACTCCACCATGCAATGCTTGATCCCGCAGTCGAAACATATCGGGCCAACATTTTTGAGATAATTCGTGCTTGTGTATCGTTTTTTAGTCCCTATCTCTCAAGGTTTATAATCATTAAAAAAATTATCTGGATCTGGATCTTCAACAAAATCTAATACAAGATTCGTCCATTCGTCACATAACCCAACCTGTCCACAAAATTCATCCTGATCGGGTCTGGCAACTTTTTGACATATCGCTGTACACAGACAAACAACAAACAGACAGACAACAAGGGAGAAAACATAACCTCCTTCATGCTTCGGTGTGGAGGTAATATAGGATCTAGTTAAACAGCCTGTTGAAAGGACTGAATACAGCGTTAGACCCTTCCCCCCCCCACGAGCGAGACCCGCATGCCTCCCCACACCACGAGCGAGATCCCACCCCATCTCCAAGCAAACCTAACCCCACCACACAGTAGCAAAGTTCTCTTCCGCCTACTTCTAACATGGCTGGAAATTGATCGTTCTTCATCCAGCCGCTCGATTCACGAATCCTCGGATCCAGGGCCGTTAACTGAAGGCAGTTCTTGACGTTCGGGCCCAAAATCTTTTCAGGTAGGACCACATCAGATACGTTCAAAGACTTGCATATCGAGTAGTAGATACTCAAACCATTAGATTTCTGAAATATATATAATATATATATAATATATATATATATATATCCCTCATCCAACGAGAAAAAGCCTCTTGGGAACAAAGCAAAAATAAGAAATATGTTCACGGCTCTGAAATTTGGGGTTGGGCTCGCCTTACCCAGTCTACCCAGAAGTTAAAGGCCATGCAGCGTACCAGTTCAATTTTCTGTACTCGTTCCAACATTCATGTTACACATCTAAACGATATACAAGTACGCTGTTGTACATACTCAGTGTGCTCGCCGTCGCTTGCTGATTGGTTATAATTAAAACAGCATGTTTGTACTTCAGAACATATTGCATGTCTGTCTGCGAGATCAACGACGATGTAAAATAAATAAAACAGGAAGAAAGAAAAAAAAAAAAAAGATTTTTTTTTTTTTTTACAACAGTAGTTGTAGTTCTGCTTGTGGGGCTGTGGTTTTGTGATTGCTGTTGTGCTCCTTCTGTGTGCCTAAGTTCTTAACGGTTTCCTGCTGTCGTGGAATAATCAATGTTACTGTTGCTGGGTGTAATTGCTGCCGCTCGCCACGTCGCCACAGGCGAATCCCCCTTACCTGTGGCTAATATTTTAAACCACCCATTAGCCACTGTGGCTAATCATGGTTTTAGTGTTTTTTTTTTTTACCAGTTTTGGACGAATTATTGGGTGATTTTAGCACAGAATTCAACCTTCGTTGAGACGGCGAGCGGCCGCCAGTTTTATGTTTTGATTACGGGGAAATCACGCGTATTCGTACAAGCTTCTATAATAACATAACTTTAGTAGTATTCTAAACTAGTTTCTAGTAAAAAAAAAATCGACCCAAATTACGCATGATTCCATGATTGTCGTCTCAAAATTTATATTTATTTTTTTCCGAATGATCGGCATGATCGGCGCTACTCGGGCTACCATGCTTCGTTGAGTCAGTGGTTGCCAGGTGAGTTTTACAAATCAGTAGTGTACCTGTTAGTAGACGACTTTGTTGGATGATAGAGTTTGTGAGTACTTTGGTTGGTGATGAGTGAAGTTGACGGGATGAGATGTTGTATGGTGATTTGATGTGTGACATTGGTTGGAAGTGTGGTTTGATGTGCGAGATTGTTGGATGAGTGAGTTGGAATGTGTAGATTGGTTGGATGAGTGAAGTTGTTGGTGAGATTGTTAGATGAGTGAGTTTGATCTCTC
>CM068962.1:8010014-8024504 GCA_035128595.1 Eptatretus atami
GGCACTGAACGATAGAAAGAGAACAAGGCGAGAGAGACGAGAGAAAGTAACGAAGTTCAAAACATGAAAAGCACCTGATTGCAACACGGAGTTCGACGTTACCATGACGACGAATCGTTATATCGCACGAACGCGCGTCGGGTACGGAATGCGGAAGTGCTCCGTCGCGAGGGCTCGAACGAGCTTACGTCATAAGTAAGCGCGATTACGTCATAAGTAAGCGCGATTACGTCACGCGCTCACCCTACGTCGCGACGCGTCGTTCTGCGAAACCATCCATCGCCATGTTCGGCTTGCACAGGGAGCTGGAAGATGATCCTTTCTTCACGTGAGTTTTGTTCGTGTTTCCTCCGAGCGGCCCCGTCGCGCTCCGATCCGTGAGCGGTTACTGAGCGCGCCCGAAAGCTTGGAGGGTGGCTCCTCTGAGGTGATTTTTTTTTTTTTCCTGTGGTGAATCGAGACTCGTAAGCCTCAGGCCTGACATTGTTTCCGCGAACCGAGCGCTTTATGCCGACCGTCTCCGTCGGTACACGTTGCTTGTACTATTATCTTTTGTTAAACAAAGCCGTTTCATCACGTCAGGATCCTCGGTGAGGAGGTTCTCTGCTCATGGTGTCGCTCATTGGAAACTACCCCTCTTTATGCTTTCATAATACAATAACGGCGTGTTAACTTTCTCTTCATCACTAAACGATGCCAGAAAACAATACACTTTCCTAATTACCGAATGTGGGTGAGGCTTTACCTCCGTTAATTAATTACCGAGGGCACGCCCTGTTTCGTCCTTTTCCCCGTGTACTGTTTGGCACCGCTCCTCCCGCTCCGCCTCCTCCCGCTCCGCCTCCCCGCGCTCCGCCTCCCCGCGCTCCTCCTCCCGCGCTCCGCCTCCCGCTCTGGACGACGTGTTTACAGATTGTTGGGATCAATGCCAAACGGGTTCATGACACGCGTTACCTCCCTGGATGATGTTAGGAGGCCGATGTGGATCAAAGCGAGCGTTCATTGCCTCCCTGTTTGTGTTCTTGCCCTCTCCACCACCATCGAGGCTGGTTTCCAGAGAAAACAAAAGATGGCAACCGCCTTGGTGGACCTGTTGTCGGCTTGTGACGCAGTCTGGTGCTGAGGGCTTGTTCTCAAAGTCTCGAAAGTCTTCCGCTGTCGGAACGCCTTGTGGACCAAAGATCCGTGTTGGCCTCAACGGGAAAATCGGGCATGTTCGAACACTAAACGATGGCCTCCCTCGAGGATTGTTCGAGCCCCCACCCTCTTTAATCTCAGCGTTAGCGACCTGCCAACAACGACCTTCAAACTCGCCTATGCTGACGACGTCGCGCTCTTAGCCCAGGGTCCTGACCTCAAATCTGTCGAGAACGAACTCTACGAGATATGGGCATATTGGAGGAGTGTTTGTCCTCCAATATGCCCATACAAATGGAAGCTCTATCAAAACAGCCGTCTGCACCCACCATCTTGACAATCGCATGGCAAATGCAGAGGTAGATGTGACATTCTGCGGTTATGAAAGTTGAAAATGTCCGTGAGCCCAAATACTTTGGGTTGGGGGGGTTGCATTTGACCGGAACCCTGACCTTCAAAGAACACCTGCAAAGATGCTCAGAGAAGGTCGGGGCATGGGTATACTTCATCCGGAAACTGGCTGGAATGTCGTGGGGAGCCGGCGTTGACACCTTACGCACGGCAACGCTCGACTTCATATACTCGACGGCAGAGCATTGCACTCCATTCTGGTCGGCGAGTGCCCATACGAAGGCCATCGACGTTCAGTTGAACACCGTGATGAGATGTGTCTGGAATCCTCAAGCCAACAAAGACCGAGTGGCTTCCTATCCTCTGCAACATTGCTCCGCCAGCCATCCGCCAGGGATGTGCTATCATCCTGATACTTCAGCCGCATTTTGGCTTCCGAAATTCCAGCCCAGCGCCTTGCATCCGGCCTCATCCTGGAGGATGAGGCTGGATGCATTCTGTAACCGTGAAGGAGTTCAGACGATGGAGCCTATCACCTCGCACTGTCCCTTGCGGAAGTTATCGGGAGGACTTTTAGCTCTCCACCAACTCACCCCTGAGGCAGCCTCATGGCTGCGGAACCTGGACATTAAACTTTAGCGCAATCCATATTGGCCATACACCAGAAGAAGAAGAAATGGACGATGTTAGGAGGCGGATGTGGATCAAAGCGACTTTGACTTTCATAGCGGTTTTGACTGCTTCGCTCGCTCCAACAGATGCTGATTCGACTCCTTGTGTCTATGGTAATTTGGAATATTTACTACGAATCACAAGTTCCCTCCTTCGGTGGGAAACTCAGCGACAGGTGTAGACGGTGTTGTGATTGCTCTTGCTTGCATCGCTTGTTCCGAGCAGACGTCAAAAGGTCGACGGAAGCCGTGCCTGCAGTCCTTAACACAGCTAAGGGAGATCTCCAACACGGCACAAAATGCTTTTCAATCTCCACTCCATATCGCATGTGAACATGTGGGCAATTCCTGCGTTACTCACGTTACATTTACTCTATTAGTCTACAGCATAAAGTTGTTTCCTTATTTTGTAAATGGATAAAACTTTCTCACTTCTACATTGTGGCAACCTCTGACCATTATCCAAGAATAGAAGTGAAAACCCAGAAAGAATCCCCAGTGTTTATGCTGGCAACCTAAATTTTTAAGCGTTACTCACGTTACGCAAAAGTAACATGCCATTTTCTCGCCCAACTTCGGTTATATATCCTTGTTAAATGATGCACTGCAGAATAAAATGGATTATGAATGTTTGAAACTGTATTTATGAACTTTATAACACAACCAAGATTTTACAATAATATAACAGTAACTTTGCACAAAAGGCATTTGAAGAAAAAAAGTTGCGTTACGCACGTTACGTTACTCACGTTACAGTAGATTTGAGTGTGGAAGTTCACCATACTGTGATGTTCACAACCTTTAACCATTTTTATTCAACAGAATAGTACATGTAGGCCTTAACGTTTAGGCAATACTAACTTCTGAATGCAAACCCCTTACAATTAACATGTATCTCCATCACAACCCCCACCACATGTCACACTCGCGCTCTACTTTTTCATCCAGCAGTCTGTTAACATGGTAAATAGTCCTATAACCCATTGTCATGTATGTCACCCCATGTCACATGGTCTCTGTTCATTGCAGCAGGTAATTGATTGGTAGTGACCCTACATCTATAGTGACACCTCTGTTCATTGGAGCAGCTTTCTTAAGCTCTCATAACGCTTCTGATGTCTGACTCACTGATGTCCATAAATTTTACATTATCTGGGTCATGGTTGCCGACAGTGAGGGGGCCATAGAAAATCCTGTTGGGTTCAACACATCTTCAACATTTGGCCTCCTTGGAAGATGTAATTGTCACCAGACTTGTGGAGGAATTTCACGGATAATCTGTCGTCCTCAGCCACTGATGTTACACGTCCAATGTAGTATTTTCTGGAGAAGTAGACAGCGTAGTATCTGCCTATCTCAATATTCTGAAAACAAAAGGTAAAACGTTTTAATACATGTTCATGTTATCCATTAACCACATGACATCAACCATTTCCATTAAGGGTATGTCATATTCATTGGAATTACATAAATAATAATCATGACTTGCATTGCTTTCTGGAACTGTTGATTCGTCTCCTCCAGTAGCGGATCACTGGTTTCTATCAGATGAGCTGCAGATTCATCTTGATTGTGTCTGGTACATTCTCCGATTAATTACTGCTGTGCGGTGATACAGTATCTACAGTTGGCTTCTCACTGGTTGTGGAATGCAGATTGATATCGGTGCCAGTCACAGTAATGCAATGGGCATTGGCAATGCCATGCAGCGGCCGAGCGTTATTGTAGATTTCATCGAGCTTGAGCTCCTTGTTAATGCGTTCTATGTCATGTGGTACCAGTTCCATCACCTCAACATTAGGCATCGTCTTGGATGCTGCAGTGAATGAAGCGGCATTATTCACCTGAAATTTTCGTGTTTTCACAGCATTTCAGACATAGCGTTTTGCAGAATCGCCAATACCATCCACGGGACCCTTGCCGTGCGAGGTCGCAAAGAAGTTCCATGTGATGCGCATAGATTTCTTGGCAAAACACTGTTACTCATGTTGCACCCCTCCTCACTGAACGTTACTCACGTTACATTGTTACTCACGTTACAAAGTTTGAGACAAACTATATCAGAAACAGACTGCTTTCTTGATTTTATATCTTGTATGTCTGGGGTGGACATAGAAGAGATGATGCCTGGATGTTATAAATATTCAGCAGCATTATAGAATGAGGAAAAAGTTAAACTTTTTTTTGTTACTCACGTTACACATTCAAATTATCTACCGCTTCATGATTGGGTTGAGAACAAGTGTACCTTTCAGACAAACTACTAATGGTGCTTCCAACACTTTGAAATGAACATAATCATAAAATGGAAATGTTTCATTGCATTAAGTTATACATTTGTTCACAGCCCAGGTTTGAAAACTAGGATTTTGGGGGGAAAAAATCTTTGGTATTCACGTGCAAATTTTGAAAGTGTACCAAAAAAATTATAATTCGTCTCAAACCTTCAACTCCTTTTGATCCTTACACCTGGATATACTAAGTATACAGTCGTATACCAATTTGATTGCCATTTTATGTTTGAATTTTCAGTGGTCATGTTACTCTGTAGCTGGAATTGCCCATGTCCAATTACTAAGGGCTTGTGTAAATGCTTTTAGTGCTGGAAGGATGGCACACACACTCCACTCTAAGCTGTCTATCCTGGGTTTGAATCCGACCCGTCTCTAAACCCCCATCCTGGTGTTTCACAGGCAGAGTGATTCGGATGTGTGTGTCGTCCCTCAGATGGATGTTAAACTGGAGTCCCCTCTGCCGTCATTGGTTGTTGGACGTTAAAAAGATCCCACCATGTCCTTTGTGAAGAGTAGGCGAGTTACCGCCAGCACCGTGGACATGGTGGTAGTAGTAGTGGTCATGGTAGGAATGCTCCTCAATCAAATGGTATTCACTAATTATAAAGGGCCTGTTGCTGTGTAGCCATTAGTTTGGTTTTACAACGTGTATTGTGTTTTGAAGGGTTAGGGTTAGTGCTTGTGTTTAAGGGTTTGGTTCCCTCGTCCACTCCTTGTTGGTATCCTCCTGGTTGTGTTAACCTGCTGTTTACCCTGATTATATCTAGGAGTATTTATTCCAAACGCGGCACGTGCCCCTTGTGCTCAGAATTGGGTCTTCCACCCTAAAGTCCACACATCTGGTGGTTATCGATAAAGATGGATGTTTGTCACGTCCGACATGTGCCTGGGTGGGATCGAGCATCTTTCATCATGCGCCACTAAACGGGTGCTCTGGCTAGAGGGTCGAATCAAGTTTTCTCATTGCTCATTCCCTCTCAAACCCCCTAGAGACCCTTTCAGAGCACACCAGGAGAACATGCGAAGGATGTTGGGGTCATTTTCCGATATTTTCTCTCACGACCCAATGCTGCAGTTGGGAGCAGCCGGGAGGGACATGAGGCACCCCGGAGTAGCGGAAACGCAGCTGGCTCTCCGGGACAACGCGCGGGTATGGCGAACACCACGTACCGTGGAACATAAAGGCAGACTTACCTGTACCCTTTACCTCGCAGCACGGCATTGTTTATCCATCACGTGGAACTTCATGCTTGGGCTCGTGACCACAGTGCTAATTGTCTGCAATTGATCTCTTATTATGTCCTTGAGGTTGTGAGCAATTTTTTTGAAAGTAAACATGATACACGTTTCTCTTTCTCCTCATTCCAGGGTCAGGCACCCGGCCTATCATTATCTCCGTACGGAGCATTTGGAATGGTACGTGTTTCACTTTCCTGTAAATGTATACCTTTTTAAAATGGTGTTCCAAGCTTTATATGACAAACTGTTTAGTAGTTTGGTTTAGGTTTGAGCTTTCCAGCCTTGATGGTAAGAATTTGTATATTTATCCAGGTATTGAGGTTTGTGGAAGAGCGGAATAACGTGGAACAAAGGGTCAACAGTTATCAAAATGGGGCAAAAGGAAAGTGGTAGCACAAGAATGCATGAATGCATCACACCTCAAGAGGAGGAATTGTGGGTAAAGGGTGGTGCTGGTGAAAGGCCGTCTCAGCGTGGTGTAATAAATGAGAGACCATGAGGTGACTGGGCAGTGGACCTGAAATGATGACCTCGAGAAGAGAGACGCAGGAAAAAGGTTCCATGGTTGAGAGGTGGGGGGGGGGGGATCATTGAATGGAGTTGACCATATTTGGCTGACTATTCCATGATACTTGATGAAGGCCTCTGGAGGTATAGTTATTAGAATTTCTTCCACAGTGGAGTCTTGGAGGGAACCCAATAGATGCCATGAGCTAGCAGTTTGGAAATCAGAGTGGTGGTTGCAGACAGAGTGGAATACATGGGAGATGTCCAGTGGAATATCGCTGAGCTTGTGTGACCTTTTGTGACATTGAGGGCATCCATCCATTGCTGATGTCGCAGAAGCAGCATATCCAAGATGGAATGATCTTGGCGGAAGCCAAACTGATGATCGGAGATTACAGGGTTAGACGAGATCTATCGTATGCAGCACAAGGCTGCAGAGTCGCATCATTGGCTGAGGGTGTGGCTGTGCCGTTGATGCAGTACCCCCTCCTATAGGTTAGGGCAGGAATTTTTGTTCAGGGTACGTGTGATAGCTCTTCTACTCTTCGCGAAGGACACCACGGGTTTTTTTTTTTAACGTCCAATTAGGAGGGCACACACATTGTTGAATCGCCCTGCCCGTGACACACCTGGTTGACAGCTGATAGCCGGGTCAGGATTTGAACCCAGGCTCGACAGATGAGAGCTGAGTGTGCGTACTTCTAGGCCATGCTTCCATCCCAGAGAAGAGATGAGTCTTGAGGTTCTGCTCCAATGATTGATTGCCTGACTTTGCTGTTGATAGGGAGGCTGATTAGACCGATGGTCGAATGTCTGTTTTGACGCCTTTCTTGTGATATGACGGTTTTCTTTGCGCTGCTTTTGATACTGTTCCAAGTGCTGGATTGTCCTGCTGACTGTGTGATTGTGCATGTGCAGGGTGGGGGAATGCTGTCTCCATTTGGAATGATGGGAGGCATGTTTTCCGGTATGCAGGGAATGATGCAAAACCTCCACGGTAACTATGTAAGTTGGCTTCCTCCTTCCTTCCTGCCATCTTGTGTTGGATAGCCCTCTCACTATGGAGTTAACACTCTCTGAAATAAGTGCACAAGTGGAAACATTAATCTATTTCTTAGTCCTGATTATTTAGGGTGTGGGGATAGGAGGTAGGGGTTAATTTTGATTTGTGCTGAAGTTTTTAGCTCGCCTGTTCGAAGAACAGAGAGCTATAGTGATACGCCCGGCGTGAGCGTGAGCGTGAAAATATTAAAGTTTTTGGTGCAAGTTATTTTCTCCTTTCTAATGTTTTTATCTACCACACTATTTTTTATACGCCAGATATATATATATATATATACATACATATATATATCGGGCGTATTATGTGTCGTCCGTTCCTGTCCGCACTCTAACTCCAAAGTTTTCAACTTTCACGTTTAATATTTGGTACATAGGTACAGACTGTGGAGATGGTGTGTCGTGACATACGTTCGTCATCTAAAGTGGTTGCCATGGCAACCAGGATGCTGTTTCCATCCGTTCCTGTCCGCACTCTAACTCCCAAAGTTTTCAACTTTCACTTTCATATCTGGTACATAGGTACAGACTGTGGAGACGGTGTGTCGTGACATACGTTCGTCATCTAAAGTGGTTGCCATGGCAACCAGGATGCTGTTTTCCATGTAGTAGCACAATTTGTATATACTTCTTGTTCGGGCGTATATTGTGCTCACTTCGCTCTTGTTACTGATTACAATATACAAATACATATATTGCTTTAAAATTATTTGGATCAGACTTCAATGCAATGCTTTATAAAAATATTAATTATTAGACGAGTCTTTTAAAAACGATAATATATAAACAGGCGAGCATTGGGTGGCTTTGACACCAACTCTGGTTATATCTTTTATACCAGATCGAGGCTCATGGTAGAGCCATGTGATTGAGGGTTAAATGGCAACGAACTGACAAAGGTTTGGCAAAACAAGCAAGGGAATTAATTGAGAGGGAAGGGAACGCAGTTACCTGCAAGCAAGAGGGTTGGGTTAGGTGGGGGTTAATGGAGGTAGAAAAGATCACTGGTCGGGATGGGAGATTACCTGAGATGGTGGTGCACCGTCTGGTTGAAGTCTGTAACAAGCTGTGACGTAACAGCCAGTAAATGCGTGTTTCTAATTTACAGTGAATTTGGGGCTCCGTTTGATCTGCACAGAAACCTCCTCTTGATTTGTGCTTGCCTCACCTCATGGATTGCTGGTCATTTTAACAGCAGTGGTGACTCGGGTGTCCCTGAAAATGAACGTTTTTTTTAAAATCTCAGTCTCACAATGTATAACGTTTCCCAATACTAAAGTATCCTTGCATGTCAAAAACCGGGCCCGTTTGGAAAATGTGTTGAGGTCCCCCAAGGTCTTTGAAGATGTGCACAATTTGCACATAAGCTATGATTGTTGAATTAAACTTGGTTTATATAAAAAACCATGTCTACTGACGTTCAGACACGTGGCACTAGGTCTTTTTAATTGTTACTAGGCCCTAAAACTACATGTTCTACCTTTTACTCGGTTAACTGACCTGAAGTAAGAATCATCCATTACCTTGTATACCGATTTTTGTCGTTCTTTTTTATTGACTGACATCTTGAATTTCTGTTTGGTTAATGTTATTTCTTTTCAGGAAAACAATATCAAATACCAAGCCACCGGTGACCCAAAAAACTGACTACGTATTTTTAATTGGTCATCCAGGTGAAACGATATCGGGTGCTCTCCTGCCATCTTGTCAAGATGTGATAAGGAATTTTGTGTTTTACCTTTGACCACAAAAACTCCCAATTGCTTGAAAGTGCAAATTGTGTTCACGATCATCTTGTGCCATTTTGGATCAAATCTCGACTGCCAATACGACAAAAGCAGCACCTTGTCAAGAAGATTGAAGATCTCGATGACCATCATGTCCATCTGATGAAACCTTATAAAATAAGGAACAAGAAAGCAGAGTTAAACCCCGCAAAATCTACCAAAATGCTTGATAACTTGTTCCCTATCAGTCATGCCAATTTATTTCAAATGATGAAGAAGAAGAAGAAGACTTTATGTGACTGCAGCAGGAGGCGAGGACTGGATGAGTTGCAGTTGTTGATTTTAAAAACAAAAACTAGAGCTCAAGGAGAAGCAGTCTGCTGAATGACGTGAACGTGAAGAACGATTTCAAAAAAACGAATGGCACTGGAAGATAATGGTATCGCAGAACACCAGTCCATGGAAACTGCTGAATATGAAATTGACATGTCAAGTGATGACAGCTTTGGTAGAGATTCTGATGAAGAATTTGGTGTCACACCCTAACCACACAAAAGGACGGCGCAAGTACATGCCACTGAAAGTTTCAGCTGTTCTGGAACGCACTAATGCCAGCATTTGAAAATTAACAACGATAATGGGTTCTATACTTCACGAAGCAGGTCGCTCAACAACGTCAAGAGGCTGCATTCCAAATCAGAGGACTACACACTACACAGCCTCCAAATCTATACACTGGGAAAGCAAGTTGGTGCCAGATCTCAGGGGCAGTTCTACAGGCAATGTTGATCGTTTAGCCATTCTTCCTCCTCCTCTGTTGATGGAAGCATAAAACTTATTGGGATTCCCAAGTTACCTGATCTGGGACAGGTCTGGCAGAAGCTGATGCTGTTCCGGAACAGATTATTTCATGTCATGGCAGTGTGTTCCACATGTCGTTGGAATGTGCTTTGACACCACAGCATCAAACACTGGATGCATTTCTGGAGTCTGTACATTGCTTGAAAATGCCATTGGAAGAAACCTATTACGGCTGGCCTCTCTCGACCACATGTTGGAGGTACTTTGCTTTCAATGTTTGCTTCGGACCATCAACTGGACCAAAGAATCTGTTTTTCAAAAGATTCTGAGATAACTGACAAAAGCTTAATCATCAGCCTTGACCATGGATATCTGTATCACACCTAGTGAAATAATTTATATCAAAGCAGTTGACAGAAATGCACGCAAAAGATCATCTTGAATTCCTTCAGCTAGCAGCACTCATTGTCGGACTGATCATTCAGGTAAGTAAATAATAACTTTCACATAAAACTTAAACATAACAAGGAGCTGATGCTCTCTGTCCCTTGTCTTTTGGGTGGCATGAGGAATAGATCTGTGTAATATGAAAGCAAAATCCTGAACGGTTTATGAAATGTCAAGTTGCCAAGATGGTTGCCATTGCAACATAATTCAGCCAATCACAGCCATGATTGTAATAAGGTTGAGATAATGTCATGAGGAATAAATATCTGCAATATGAAAGTTAAATGTTCAACGGTTTTTGGAATATCGTGAACACAAAAGTACATGAACGAATGATAAGACGGTCGGTCGGACGGATCTAGTTTTATTCTCCCGTGTCTCCGACCTCATCGGAGGGGTGGGGGACAAAAACAAATCTGGTAATGAAATAAAAAACGATCACAGCATTATATCATAGTATATAATGTATCGGTGATCAGATAGCTAAATCAAACTACAGTACATCACGTTTTTTGCAATTGCAGGTAACTATCAGCCTGGTGCTACTCGGAGCTCGTTGGATGGCCAAGGCAATTTACTCACTCAAGGTTGAGCTTCTGTTTGATGGCAATGAATCGAAAATACAACTAACAGCTCATGAACGACAATGAGTGTGTGTGTGTGCGTGTCGTGTGTCGCACACAGACAAGCAGATCTGCTGAAGCACCACTCGATGACATTCTACAAGTGTGATACTTATTATATTTCAAAGATTGAACAAGTGTGATGATGAGAATCTCCAAAAGATCATCATGAAGATGATGCACCGTCATTCGTGGCATCAAAGGCCAAAGCTAGCAACACTTGTCCTCTTCTCAGAACAGCTGTCATGAGTAGAAAAAAAAAATGCAGACATTGTTTAATGGAATTCTCTCATCCCCTCTGTCTGTCTCATCCCCTCCTGTCCAGGCTGGAGTTCCTCAACGCTGTGTTCTGGGCCCTGTGCTTTTTCTGGTTTTCATCAATGATCTCTCTGACTGAAAAATCCTCTTTATCTATTTGCTGATGACTCCACCCATCTCTCATCCCTCAGATCGGCAAGCAGCAGCCTGTTCACTCTCTGCAGATCTGGATAAAATCACAAGCTGGTCCAACACTTGGAACATGTCTTTTAATCCTAACAAATCTCACACCCTCACTGTGTTTCTCTGAAAGGACCATCTGGAAACCACCCCGTCTACTTTCTCAACAATCCCTTTGAAGAAGTCCTTTCATTGTGAGCTCCTTGTGAGCCAATGGCCATCCATATCTCGTGCCCAACTGTCTGTGAATGTCGTCCTGCAGTTGGGTTACTTTTCTTAGGAGGTTGGTGGCAGGATTTGCACTCCGGACACCGTAAAACCCTTTACTCCGCAAAACAAAAACGCAAAGAAAATTGAAAACCCTCTCTGTGGGAGTACCTCCTATGCAGCTGCCTTCTGCAGGGCAGCTAACCTGATGATGGGATTGGGGTAAAGCCTTCGGGACCCTCACTCTTTGATGATAGGAGGAAAACCACGGGGTAACATTCCCGGGTAAGATTGCGGTAGTGTCTTGTGGTGGTGCTGAGGTATCGTCCACCAGACGGCAGTCTCCTTGGGTTAACCTGAGGAGGTCCCTTCGGGTGGGTGCCTGGAATATCCTATCCCAAAGAGAGAATGATCACCTGTCTTATCTGAGCTCAAGCGTTTGAACATCGGTATTGCAGTACTCTCTGAGGTTCGGAGACCGGATAGTGGCAAGATCATGGCAGGTGGTAACACCGACTACTGGTCTGGTCGCTCTGATGGTTACCATGCCCAAGGAGTTGCTGTAGTTGTGTCCAATAAGCTGACTCCAATGATAATTGAGGTAATACCGGTCAACGAGCGTATCATGAGACTTAGGATTTGTCACTCCTTGGGGGTCATTTCCCTGTTCTCTGTATATGCTCCGACTGAGGCGAGTGAACTCACTGTGAAGGACGCATTCTATACCATGCTCAAGTCTGTGGTTGATCAGTGCCCTAGGCGAGATACTCTTCTCGTCTTGGGGGATTTTAATGCATTGAATGGAACTGATAGGGATGGTTATGAGATGTGTGTTGGACCCCATGGGTCTGGAACTGTGAACCAGAATAGCACTAAGTTCCTTGATTTTGCAGGAAGTCATGGATTCAGCACCTACAGGCTCATCGCTGGACTCGGTATTCCAACGCTGGTGGTGTGGCAAAGGAGATTGACCATGTGCTCGTTAATGGTCGTTGGAGGATGATCCAGTACTGCAGGGTCGACCGGAGTGCTCAATTCCTCAATACCGAACACAGGCTTGTGGGAGAAACTCTGAAGTTGCAGCTTAAATCCGGGAGAATGGTACCATCCAGCCCCTGGCTGGATGTTGGCAAGCTCATGGATGAGAGGGTAGCTGAGTAGTTTGCGAACAGGCTGAGTGGGGATTTGGGGGGTCTGGGTGCTTTGGGAAATCCTGAGGAGTTGAGTGCCTTCAAGACCACCGTCCTTGATGTTGCCGGTGGATGTCTTGGAAGTCACTGTAGGGCAAAATAATTTTGTCTCTCAAAGGACACTGGATACCATTGACCAGAGTCGCAAGGCCAGGCTGAATGTCAGAGTTTTGCTGTTCAGGGAGCTGAGGCGTAAAACTGCACAATGTACATGGACTCGGGATTGATAAGAAGGCCTATGTGCAAGGAATCTGTGAGGGGTAGAGTATCACCTGTGGTCAAGTGATTCTCGTGCTGCTTACAAGGGAATTCGTGCATTGCGTTCCTCCAAGCCTGCCCCTCGGTGCACTACATTTTGAGCTGAGGGTGGTGGGCTCTTGACATAGGAGTCCGAAGTGAAGGGCCGCTGGGCTGGTTACTTTGAGCGGCTGTTCCACCAGCTATCGAGTTGGATGTCAGGGGTGTTACTATCCCTATTGCTGACCCTCTAATCAACTGTGATCCACCTTCGTTTGTGGAGAAACAGGCTGTGGTGAACCAGTTGAAATGGGGTAAAGCTCCTGGGGTTTGTGGCATCCATGCTGAACCCCTTAAGGCTGGTGGAAATGCTGTACTCGTGTCCTTGAACGCAGTTATGTGCTCTGCTCAGAACGCAGTTATGTGCTCTGCCCGGAACACAGACGACATCCCAACTGACTGGAATAGGGGCCTTGTTGTCTCTCTCTGAAAAGGGATGGGTGATCGCCAGGGCTGCAACAACTACTTAGGTGTGACGCTGCTCTCATTGCTGGGTGAGGTCTTTGCTCAGATAATTACCTCCGCTGCCAAAGGTGAAGGAGGTTATGTTTTCCCTCCTTTCTGTTTGTGTATAGGATATCTCAAAAAGTTGTGGATGGATTCGGACAAAACTTGGTGGACATGTTGGGTGTATGGCAAGGACGAATTGATTTGATTTTGGTGAAGATCCGAATCCGGATCCAAGGGTTATTTAATTTTTAAAGTGCTTCTTCACCATTGAGAGATAGTCCAGGAGCCCAGAAGGTTTATTCAAGTGAAAAGCGCCGGAACGTTTGACCTCATGGGCTGATGGGGTCATCCGCCGACATCACAAAAATGCATTGCTGCCGGGTCTGACCCGTGGCTTCCCCCCGACATCACTCAATTAGTGACGCCTGGTGTCTCCGTGTTTACATCGTAGTTATCCCAGGCTAATGCTGAAAAAGAAGAATAAATATCATCATCATCATCATCATCTACCATTTTTATTCTATCTTCCATTAATATTCTAACTAATAATTCGTAATTATTAATGTTGAATAAAAATAGTCCTTGCCATTTCGTATCACCGTGTTAACATCGTAGTTATCCCAGGCTAATGCTGAAAAATACAAAAAGGTAATAACACAACATTTTCACCACAAACGTGTATTTGTATTATTATTATTATTATTATTATTATTATTATTATTATTATTACCTGTTCCCAATCCATCGCGCAGATGGAGACCGGCAGGAGTTTCCTGTTCCAAGTCAGAGCAGGTGTAGGCCATTTCAGTGTCGAGCCGCTTCACTTCATCGTAGCTGACACAATGACCAAAGCGGTTCAGGGTGGTCAACACTGTTTTTGATCCTGTCAGTGTTCCCAACCCGAGCCCAAGGGCTTGATGCTTCCAAGGCCTAACTCTTCCTCTGGTGCAGTTGAACACAGCATCCCATGCACCAGCTAATAGCCCAGGAGCATTAAGTGAAGAACACCTAGAAACATGGGAAAAAAATGCAGAAAGCTGATTTTTTTCAGG
>CM068962.1:8029446-8047748 GCA_035128595.1 Eptatretus atami
ATCGACTGAGGCAAACTGAGTGGTAATATTTGGCTTCTGGGCCCTCAGCTGTTCTGATCTCTTCCGAGGTGCTCGAAAACTTGTCACTTTGAATTGCCTTTCGCAATCTAGCAGCATTTTTGGCTGTTTCCCAGTTGCTGGAATTGAAACACTTCAGGGCACGTTTCTTTTCTCCTCTTTCTTTGCAAATTATACAAACGGGGGCGTCATTTGCCATGATCTGTAAATAACAAAACGGCACAGAGACCAATGCATTATTTGCCACATTGTAACAAAAGACAGAGATGGTACGACTCCAGTAGGTAACTTTCAGGGTGAACTCAACATTTTCAAGCACTAGAGTTGGCATTGTAATATTTCACCATAAAAACATGGGGATAGACACCTTATTATTTGTGATATTATCATGCAGTGTTTTTCAGATATTGATGAAAATGGGTGTTTCCACAATGGCGTTGCTGAGTGGGTGAACTAAACATTTACACAGTAAACCATACATTTTCAAGCAATAATGCGGGTGTCAGTGTAATGATTGACCATGAAAACATAGGTGTAGACACCTTATTCGTTATATTATCATGCATATTTTTCCAGATATTGAGCAAAATTGGTTTATCGGTAATGGCGTCACTAATTGAGTGATGGCAGGGGGAAAGCCACGGGTCAGACCCGGCAGCAATGCATTTTTGTGATGTCGGTGGATGACCCCATCAGCCTATGAGGTCAAACGTTCCGGCGCTTTTCACTTGAATAAACCTTCTGGGCTCCTGGACTATAGGGCCAAAAACTATATATAGCATGATATTTGAAAAATGTATTGGGCCGGATATTTTCTTGTGGATCAGGCATTGTGTGGTGGAGGTATGCGCTCTACCGAGTGCCCTTATAGTTCTTGATAGCGTTCGCCACCATCTGCTTGAGCACCAGCTCCTAGAGCAGTCAGGCTTTACACCAAAGAGGTTAACGATTGACCATATTTTTCCCCTTCGGGTCAGGCGAGAGTTTCGGCAGGGGCTGCTTGCAGCCGATGTTGATCTTTACAAAGCGTTCGATTCAGTGAATCGGGATGCTCTCTGGAATATTCTTGGTCTTCGTGGGGTGCCATCAAAACTGATCAATCTGGTACTGAGAGTGCTGTGAGATGTGGTGATACCATCTCCGAGTTATTTCCAGTTGTTACTGGAGTTTGTCAGGGGTGTGCTGGCCCCCACACGTTTCGGCGCTTGTTTGGATTGGATTCTGGGGAGGATGTCGCAGAGATCAAGCTGCGGTGCATCATTTGGGAATGTCAAGATCTCTGACCTTGATTACGCAGATGATGCAGTCATCTTTGCGGAGACTCTTGGATATCCTTTTGGGGGCCTTTGAGGTGCTGAATGAGAAGTCAGAACCGCTGGGATTATGGGTTTCCTGGGTCAAAACTAAGATCCAGGCTTTCAATGAAATCTTGGATGCTGATATCTTGTCTGTACCTGTTTGTGGTGAGGATGTTAAGGTCACGGAGAGATTCACTTACCTTGGCAGCGATATTCATGTCTCTGCTGGCTTTCAACCAGAGGTCAATAAACGTCTGGGTCGGGCCTGGGGAGTCATGGATTCACTGGATCATGGGGTGTGGCGCTGTCGGAACCTGTGCAGGATGACGAAAGTTCAAGTCTTCATGTCCTTGGTGCTTCCAGTCTTGCTCTCTGGATGTGAGACTTGGACTCTGACCAGGAATCTGAAACGGAGACTTAATTCCTTTGGTACCAAGTCTCTTTGGAGAATCCTTGGCTGTCGCTGGTCGGACTTTGTGTCTAAATAGCGGTTGCTGAGAGAGACTCAAATGAGATTTGTTACCTGCATATAGTCCATGAGCGTCAGCTGCGGCTGTCTGGACATGTGGCTTGTTTTCCTGATGCTGATCCTGCTCAACAGAATCTCTCAGCGAGGGAGCCTCGTGAGTAGGGGAGGACAATGGGCCGACCACGTGCCTCGTGGTTGCGGCAGGTTGATTGGCATCTCGGGAAGATGGGGATGGCCAGGTGGTGGTGCCTGGAGTAACAGTTCAAAGTGGACGCAGCGATGTGCTGCTCCGGCGCATGTTCCCATACTTCACCTGACCTGATCTTTCATTCAAGCTTTTGGGCCTCTCTCTGCTTCGGTCTTTCCTGGGAAAGCCACATTTCCAAGCTGGCCTCCAAAGCCAGTCGCTGACTTGGCATCCTCCGTCATGTATAGTTGTTCCTTGGCACACCTGAGCTGCTAACCACATAAAAGCCTTCATCTGCAGCCTGATGAAGCACTGCTCTCTCCACTGGAGTGGTGCTTCTGCTTCACGCTGTGGAAATCAAGTCTTTCAGGATCATTGGTATCTTCCACGATGAAGTTGAATCTGCCTCCCTCACCGCAGGCAGGTTGTTGGTCTTTTTGTCTTCAACCATCTCATCTCTGACCTCCCCCCCACCCCCATTGCTCTTTCTGTGCTCTGTTCCCCCATATATTTCCGCAGGGCGCTCAAGGTCCGCCAAAACCCCCCTTTTGGTGAAACTGCCAAAATCAAGAAACACTGCTCACCTACTCTCTCTCATTCCTCTTTTTTTTCCCGCCTCTGGAACAAACTCTCACACTCTCTTCAATCCCAATTCTTCCTTCAGGTCTTCAAAACAGCTATTCGCCACCATCTCATATCTTCACCCATCTAAAGCCATGATCTTTTTGACCCCCATTAATCCACCCCAAACTCGCTTTCAAATTCCCTGCTGTCCTTACTGAAAGTCTCTGTAGTGTACATCTTGTTTACCCCCGTTTACCCTGCTCCATTCCTCTCCCTTCCACAGATCTAATGTCTCTGCTCCCGACTGTTTTTTGTGCTTCCCTCTCCCACCCCTCTTGTCTCCTCCTTTTGTTTTATGTTGTGTGTGTTATCTCTCATTTGAGTGTCGACAATGTATACAAAAAAGGATGCATTCAGAATGAGGCCCACCTCTGCTGAAAACGATTCCCACCAATGTTGCGATTTTGTGCATTTCAAGATCTTTCTTTGTAACTCCTGGTATCGATGACAGTTTCCTTGACACGCCTGTGGAAAGCTGGCCAAAAATCCATTCTTTCATAACTGCAGCGGCATTGGTCAGCAACTTTGCTTGCATCAATGACTCCGCTGAAAGAGCTGTTTCTCTGATACAGCAGATCAATGGAACAACAAAAGATGAAGATCAGAAAGAATATTTTCTCCATGTGGTTGAAAAGCACAAAAGAGAATTTCTGAGCTGCAGTTGTGATGAACTTTTCAACATATAGATTCTCTAACTCGTTGATTGTAACTTCTGATCTGTGCTTGATTGTTTATTTTGATTAATACTTGTACTTGCATCTTCAAAGAGCTTTGGAGACCTCAAAATCTTTTCCACATGAGGATATTTTGGTTTTGATTAACTTTTTGGTTGGTGAGACTTTGTGATTTTAAAACTTTCATTTTTTGGGACACCCTTGTGGGGACTGTCTGCATTGAACGAACCCTTACCCCAGTTTGCCCTGCTAACAGGCCCATGGCTGCAACCTCCATTAAATAGACCTACAATAATGCTGCTTTGGCAACATTATTGATGAAGTGTTTTTATTTATTTTTTTTTCCTTAACCTCAGGCCTCTTGATTGTTCCCATTGTCTTTATCCAACTGTCAACTTCCTCCCCTTGCTTTGCCTCAGGACGCATTGCCTCAAATGTCTCATAACCCAAATGTGCACACGTTTTCCTCATCTCACGTGTTCAGCTACTCGAACACTGGGAGTGGGAACCCACACGTGTACGAGGCCTCGTCTCAGACTCGCTCTGCTCCCGGCGGGGTAGGTCTGGATTTTGTGGGATGTATCCGAGCCGTCGTGTGCTGTGTGGCTACATACGTTTTAAAAATTCCGCCGGAATCCCCCCGCATTCCAATATTATCTTTCTCTTCCACACACCCTGATTTGTCCCCCCTCCACTTCCAGGTGCGTGAGACTCGGCGACAGTGTCGTGACAGTGAGACGGGGATCGAGCAGATGGCGATAGGCCACCACATCCACGACCGTGCACACGTGTTGGAACGATCCCGTAACCGGCGCACGGGCTCGGCCGAGCAGCACAGCGAGCTTGTAAACCTTGACGAAGGTGGGATGTGAAAATTATTTTTTGCTTTAAAATGGAAAACCATAATGGATTTGGTTGATATCCCTGCATGAGATTTACTTGATCCATAGAAATTGACTGAGCGCTCACTTGTCGACTCGGCATTTAGTGGGATGGTCGCTGGGGAAACTACGTAAGAGATCACATGACTCAGTGTACCAATTGTAGGCCTACAGAGACATGACAGAAGTAAATAGACACCATGATTTTAAAATAATTTATTTATTGAACATTTGAAGTACATTTGATCCATTTTAATACATACACTAGTATTTGGTAGACTTGCCATTTGCAGATTTCAACGCTTTTACTCTTTCAGGCATCGAACTAACGAGTTCCAAAATTCTCTCTCGTGGGATTTCTGCCCAGGATTCACACACAAGGTTTAGCAATTCTGCCCATGATGTTGGTTTCCTGGACTTTTTCCGCACATCTCGATCCAATGTGGCCCAGAGGTGTTCAATGGGATTCATGTCAGGAGACTGACTTGGCCATGAAAGTTGCTTGATCCCATTTCTGTTCTGCCATTCCTTGGTATTTTTTGCAGTGTGCCATGGAGCTCCATCTTCCACGAACAGTGTTGTTTTTGACCATCTGACCAGTGGAGAAGACAGGGAGACATCCATCCTCAAGGATAGAAATGAATACCGCAGAGTTGTTAACACACTCCACAACCTCTGACTGACCAGTGATCCAGATTGCTCCCCACACCATCACTGAAAAACCACCGTGTTTGACAGTTGGCTGCAATCGGTTCAAAGAGAACTCTTGATTGGGAAGTCTCCAGACCCATATGCGTCCACTCTCAGAAAATTGAGCAAATTGGAATTCATATGAAAAAATGACAGTTTGCCAAAACTTCAAGGGTCTGGTGGTCATCTCATCAGCCTACTTCTTTCCCCTTTGAATGTTGGCTGGTCTAAGAAGAGGTTTTCTCCTAGCTGCTCTCCAACAGTAGCCCAGTTGATGAAGGTATTGCACAGCAGTTCTTGGGCTAAGTTGGACCTGCTCTGCAACATCTGCTGCCTTGCAACAGGGAGTTTTCTCAATGGACCGCTTGACAGCTCAGACACCTTTCTGAGGGCCCTGGTCGACCAGAACAGGAACCTGTGGATGCCTTGCCTTTGCTGGTGAATTGCACAATCACCCGATTGACTGTAGAAAGTGGAATGCCAAGGTTCTGGCCATCTGACGCTGGCTGACTCCACCTTCTGATTGGCCAACAATTCGTCCTCTGAAAATCGGAAAGGTCATGTGCTCCCTGGGTTCGAGGCATAGTTAATTGTTGTACAAGACCCCGGAACTTGTTTCTGCAAATAAATAGTTTAATATTAGTACAAATCACTGAGTGAAACTTGCTTTGTACAGATGAAATGAATAAATTTAAGGTGTCTATTTACTTCTGTCATGTCTGTGTATATTGCTCCTGGAAGCTATATTAAGTATGATCTTGCATATATTACTCTTCGATTTCAACAAACATTTGTGTGATCACCAGATGAAGCGGTGGCATTCGATGACGAGTGGCGTAAATGCACCGGGCAAAGAACTTCCCCGGGAAATCGCATCAGGCATCGTGGGAACCGGGATCCTCAACTCGCGATCACCGATGGCACCGCCCTCAATCGCTATGACTGGTAGATGGGCCTGTCTGTCAAGGCCTGGCCCCACCCTCATTCTTCCTTGGCAGCAATTGATTGGACTGTTGCAGCATAGCCTCTGTCAGTCCCTTTCTCCGTTGATTGAAGCTGTAGTTAGATATTTTTTTTTTGTCCCAGTCATTTTTCAGTTACGATGTGAGTTTAAAAAGTCGTCATAAATGGACGGTGGGTTGTTTGGCGGCGTCGAAGGCAATGTAACCCGAAGTGGTTCAGCAAAAATCCTTTCCAATTCCACGCGTTTTTTTATTTTATTTTTGTGGTTCTTGATGTTTTGGGCATCGTGAGTGGCCTTTGAGGCAGTGCAGCCATTTACAGGTTTAAGTTCACCTTTCAAACGGTATCTGTTGGTCAATTTAATTGGTATAGTTTGGAAACTATAATTTATTGATATTATTATCACCGGTATACATCAGTTGATGTGTGGACAAGCTAACAGCTGTTTGTACATTGGAGGAGCTGTGGTTGAATTTTTGGAATGATCTTGGAGGAGAATGGGTGGGCCAGGGGACAGAGGAGGATGGGTTGTGGAGCCTGAGGAAGTGTGGGACGAGAAAAGGGAAACGTGATGGGTTGTGACATGCTGGTTGGAGTACGAGGATGCGGTGACTCGCCGGTTGGAGTATGAGGATGGGTTGTGGAGCCTGAGGGAGTGTGGGATGAGAAAAGGGAAACGTGATGGGTCGTGACTCGCCGGTTGGAGTACGAGGATAGGTTGTGGAGCCTAAAGGAGTGTGGGACGAGAAAAGGAAATTGTGATGGGTTGTGTCGTGCCGGATGGAGTACGAGGATGGGCTGGGGGACCCTAGCGGGAAGGGTATAGGATGATATTGTACGATGTGTAGCAGGTGTATATCGAAACCTGAAATGTTTTTGCGTCGTAAGCATTGCGTTTATGTGCGGCCTATTGCTGGCAGCACAGGGAGCCCGTACAGTCCTGTAATGTTCCCTTTGCTTAGTTCTGTCTCGACACGATTACCAATAAATGTTTTGGTTCTGTTTTGCTCATTGCCTCTGCCACGTTCTCGTAATCCTCACATTTAGCTTTTATAATGGTGCACTAATTTTATCCATTAACACTAAATATTGATCAAGGTTGCTCAAGTTGGAATGTTATACAGTATACACTGCTGTTGAAAAGTCTTGGACACATGTTCAGGAGTTGCAAGGAATGGATGTTTTGAGCATGAACAATTTAATCAAATCCTTTGTTAGTGTGTTCTACTGTTAAATCCTCTGCCACCGCAGGGAGAAAGAGGTTATGTTTTTACCCCTCAGCCTGCACAAAAACAGACGATCTCAAAAACTTGTGGATGGATCCGGATGAAATTTTGTGGACAGGTTCGGTGTGTGACAAGGACGAAGTGATTAGATTTTGGTGAAGATCCAGATCCGGTTCGGACTACTAGAAATTTTAAGTGATTCTTCACCATTGATAGATCGGGCCAAAATGATATGGAGCACAATATCTCAAAAAGTTATGGACGGATTCGGATGAAACCTGGTGAATACGTTGGGTGTGTGACAAGGACAAATTGATTCGATTTTGGTGAAGATCCGAATCCGGATCAGATATGAGAATTATTTAATTTTGATAGTGATTCCTCGCCATTGAGAGGTAGGGCCAAAAACGATATGAAGCCCGATATGTTCTCACGGATCGGGCAATGCGTGGCGGAGGTAAGCGCTTTACCGAGTGTCCTTTCAGTTAATACAGATTTGTTTGGGTGAGAAGAAACCAAGTTTGTTGATGAGTGATCTTTAATTCATGTTGATTAGAATCTTCAAAAATTTGTAATTACAACTCAAAGTAAGCTATACACGAGCAGTGAATATGAAGCGTTGTCGTAACTAATCAATCACATACCAATCAAATCTAATTAACCTGCACATGAAAAGTGGGGTTAACCAATTGGTTCACCTTGTCTGTGTTGCAATTGCAAACAGTAATTTATGATCGAGGAACAAGTTGAATTCAATTTAATGTATTTTCAACACTAATGGGAAAACAAGCCTGCAGTTTATTTGTATTTTGGTTCTGAATACCTTTCTGAGAGCCCTTTACCTTTCCCAATCTTTCGTCCCAATCGCATATGCGCACAGAGTAAGGTAACTTTAAATATATATATATATATATATATATTGTTGTAGATCTCCGCCCGTTCGGCGTGCGCACGACCTTTTCAGCCCAATCCAGGCCGCGCGTCCAGCGAACGCGCAATCTAGTCGTAGCTTCCGGACAAATGCCGAAACCCAGCTACGGGTGTTTTTAAGACGCCATAAACTAGCCAATTCCTCTGTCCACGCGCTACAGGGTCGGTCGCCGAATTGTCGATGTACCTAATTATTCGCGCGGACAGAGATACTGGGAGTTTATACCTCGACGGGACCTGCACGAAAACGAGCCGCTTAAGCGGCTCGTTCCGTATGTGAATCCTGAGCGGTTATATATCGCCAAGTCCCGTCGGACGAGATTATTATGTTTATCGGCTTTAATTAGCCAATTAATTCCCCGAACGCTCCATGGCAGTCAATGTGAGGAAAGGGACGCAATGAGCAAGTGAAATTCAACAATGGGGGACATTTATTTGAACACAGGCATGCAAGCAATGAATGAATGGGGATAGGGGACAGGACACGAGCAAAAGCCTACAGCCGATGTCTATTATGCAATGTACATACAGGCACTTAACAACGATTCTATTTAAGGACAAGGCACCACAGACTTTCATGCAAAACTCAAGAAAGAAAGAACCGGGCTTGTGAGCCTTTAATGTACTCAGGGCCGGGATGAACCCGAACAGGCCCTGAGAGACCGGGCCGGCTACCTGGCCACCCTCGTGGTGACTCGATGGTCCTTTTTATCGGCGACCCCTGGTGTCTCCGTTCGGCCCGGTGCGTTGCGAAGCGCCAGTCGCTTGGGCGGCTTGATGAGCAGCTTGTACGGTTCTCCTCGGTCGTCCGGCCTTCACTGCGGCCTGGCCTAGCCGACGACGCGCTGGAGGAGCGAACGGGTCTCGACCCCGGCTTCCTGCTGGCAACCCTTCCACTTCGAACTCCAACGGCTCAACTCCTGCCGGTGGCTCGGCGTCTCTCCAACGGCTCTCAACTAACCGCTCTCCAACCCAGCGAACAACAAACTCCACACGGCTCAACTCCTGCCGGTGGCTCGGCGTCTCTCCAACGGCTCTCAACTAACCGCTCTCCAACCCAACCAACCACTCCTTGTCGGCGAGCGAACGCGGCCCTTTATAGCCCCAAGGGGAGGGGCCGCGGTGGGCTTTGCCACCCGAAATCAGCGCCCTCCCCCTTTTCACCTTTGAACCTTCACCCAGGCTGGATCCGCCCCGATCAAACGCGGACGTGGTGGAAATCGCCATCAAACGCGGACGTGGTGGAAATCGCCATCAAACGCGGACGTGGTGGAAATCGCCATCAACGCGGACGTGGTGGAAATCGCCATCAAACGCGGACGTGGTGGAAATCGCCATCAAACGCGGACGTGGTGGAAATCGCCATCAAACGCGGACGTGGTGGAAATCGCCATCAAACGCGGACGTGGTGGAAATCGCCATCAACGCGGACGTGGTGGAAATCGCCATCAAACGCGGACGTGGTGGAAATCGCCATCAAACGCGGACGTGGTGGAAATCGCCATCAAACGCGGACGTGGTGGAAATCGCCATCAAACGCGGACGTGGTGGAAATCGCCATCAAACGCGGACGTGGTGGAAATCGCCATCAAACGCGGATGTGTTCGTTGAGTTGTTATTGTTATTGTTAAAATAAAAGATAGAGAAAGAATAACGGCTAACTCAAAGTGCACAGCCCGGCACACGAATAATTCCCTTTATACATCGGTGGGGAAATCTAACCTGGAACACACACTTACCGAAATAACTGACCTCTGGGGAACCTGACTGGTGTTCTGTGAATTTCCACAACCGTAACAATATATATATATATATATATATTTTTTTTTTTTCAACTCTACCTCTCTGAAACAAAAATTGAAGATCATTCGAAACAGGAAACTTAGTTTTTGGGGATGTCATAAAGGAGACGCAACAGGCATTAAGAAGTAATTTAACATGTTATAAGGTGGTGGGCAACAGGCATTAAGTAATTTAACATGTTATAAGGTGGTGTTAAAGATAATGTGGTGGTGGTAAACCTAAAAAAAAAAAATCTTAAAACCTTTAAAATTTTATTTCAATTTAATTATATATTTGAACACCAGAACAAACGACCATATTGGCACCTTCTGTTTAGCAGGACTTGGACAAAATATTTCATCATCTCACCCAATCAAATTTGTCACTTGCAGACCCCTTTTTTTCTCTCTCTCTGTGGGGTAAGGTATTCTATGAGCATTCTACTTCATTCAGTCAGGTGTTCCTTTAGCCACAATTCTATAGAGAAAACAACTCGGCTAATCCTGATCAATCCATATTCTGCAGCAGGAAAAGTGGGCTTTTAGCTTTATGGTGCACAGAGGAACACCACCTGCTCAGATCTCAATATCAAGCAGTTTTGGACAAAGAAGTAAAGAATCCCATCAAGTTAAATGATCTTTGGAAGAAGTGTGGAGGAGCACCATTCCAGAAGTGGAATGGCACTCAGGAGAGCGCATACCCCCACCAGGCTCAACAGTTTACATTATGTATCCCACTGATGCGTCAGATCTGGATCTGGACCTGAACCTAAATCGAATCGGCTTGTTCTTGTCACCTAACCAACTCATCCACAGTGTTTCGAGATATGGTGCTCAGACAACCGGGTGAAAACATAATGTCCGTCCACTTTCAGCAGTGGAGGTAATTATTTGAGTGTCCCTGAAAATTTCAATGGTTTTAAAGGAAAATGGTGGATACAACCAAACTCAGTTGAAATCAAGGTATATCTTAAGATTTTTGTTTATTTGTGTGTGTGTACATTATTCTTGGCTAAACCGTCGCACCGAGAAGCTCCAAATTTTAGGTGTTACTTAAGAATCTGAGCAAGGTTTTAATCTTCCACATGTTTGCCTTAAATTTGGACTACCCAAGATGGCTTTAAAGTGTATATTGGGATGGGGGGGGGGGTTCAGGTAACTGCCACCAGCCCACAGGGAAAAGGTAACCACCCTGAGGTCAATAACTTCAGCTTGTCAATGCCTAACATCTCAAGACCACTCCTACCTTAAATAACTTCAAGTAGCTGTATACTTTTTTCCAAAGCACCCCAGCAAGTTGTGTATGAGTTATTTGAATAAGATTATTTACATTGAAGAAAGTAACAAGCCTGGTGTTGGCTTAGGATCCTGAGGTCAAGCCCTGTTGGCTGCTGAATGAACACCAGGTGGGGATGACAGCCTGTCATCCTTCCAAGGTCAGCAAAATGAGTACCACTGTACGCAGAGGGGCACAGCATCAGCAGCACAGTCATGCTTCTAAAAAAAATGACCTACCATACGCAAATACAGATTGAACAAAGTTTTTCCTTTCAATTCAGAATATAAAATGCAAAATGTCGAAGATTTACACAGCTGTGTACTTGAGGAAGATCCTCCAGATTAAACTTGATCTTCCTCGCTTTCATTTCAATGAATTTTAAACCAACCCAAGATACATTTGATTACACAAAGTTTCTGCACTTGCTGTGAATCAATCAAAGAGTTGTTGGTGTCTTCATGAAGATACCATGTCTCACCACAAACCACCCTGTGCTTTCCTGAGGCGTCTCCATTTCGTACTTGTGGTTTCATATAAAGATGTCGCTTCAACAGTCACTGTGAGTATGATCATGATGGCCACTTGGTTTGGAAATCACCTCTTAGAAAAACCTTGATCTCATTCACTTGTATCCAAGAGCCATTCTCAAAGATTAAAATAAACCAATGTCACCCGTAGGGTGACCCGTATCTTGCCAAAAGGTGACCACGTGTGACTTCTTTAGGTCACACTGAGGTGAACAGAGCTGCTATCCACCAGGAGCGACTCCTTGAGGAATATCTGCCTACGAGAGATTCCGATGAGAATCGTTCTACAGAGTAACATGAAAAATATGTGTTTGCCTCATAACGTCACCAAATGACGTCATAATGTCTCAAGCTTGACATATCTAGAAAGCACTCATCAAGGTGTTCAATTGAGGTCCTACACGTATGGTTCCTAAAACTTGAAAATTTGACCTTGGGGTCAAATATGTTGACCTCAGGTGCTAACCATGAAGGTCAAGCGCCAATCGCCACCAAAAACTAATCAGCTGAGCGCCAGACATATACGAACTTCCCAAAGTTTAGACGATTCGATTAAAATTACTCAAAAAATAAGGGTTTCGTCGACTCCCTGATTTGCGACAGTGACTTGACCTTTGACCTTGACCTTCAAAATTTTATGCGCTGAAAGGACCTCTTAAGGCCTCTGATATGCGAAGTTACAAAAATTTCCAATGATAACTGTGCTCTGCAGAGTGATTTATACGTGATTACAGAAAAAAAAAACAAATAAAAAACACATGAAGGTCAAGGCCAATCGCCACCAAAAATTAATCAGCTGAGCGCCAGACCATGAACTATATTCCCATGAGTTTGAAGACGATCCGATCAAAATTCTCAAAATAAGGGTTTCGTCGACTCCCTGATTTGCGACAGTGACTTGACCTTTGACCTTGACCTTCAAAATTTTGTGGCTGAAAGGGACCCATAGGCCTCTGATATGCGAAGTTACAAAAATTTCCAATGATAACTGTGCTCTGCAGATTTTTATACGTGATTACAGACAAACAACAACAAAAAAAAACATTAAAAAAAAAAACATACAAGCTGACTAACATATCTTGCAAAAACTCTTCGTTTGGCAAGATAATAAGGTTCATTACATTTTATAACATGAAAGTGTTTTTGCACAATAAAAGTGAATAACCTGATTTGGGCAAAACAAAATTCTTACCTGTATGGATGTCCAAATGCTGTTTGCATTTGATCTTTAAACCTGAACCAGTGTAGAGCTTATGGCAACAGAAAGCATTTAATAACGTTCATATCAAGGCCTTAAAAACTAGCCCATGAATTTGGTGCACCATCTTGTAAAGTAGTGCAGCCATAGGCCTTTTGCTTCCTGTCATTCTCCCAAGCACCATGTGAGTGATGTAATCAGGAGGTTATGCTTGTTGACCATTTGTGCCATCTCGTTCCCAAAAATCTCCTTGCTGGATTCCAATCTGCAACGTACCAGTCACTCAAATGTTCCATCTTGAAGATGAACCACGCTAGGTGAAGGTACATCGGTGTGTAAGGGGCACAGACAGCAGAGTGGGATAGAGCAATCCTTTCATATTCTCATCAAGCCCCACCAACCACATCCTTCATCGAGGGCAGCAAATTGGTAAAGCAAGTTTGATTTCTGGTTCAGCCAAGAAAAATCTTAAGATGTACCTTGATCTAAGCTAATAACGAGTAGTTATATCCACCCTTTAACTTTAAAACCATTGAAATTGTCAGGGACACTCAAATAATTACCTCCACTGCTGAAGGTGGAAGGATGTTGTTTTCACCCGGTTGTCTGAGCTTTATATCTCGAAACGCTGCGGACGAGTTGGTTCGGTGACAAAAACAAGCCAATTCGATTTAGGATAGTCAGGATCCAGATCTGACCCATCAGTGGTATACATCATGTAAAGCGTCGAGCCTGGCAGAGGTACGTGCTCTACCAAGTGCCGCTCTAGTTATGGAACGGTGCTCCACACTTCTTCCACGGATAATTTAACTTGCTGGGATTCGTTTTTTATTTTGTTCAAAATCTAAAACTGCTTGTGATATTGATGTGAGCAGGTGTTCCTCTATACACCAATAAGCTAAAACCCCATACAAAGACAACTCAAGCAGCAATCAACCACTTTAATTCAACTCTTGAGTGGAAAAATCCCCAAACTCGATTTTCAATCAATCTTGTAAATAATTCAACAACAAATTGCAAACGGAGGATTCCAGAAATTTTTCTTCCAAAAGCAAGCAGATTAAAAACAAACTTTAGAAAGTCAAATGCTGTATACATTGCTACAAAAACCTTCAGGCTGTTACCCCCAAAAGATCAATAAATCAACTTCATTAACACAACAGCATGGGCTCAGATCGCAGTTGTTCTCGTAGACGGGCCAGCAAGGCGATGCTCGAGTCGACCCAGGTGCAGAGTCGAGAGTCAAGTTGACACACCAAGTTGTCACGTGGCACGCGTGTCAATCCAAAACGCACACCTGGCAACGTGACCGTCATTTCCACGAATTGGTTTGGACCTCACTCGATCCAAAACATGGCCGTACCGGCTAACGTCATCACCGTTAGATCGAAGTCGTAAGCTGACCCGACGCAAGAGGTCATGGATCGGGGATAGGAAGGCAAACGGAAGAGAGCCTCCCTTCCATATCATTCCCTTGACCTCTGGCACATGGCACGGGCTGGAAATAAAACAAAGGGGGAGGAAACCAGGTCCAGGAGTCAGGGTGGTCCAGTCAGCACGCACACTCAAATTCAGAGGGTAACACCCAGGGTGTACCGAGCACACTGCGGTCTTAAGGGAGCAATAATGAACGAAAACCCCATCACCTATACATCCTCACGAATCGATTAGAAAACAGCGAAGGTCACACCTCATCTCAGTCATCCTTCGTGTGCCGATGTTTGGACGGAAGCACCACACGGAGTAACGGCAGCACCAAGAGCACTGCGATGAATATCAAGTGACCAACAAAGTAGACAGAACTGTACACCTGTAAGGAAATGTAGCAAATGGAGGAAAGGAACGAGTCCAGAAAATAAATGAAAGCGGTTTCAGAGTTTTAGGATATTGCAGAAAAATTAGGAAAGCAGAGGCGGCAACAACTCACCCTGAGCCACTTCTCCCAGGAAAACAGGCAGAAAGGCACGAGGGGATAGCTAAGAAACATCATTTGGAAGAGGTAGAATGAAGGGTAGAGGAGCAAGCGTACAGGCCACAAAGATGTGACCTCCTTCAACTTGGGAATACTGTCCACAAACTCCAGCGTCTGAGAAAAACCATCACACCAAAGAGGTATTCAGTCTTGTCTCATCACATAATTGATATCTACCTGTCTCGTATCTTCTCATTAAACTGGGTGTCCTTTCAGCTATCATGAGGTGGTGGATGTTAAGATCCCACAGTCTCTCTCTCTCGGAGAGAAGGTGAATTAAAGCCCAGTACCCTGAACGTATTTGATTCCTGGTGTGACGATCTGAGAAGGTAAATGTAAACCACCCAGTGCAATCACTGCTGGGGCTACTTTAGCAGCACCAAACAAAGGAAGAAGAGAGGGGAGGGAGGGGGGGGGATGGCATAATGGTCATAAATGGAAATGAAGGGTCCGTGGACGGCAGCTTTCATTCACCTGCCTTTCTGTAACGATGAGCAGCTCCAAAGAAAGCACCAAAGTACCCAGAAGCAAGCCATGCCAGACTGCAAGGAACATCAGGTAACGCCTGTGATAACAAGCTTGTTACCAAAGGAAACGCAGTCGTTTGAACAGGTACTGGGGAAAGGTTGGTAGTTGGGGGGCCAGACATAAGCTTTGGTAATAGGTGGGTGGGTGGGTGGCGGGCAGATATGTGGACTGTTTCCTGCCAGCTGTGGTGGAGGGGGGAGGGGCACGGCAGACGTGTGACTGTTACTGGCAGGTGGTGGGGATAGATACATGGATGGGCTGCTGGCTTGAGTGGGGGGAGGTGAGAAAGATGTTGAACGTGTTGCTGGTGGGCAGGTAGTGACTGGGGGAGAAATGAGCACACAAGGACCATTTCCTGGGGGGAGACAGACCATCAGATGGGTGGGGGGGGGGGCAGTGGGCTATGGGAGGTTGGAGAGAAGATGAGAGACAAACTTTTGGTGGGTGGAGATCGGTAAACATGTTGCGGAGGTGGGGGTTGAGGGAGAGCAAGATGTTTGCTGAAGGTGGTTGAGTGGTGTGTAGGCTGAGGTGGTTGAGTGGGTGTTGGCTAGATATTGGATCGGATTGCTGCGGAAGGTGGAGGAGTAGGAGGGTGGAGGAGTGAGGGGGGTGGGGGGGTATAGATGTGTTCTGCTGCAGGTGTTTCACAGTAACAAGGCTTTTGCAAAATCGTACCTTGATGATGAATTAATCCGGCACCGAAGGTGGATGAGGTTATACTTTACGCTGTTTGTGAGGCTAAGAGAGACAGAGAGACAGAGAGACAGAGAGACAGAGAGAGAGAGAGAGAGAAAAACTATTTCAAAACATTGTGCATGGAATATGAAAAAATTTGAGTGGAAGAGTTGGGTAGTTGACAAGAACAAGCCGATTCGATTTTGGTTCATGTCCGGATGCAGATCTGGCCTCTCAGTGGGATACAAAACGTAAACTGTTCACCCTGGCAGAGGTATGTGCTCAACCGAGTGCTGTTCTTGTTTCTTATGTAATGACTATGGTACAAGGTGTGCACACGAATAGTTCCCCAACCTGGCTGCCCAGCTGTTGGTGTTGGTGTTGAAGGAGATGATTTTGCCTGTGAAGTGGACTGTACTCTCGAACAGCATGATGCGGACGTTGCTACAAGCATCCCAGCCGTCGGAGGCCCACCCCAGCTTGGGGTTTATCTGCTTTTCGGGAACGGTGTTGGTGCCGGTCCAGCCAAGGCCCGTGAGAATGCACACCCCTTCCTGAGTGTGGTGGGGGGTGGGGGGGCACAAAAAAAAAGAAGCGCAGGAGATGAGACTGAGGTCCATAAAATACCTCCGCAAATAAACTATCCGTTAATGAGGGATACACGTGCGTCCCAAAGCAAATGTGTGCATGTTGACAAGGCATGTACAGTGTTACACGTACCGCAATAAGCCAGCAGCTCACATACTTGTACAAGGCAAACTTCCCCCAGAGAGCTATGTACACGCAGCGGAACCAAAATGGCTGCTCCTGAAATCAAGACGACATGTAGAATGGTCACAAAGGCCGAGTCACTGATTCCACCCCGACTGACGCTGTTGCAGTGAAACACAAAGTGTGTCGGAGGAGCAGGCAGGTAATGTAAACATGGGTTTAAAAGAAAAGGTAGAAAGAGAAGCTGTGTAGTAAGAGATGTTGTGACGATTACGTGAAAGCAACTATGAGGGCCGTTGATAAAGTCCTTCGAAGATTCTCGATTGTCCAAGACACGCCAAGTTTTAGCTTTCAATATACAGTCTATATGTACCAGCAAGGTACCTGTGCTGTGCACGGAGGGGGCTGGACAGCCGGTTCGTTGAAGGACTTGGGGAAAAATAAATAAATAAACTTACTTCAGCTGACCCCAACAGAAGTAAGGTGGGTAATATTTCTATGATGTCACAATATGGCGAATGTGCAAATGCCGAATCCGTGAATGTCACGGGTGGAAACCCTCACATAATTTCCTCGTTCTCCTTAAAACTCGATCTCTATATTTTCATTCCACAACAGCATCATTCTAATCACAAATTAATACTACACCATTAATAGAACAAAATAGAAACACTCGTCAGGTAAACGAATGAAGACACCGTTCTCAACGAACGTAATCAGCGGATGAATCTGACGGTGAGAAAGGATGGAAAAAAAAAAATAAAACACACGCACAGATCAAAAATTTAAATTAATTGTGTTGAGAATTTAAGAAACTCCCATCACCTTACAATGGACAAGGGGGGGGGGGTTCCGTTTGGTATCAGAATCCAACAACAAAAAAATTACAATCGAGTCTCTGAGTCCCACTTCAAGGTGTATCAACAATTTGCTGCAGGATTGCAGAATTCTACTGCATGGCATCCACAGGGAGGGATGTATATTTGCTGTGATTTTGTACGTTCGCAGGCAGCAGTTTTGCACTAAATTCTTGCAGCCGCAAGATACAAGCTCGGCACAGACCATGGGCACAGCCGGCAGAGTCATCCAGACAACTTCGCGTCCATCTTCTGTTTCTCTCCATCCCCTGTTGACGATGGCAATCCAACATTCTCTTGATTGCTGCAATCATCAGCCCTCAACCACACCGTGGCCTGGTAATAAGCTATTGCATAATGTAACTGGAGCACATCCTTCATTGGTGGAAGATTTTACATCTCCTTTTCACCTTTCCTGAACATGTCAAGCCTGGCTTTGTCAACACCAGCACTGTAGTCAGGAGCAGAGTACAGGCGGCAGACAAACTCTTCAATTTCTTCTGTTGAACCATCACAACCAACTCCATTCAGGAGGTGCGGATGTTCGATGATCACTTTCCAGCAAGTTTGTTTTTGCCAAATGCCGTGAAAGATGATGATGTATCTGACCCAGTCAGTGCATGGAATCCCAAAAGGTTCTCCTTAACCAGACGTGATCATTTTTCAGAGATCTCGTGCACTGAGTAGCAACATCTGTCACGAGCGGTTCCACTGACCATCCAAACAGCAGGAGTTTCTTGAAAGAAGTGAAATGGAAGAAGCAAGACATCGGTATCTCTGCAAAATACCATGATGTGATCATGTTGTGGGC
>CM068962.1:8080116-8099252 GCA_035128595.1 Eptatretus atami
GACTTATAGCATAAAATTAAATTTATAAAGCACTAGCAACCATTATAATTGAGAGTACATTAATATAATTATTTTTCTTCCACACCATCATGCCACGTCTTACATCCTGATGCCTGGTGTTGGCTTAATGGCTCGGGTGGCGGGCTTTGGATCCTAGGGTCCTGAGTTCAAATCCCGCTCAGCTGTTGAATTAACACCAGGTGGGGAACTCTGCCTGTCATCCTTCCGAGGTCGGCAAAATGAGTGCCAGCATGCTGGTATACTGTGTCGGAGTGGCGACCCGTCCAAGATTATGCCCAATAGCCGGAGACTGCTTAAGCAGCACCAACGCTCTGCACAGAGTGTGGTCCCAATCTCCTCTCCTCCTTCTATCCCTTGAGGTATAAAAAGGTCTGTACACCTGGCCAACATGTTGTACAGAGCAGGTCCCTTGAGCTTGTATACAGATTTTGTCCCACAAAGCACAGCCTGCATCCATTGGCAGGCTTTATGTAGATTTCTTTGCCCACTGAACCCTCATACAGATGAGCTCCAACTCCTGTACTTTCACATCGGCCAAAGGTACAGACGTGTCAGATATTTGCCAGGACACACATAGCACAGAAGGTAACCTCTTGAGATATCACTTTGTTCACTACATGGAGACGAAAAACACATCAAACCGATATCGACAGTTAACGCTGCTGCTCACGGAATACGAAGAACATCTGGCCTTCGTATCACAACCCTTCCCACGAGATTTATCCTCACCTTTTGGGAGGATGGCCTTGTTGGTCGGTGAGGCGGCTACCCACCAGGTCCCGAAACCTGCGCAGGCCAAACTGAGGCCCAACCAGGAATCCACCGAAGAAGAATGTGAAGGAGAAGAGTTCTTCACAAGTGGGTGGCTGCGAAACTGCCATCACAGTCTGTTCAGCAGTCAGCTTCTCCTGCAAGTCATCTACTGCAATCGGTCTTTCATTTTGTGTGGTACAAAAGATTCTCTTTAAAAACATTACAATATTACAGGGATAAATATTATCGTGGTAATATTACAGGGAAAAAGATTTTTTTTTTACTGGACCTGGGGTCAACTCACCACCCGATATTCCCCATTGGGCACAATGCGGTAGATGGGAGAAACATGAACCCGAAGAAATGAGGGATGAGGATCATGCAAGTTTCTATCCTCGGTGTTTGTGTACCCCCTGATCCACATATTTGGCCCCTCACCCAATACCTATGCCATGACCCAAGAGAACAAACACTGATGATGGTCCTGAAAGAGTAAACAATTTAGGTTGAAGATTCTTGGTGATGAGGTGTGCCACAGCACCCCCCCCACCCACCCCACCCACCCCACTCCCCTCCACGATAGCCTCATCTGAACTCGCAGGAGATAATCGGCCAAATATGGTGAAACTTGTGTGGCAAGAGCTCATTAAAGACTTTCAGGAGTACTGCTACACCTGTCGGTCACGTCCGAGTGGCCGTCACGGAATTGAGACGGCGATGGAGTGCAAGTTGTCAGAAAGTCGAGCTCGATATACTGGGACTAACACGTCCACTGACATAGGGAAAGGAATAAGACTCCTACAACAGAACTACCAAAACGAACTACCATGTTACACGATGCTGCTCACGGGTCGGTTACAATCCCTCAAGTTAAATTCGTCAGTGTGAGGTGCGGCCCAGCTACCGGGGTGTGGAATGTGGTCTAAACATACTTACTTTGGGCTTCCCTCCATCATAGTAATCAAAAGCCACACCTGTTTGGCACAGACATTGGGGGGGGGGGGGGGGGGGGTGGTCTTGATGAATGTAAGAAGTGGTCATAATTGAAAAAAAATGGATAAATAAGTAAAAGATACCCTTTCCAGATGATTACACAAGATCATGAGAATCACTAAATCCAATAAATTAATTTAATAAACGAACTCGCTCATTATCCTTTCTCTGATGCAATCACCACAATCACCACCACCGAGTAACATCATTTGCTGCAATCTCTCTGCTCTTCCCTGAACTATCTCATTGACACATCATGGCGCACAAAATCGCAACCCAATCAGCTCCGAGCATAGAATGTGAACCCAAGGGCCTATCTGATAGAAAGCAAAGTTACAAGGTGGTACGACTGTTGGGAAAGTGAAGAGGCGTACCAATCAACCTGAGCGTGAGCACACACTGAGGCATTGTCCAGTTTATGTCGTAGCTGTCGGTTGCCATGTAGTAGTAGCCTAGCAACAGGTATCCCTTAGCAGGGCGATCAGTAATATGGGACGAGAGAAATGAGGGGGGAAGAAAAGCAAATAAGGTTTGGTGGAAAGGTAATGGCACAAACAAATGCTGTTAAGAGTTGTTAAATCAAGCAACAGGGTGGGGCCAAACTCAAGGGGGTGGGGCCAAAAAAACCCAAAAACCAGCAGAAGTACATTCCGCACCATTTGAAAGGTTAGCGTGACGGCCACAAGCATGACTGTCGGTCCAAGGACGTGGATAAGTTGCCACTGCACCACGATACAGATAGCAGGGTGCAACAATCCCCAACCTGCACACACAAGCACATACCACCTGAATGAACAAAGTACCTGGTCAAACAGGGTGTTCAACATGAGTACGTGAGCATAAATTCCCTGTGGCGCTATGGAAGCGATACATTTGAACAGCTTTGTCATCATCATCATCATCATCATCATCATCATCATCGCCATAGCTACCACAGGCCCGGTTAGCTCATGTATCTCACGTTACGGGTATCACATGCCGTATGTGAAAATGCCAAGCATCATTAAATTGTGGAGATGGTACCAGGCAGGAACACCAACATATTATTATTATTAATGTCTGACAAAGGTAAGAGCCAAAGCAAAGGCAAAATGTGTGGAGAATGTCATGCAAGGCCTCTCACCAAAGTTAAAGTAGGCCAAGCACAGGCCTGTGAGTATGTAGAAGACATGATGAAAGGCGGGCTTGCATCCAAACAGTAACGTGCGTTGGATTGCTGCCAAAGGATAACCTGCAAAGGCAACATCGAGGGGTACAGGGCAAGGAGGCATGGTGGGGTTAATCAAGTAACGGAGAACCGGGCAACTGGGGGTTCTTTCACCGGCCCAGAGGCTGAACAAACAGAAGGGATAACCTGACATCTCGCTCTCAGAGTTTCACATGAATAATGCAAGTGGTGCTGTAGCACAGTCAGCATGGGCCAAATGTCCTGCACAACCCAAAGTTCGTTTTCATCGAAAAAAACTACAAGCTCCGTGCCTGCGAAGAGCACAATCACACAACACAATACCAACACCACCACCACCACCACACAATACATGGCGTTTCAAAAGTCTGGAATCAGAGGAAACATTTTTAATTTTTTTTTTTTTTACATTTCAGAAAAGAAGAACACCCCAACGGTGAATTGCACCAATCAAGAGAATGTGGAACTTGTGTTGCTACACATTTCCGGAAAGAGTCAGAGGGAAGCATGTCAGTAGTTTCATGAAAAGCACCCCACAAGGCCAATGCCAAGTCAAGGATTCGTTTCAGAGACCAGAAGTGCTGCTGATAAGCCAGGCAGCGGTTGCCAGAAGTCCAAGGAGATCCTTGAGAAAAATTGATGAAGACGTTGGAGTTCGCTATTCTTCTGTTTTAAGGTGATGTTCGTTCAACAGCTTCATGGAGATGATACCGAGAGAACAATGGAATTTTGTGAATGGATAAAACAAAGCTAACATTCAACCATCAGGGTTATCTGATGACATCTTCAGCGATGAAGCCTCGTTCCATTTTACCGATGCAGTGAACCGCCATCATTACCGATAGTGGAGCGATGCGCATCCTCATTGGGCCGGCTAGTTCACGATGATCCCAGTCATGGGTGTGCTGTGCAATTCACGGGGACGGTCTTACAGGCCCCTGTTTTTAAGGAAGATGATGTTGCAGGTGCTGGCTATATCACGATGTTGTAAGATATTTTGGTTGCTCATTTGGATGACACCATCATTCAGAGATTTAAGAAATGGGTTCTTTCAACAGGATGGGGTTCCACCGCATGATGCGACTATCGCGTGAACGTTTTTGGATGAGACTATGCCTTTGAGATGGATAGGATGTTGTGGACCGATAAAATGGCCACTATATAGTCCACATTTAAGACCATTTGACTATTTTGTTTGTGCACGCCTCAAATTGGTGGTTTATAACATGAGACCATGTACGATTGAAAATCTCGAGTAGGCATGGGTAGGCTTCGGCTCGCAGGCCAGGTACGACCCACGGCGTGTTGAGTCTTCGGCCTACAGGCCAGCTGGGTCACGTGGTGGTATTTTGCTCAGTATTTTAAGTTCCTATTATGTAGGAAGGGCTGGCAGGATAACGTGGTAGAACACACACACTTGCCTCTGAGCTGTGTAGCCTCGGTTTGAATCTTGACCTGGCAATAAACTGCTGTCCTGGTGTTTCACTTGCAAGACGATTCATCAGCGTGTTCTCCATCCCTCGGATGGACGTGAGACTGGGCGTCCCATCTGCCCACATTTGTTAATGGACGTTAAAGACCCCACGGTGTCCTTCAATAAGGGAAAGCGAGCTATCGTCGGCACCCTCAAACAAATTACTAATTCCTGCACTTGCAGTCGAGTATTCTAGGTCAGATGCTTTTAAATGCTAAGCATCAAGCAAGGATTAGTGCGGTGTTCATTAGATAGGGATTAAGAATAAGTCCCCCCAGTAACCTATTCCTACGTTTTTGCATTTACGAGCGAGCCAAACATGCCGAGCAAGCAGAAACCCCGCCTCCAAGGGTGACGGCGAGCGAAGTCACACCCCCGAGGCTGACGATTGATGGGCATGACGTCAGAAGTGAGGAAGGCGTGCTGAACAGACAGAGAGGCCCCGCCTTCCCAAGTTTCGTGCGAGCAAGCCACACCCCGGAGGTGGAACGGTGGTTTGGTGCGACGTCAGACAGAGAGATCAGAGGAACGCACGAGGTCGGTGTGAGGAGGGCAGTTGTAGTCATGGTTGGAACATGGCTAGGACGGAAGAACTTGCTTTGCTCTCCTCTCGGCACGACAAAATGGCTTTCCTTCGACACATGAAGAAGACGGTGCAATTCTCGTATTCGTGCTGAGGTGATTTGGTTCGCCTGGTGAAACGAGATGCTGGCCATCGACTCTTAGCTAGTCGTATGAGACGGGCCTCGAAGCCTCGTGTATGTCACCAAAGGGGACGGCGCCATTCCAAGCTGCACGGGGTCTCTGAGCCTTGGTGTTGAATACCGCTCACAAATTGCCTGACGTACGTTTGTCCTGCTGCGAGAGCGACTTGGCACCATTTTGTGTGTGTCTACATGTGCAAATCGAAGCACCTCGATTCCAAGTTCCATAAAGACCATCGCCGGACAAAGCTGTGCCAGAATAAAGGAGGGATTTTCTTTTATTTCATTTCCCCTTGTCTGTATTTAAGTCTGAATGTAGAGGCAGCTCAACTTAGGATTTATTTACTTCAGGTTATCATCATTACCTTTTGAATTATAGTCCTTTGTAAATATTTGTCTATTTTCATGAAATCTGTTTATGTTAAGTTGCTGTGTCTGTGTATTTGTCGTGGGGTTCAAGTATAACCACCCCCCGACATGCAGGTAAGCGACCCAAGACAATGGGGAAGTACAGTTCGTCTTTGCTTACAATGTGTAAGCACACCACACTAGTATACATATATATTGTTACGAATTCGCGCCCGCCGGCCTGCGAACTGCCGTCTTCCACTAATAGTAGCAGCTCGCCCACCGGACGGACAATTCAGTCGTGACCCTCCTGGAACTACCGCCAGGAACCAGTCACGGGTGGGGGTTTAACCTCACCACAGCCCAGTGCGCATTCTACCCGCGCGAAATAGGGTGAATCGCCGAATGTCGATATACCTAAGTACCCGCGCGGGTAACCTACCGAGGGGCTGCACCGCACCGCAGGTCGGCCTGGGACACGAACCGCTTAAGCGGTCCGTTCCGTACTACAGTGATAACCGAGCGGTGTTATCGCCGACCTCGACGGATCCGATTCTCCTTACCGGGTGTTTAAAACCCAACTAATTATTCCACGATGCAAGATGGCTTTCAAAAGGGAAATAGGACACGACGAACGGGATACATTTCACACAAGGACATTTATTATAAAGCACACGTATATACAGCCAAGGCAGTCATGCAATGTACAGGCAAGAAATAGAAAACAAAAGCAATACGACCGACTATAATTATTATGTACAAGCACTTAAACAGGTTCTACTTGCAGGGACACGGCGCCACAGCAGTCAAACAGAACAAAAGAAATGGAAAGACCTCCTCACAGGCAAGGGGGTAGACGTGGTCCGGAGACCTTTATGGTCGTGGATGACCGAAAAGGCCCACGAGACCGTGCAGGTTACCTGCACCCTCGAGGTGTCTCGGTGGGGCAGGTCGCGACGTCTGCTCCCCACGGCAGCTAGCGTGGCCGCGCCTGACTCCGGGCTTGCGACGATGGGCGGTAAGCTCTCTCCGGCGCTCCTCGCCAGACGCGCAGGTTCGCACCACACAGCCGGCAGAGCTGTGCCTCCCGTCTGCGTCCCCGATGCGTCGCCCAGACTCGCCACGGCCCGCGCCTTCGCCAACAGGTCGCTCAACAGGACCACCGGGAGACAGGGGAAAAATCAGCGCCAAGACGAGAGGGAGGGAGAGGGAGCACGAACCGACGTCCACGAGAGAGAGAACTCGACCTCGACCACCAAGAGAGAGAGAGCCCGGCGTGCGGTCCGCCTTATATAGCGCGGGCTCCGCTTCGCTCCTCCCCGTTTTCGGCTCCGCCTCCCTTCGAGAAGCTTCCCGAAAAGGGCGTTCCCTCACTCCGACCGCCCTACGCCGTGCATCCCCAATCGGCAGCGAGCTGCCCTGCCCCCTTCCTTCACACCAAGCGCGGGGAAAATAGGCGGGAAAAACCCACAGGCTCCGCAAGAGCTTTTGTTCTGCCAATCCTGCCCGCGTTCTCGGACGGTTCCCGAGCGGAAACCGTCTAGCGTGGACCGTGGAGGATGGCGTTCGGAAGCGGGGGTAGTGGTGAAGATGGTGGTGGTTGTTGTGAGGGAAATTGTAGCGTGGTTGGCGTTGTGACGTACTTGGTGGCGGTTGTTGTTTGCGTGTAGGTTTGTTGCGTGCTTGGCGTTGCGGCGTACTTGGTGGCGGTTGTTGTTTGCGTGTAGGTTAAAAATACGATAGGTAAAGAAAAACGGCTATCTCAAAGAGTCGCAGCCCGGTGAACACGAAGAATTCCTCTAAACAACGGTGGGGAAACCTATCTGAAAACTCACTTACCGGCATAGCTAATCTAAGGAACTTTATGGTGTTCTGGAATTTCCACAGCCATAACAATATAAATATAAAATAATATATATATATATATATATATATATATATATGTATATGTATATGTATATACACATACCTCCTGACTGTTATGGCGAGCATCGTCACAGATGATGTCTCACACGGTAAAACGCATAATCCACAAAGAAGGACCATGTCCAATGGAGATCGGGGGAGTGCTCGTCACACTCCACATGTTTCGATGTGTGTGTATGTGTGTGTGTGTGTGTGTGTGTGTGTGTGTGTGTGTGTTATATATATATAGTTTCCACATTGCCATGTTGGTTGTACTCACTTCCTGGTAACTAGTATTGAAACATGTAAAATAAATAATATATATATATATATATATATATATATATATATATATTTATCCCTATGGGTGCGGACGTATAAACAGCCTGAAAAATGTGTGATATTTAAACAGAGGAAACCGATAAATCAGCATTTATTAAATAATACTCTCACTCATCGAGGTGAACATTTACTAGACGTGAAGCACGAGCTGCTGGGATTTTCACTAACGGGGTCAAAGTTCAGGCACGACGGCGGGGACAAGGTGCAATTGCGGTGACGGTGCGGTGCACCAACAGGACGGGGGAACAGGGGCTGCACCACCAATTAGGGAGAAACCAATGGCACAGGACGCGAAAATCCTTCACCACCCTGTGGTGTATTGGCTACCAATACGCAACACACCCGAGCACAATCACCACGTAAAGCACCACGTATCAACTTTCAGTCCGTACAGTCAAGCCACGCCTTCCCTCGAGCCAGCCCCGCCCACCCCAATCCACATACCCACCAACAAGAAGAGACAAAAGGAGCCGCAACGCTGGTTCGGAAGAACCGAGCGTCCAAGCGAGCCACGCCAAATACGACTCCTCGTCTTCTCCCGGCTGCGCGGCAGCCGCCATCTTACCCGGAAGTGTTTGCGCCGCGCCGGTATTGCCTGCGAGTTGCTTCACGTGACCTGCCCGTCCACAGAGAGCGCGATCTCGATAGACGGGGAAAGCCTTTGATGTCTTTCAACCGCATTGCCCATTTGAAATATAATCCCTACATCTAATACAGGAGGTCTACAATCCTTTCTTCGGATGTTTCAAATGCCTTTTATCTGCTACGTTTATCATTATGTTGTGTGCGCTATATGATGGCCATGGCGATGTAATCCGCAACGGCACTTCCGTAAAATTCGTTGCAAATCGCAGACGTATATATATGTTTTATATTAACGCGTTGGATGTGCATATTGTGAATAATATGAAACATTTCTGACGTTAGTCGGGATAGAATTTTTTAAAATAATTTTAAAAGGTTAAACTTGTTTCCGGCCCAGGAGCTTCTCTTCCTGTGTTTTAACTTTTGGGTTGGTTATCTTTGATGAAATGGGCGTGCACCCCACGGTCGTCACGTGTGAAGCACTGAATATGCATGAAATGACGATTTGAAGCGGTATCCCGGCAGCCCCTGTGGGTAGAGACAGCAGGTGTGCTTCCACCGGGCAGGAATCGCCCTGCTTGGCCCAATAGGCTCGGCAGTAAAGGTCAGTCTTGATTTTGTGGACAAGTACAGGGGCCCTCACGGGTCCGGTCTTTACCCGCCTCGATCGGAATTGTGGGTAACAGGAGCTCGGGTTCCTCACGGGTACGTTCTTAACCGCCCCGGCACAAAGGCCTGTGGGCAAACGCGGGTCCGTCACGGATCCGTTCTTCATCCTACCGTGGACCGGGCTTGGGCTTGGTGTTAACACGGGGTCGAATCCTTACTTGAATGCAAAAACACACCACCACACACACAACACACACAGTACACACACATGTACACACACGTACACACACACACATGTACACACACATCACACAGACACACACACAGACATCACAACACACAGACACACACACACGACACACACACACACAGACACCACACACAGACACACACAAACGTACACACCACCACATAACACAACACAGACAGACACACACACACCACAACACACACACACAGACACACACACTAACACACAACATACAACACACACACACACTAGACACACACACAGACACACACACACACGACACACACAGACACACACACACACAGACACACACACAAGACACACACACATCACAGACAGCACACACAACAGAGACAGACAGACAGACACACACACCAATAGAACACACACAGACACACACACGTCATACACACACGTACACACACGTACACAACAGACAGACAGACAGAACACACATACACACACATACGTACACACACGTACCACAGACACACACACGTACACACACACGTACACGTACATACACACACACGTAACACACACGTACATACACACACACGTACACAAACACACAGACACACACACACTATACACACACACACACACCACAGACACCACACACAGTACATACGCACCACACACACACGACACACACACGTACACACACACGTACACACATATACACACACAACACACACACATACACACCACCACACACAACGTACATACGCACACACACGCGTACACACATACACACACATACACACACCACACACACACAACACACACACATAGAGTGATCTCCAGCCCAGTAATTTTTACGACCTCAGACACGTCATATGTTGGACAAACACACGAGGACCCACTAAGTACTTCAACATACATCTCAAGGACATTAGTAAACAATGGCCGAATACAAATGGGATTTGAACCTCGACTCCCTTCACCACAAGCCAGGGATCAGATGGGAATGCTAACAGGACAGGGGTTCAGATGGGAATGCTAACAGGACAGGGGTTCAGATGGGAATGCTAACAGGACAGGGGTTCAGATGGGAATGCTAACAGGACAGGGGTTCAGATAGGAATGCTAACAGGCCAGGGGTTCAGATGGGAATGTGAAACAACAGGATGACAGTTTATAACTGGGCCAAGATTAGACAGCTCAGATGTGAGTGTGCGTCCCTCTCGGCCATCCCTGAACCACACTCTCGTCTACCCTGTCATTAATCTTTCCAACTGTATTTTCTCTAAAAAAAAGATACGTTTTTGTAAGAGAGAGTCTGTTTGTCGTTTAATTTCGTTTTCACTTTACTGGGTTCTTGATTTACTTCATCCTTGCAACTGAGAAGTCCTCCGCAGTATGAACAAGTAATTACCCATCATCTCTCAGACCCACAAGTGACCTTGTGTTGGACATTTTTAATTGGGTGCATTGGACTGGATCAAGTGTTTTGTTCAAATCTCAAACCCAAGTGCAGAAAAAAAAATGGAATTGATTTGTACGTCAGTGACAGACATGCGGTGTATTTAAACATGAGGTCGCATCATCCCGAGGCGAGTGTGAACAAGTGGTCAAGATAACCCAACCCTCATGTTTGCAGGTTCCTGTGTTTCCTTCCCTCATCCCTCTATCATCTGCCATGTTTGTTTCTTCCTTTACCAACCGTGGCCCCATGGTCATGTCATTGTCCCTTTTTATGCTCCGTCATCTCGCCCTTCCATGAGCCTCGATCTTGTATTGAAAAACACTTAAGCTGCTGAAACTCTTCCCTCCCAAAGCCTATGACTGGATTAAAACATTGTACTGATTGTGGGGGCATTGGGGTCGCAGACGGACCACAAAGTAAGGGAATGAATGAACAGGTTGAGAGGATGGAGAAAATGTGAAGGAAACACTGTAACCTACAAGTCAGAGGGTTGGGTTAGTTGAGGTTAATGGGGGTATAAAACATAAGTATTGATAATTCTGATATTCACTCTGTAAATGTCCTTGTCCGAGGGAGGCGCACGGCTGGTCGGGGACAAGGGAGGGATTACGGTTGTTGTGGAAGAAGAAGTGGGACGTATCCTGATGAATTGGCATATGGTGACTTGTGGCGCAGACATGAATGGAGCCAGGGGCTCTTGCTCGAAAGGGTTGCCGGGTGGAGGTGAACCTTGGGATGGTCGAGCGGGGAGCGGTGGAGGAGGACAGAACCAACAAGGTGCCGTGGCTCAGGTGGCAGAGCCTCCCTCTACCTCGTTTATCCAGCAGAAGGTGCGCGTGTTCCTCAGCCTGCGCCGGATGGGAGCCACGGTGAGCGTGTGTGTTTGTGAACGGGTATCGTGTTTCTCCGTGGAACGTTTTCCGCTCTTCGTGATCACACGATGTGTTTTTACTTGCACCATTAGAGTGTGATGACAACGGAACTTAAGGTGCGTATTGTTTCTCCTGTGGGACGAGCAAGCACCAACCTTTGCTCTCGTTAGTTGGCACCAACTCGCCTTCAATGAGCTGGGAATTGTTTCTGAAACGGCTTCACCAGCTCAAGGTTTAAGTACGGACGCCTCAATTCTGGGTGATACAGGCCTTGCAAGGGTGTACCACAATGGAACCCTCTTGTTAAGGCCTCCGAAAGTACAGGTGTCCACCAGCAGACTTCTTTCGGATTCTACATCCAGGACGAGGACGAGGAGGAGGAGGAGGAGATTGGGACCATAATCTGTGCAGAGCGTTGGTGCTGCTTCAGCAGTCTCCTTGGCTATTGCGCACAATCCTGGACGGGTCGCCACTCCAACACAGTATACCAGCAAGCTGGCACTCATTTTGCCGACCTCGGCCAAGGGCATGACAGTCCGATTAACCACACCTGGTATAAATTCAACAGCTGAGGGGGATTTGAACTCTGGATCCTGGGATCCCAAGCCCACCACCCGAACCATTAAGCCAACACCAGGCATACGTCCAAACGGAGTGCTCCGAAGCAAGGGGGAAACTCAATACATTTGAATCCCATTAGCCGTTAGCCTCAAGGTGTGAAATGTCTGCTTCCTGATGTCGAAAGTTTTGCCTGAAAGATGATTTTTTTTTTTTGAGAACTCATGTTTAATTTGAACTAAACCATTGTTGGGTCTCACCTGTTCCTGAGTACTTTAATAGAGATCGTTCATTCTCATATCTACTATAATCGATGTAGTCCAGCAATGCTCCGCTTGTCAAATCTTCAGTCTTGTTCTCTTTGGCATGCTGTCACCTTCCCTAATTTGGCTGGCAGGATAACCCGGACTCTCGAGGTATGTGCACTTACCTCTTAGGTGGGTTTGAATACCGTCCGAGCTATCAGCTGTCATCCTGGTGTTTCACAGGCAAGGTGAGTCCATGAATGGTTGTACCTTCCCTCGGATGGACATGAAACTGGGCGTCCCGTCTGCTGGCATTAGTTGGTGGATATTAAAGATCCCACGGTGTCCTTCACGAAGAGTAGGCGAGACATCGCCGGTACCCTGAACAAATTCCAAATTCCTGCTCTCAACCACAGGGGGCACTGCATTAGTGGCACAGCCACACTTTGATTTTCGATGGATGGACGTTAAACTGAGTGGAGGCGAGTTGACGAGCTATCGTATTTTAGGTTTAAATATTTTTTTCACTGCAACCACTTGTCCGGTCGATGCGTAACTTTAAACATAGGAGGGACTGCCCATAGAGGTCACAAGTCACATAGTATGAGAGCCATATTGGATTCAAGGAAAAACATTTGGACATCTCCGAAACCGCTCGATGAAAAAAAAAAAAAATCTGAAAATTGCCATATCATAAAGTCCCCACGGTACAGGGTGATGACGATGACGTCATCGGTGAAATGGTATTCCAGCCATAATTGGTGAATCGAAATCCTTCTCTGAAAAAATCTGAAACCGCACATCTGACGTACAACCCGATGTGAGTGAAGAATTCAATTTATGACGTCATCGGTCACGTGGTCTGACAATCATATCGGATTGAGAATAAAGACGTAAAAAAAAAATCTTTTCCAGAACCGCTTAACAAATCGATGCAAAACTTTATACATATGATCCACTATCCATGGGAAATATAGTTACCTCTGCCACCGAAGGTGAAGGAGGTTATGTTTTCACCCCTTTCTGTCTGTTTGCCTGTCTGTTTGTTTGTCTGTTTGTGTACAGGATATCCTCAAAAAGTTGTAGATGGATTCGGAGGAAACTTGGTGAAAAGGTTGGGTGTGTCGCAAGGACGAATTGATTCAATTTTGGTGGAGATCTGGATCCGAGATTTATTTAATTTTTTAAGTGATTCTTCACCATTGAGAGAACTGGCTAAAAACGATATAGTGCTGTATAGCATGATATTTTCAAAAATGTATCGGGCCCGATATGTTCTCGTGGATCAGGCATCACGTGGCGGAGGTATGTGCTCTACCGAGTTCCCTTCTAGTTTTTAGTGCGTTACTTTTTTTGAGTTACTTTTGTTAGGAGGTTGGTGGCAGGATTTGCACTCCGGCCAACGTAAAACCCTACAGTTCGCAAGACACAAAACCGTATAGAAAATTGAAAACCGACTCCATGGGAGTACCTCCTGTGCAGCTGCCCCGCACAGGGCGGCTCACCGGATAACGGGATTGGGGAAAATACTTTGGGACTCCCACTCCAGGAGGAAAACCATGGGGTAACCTTCCCAGGTCAGATTGCGGTCGAGTGTGTCAGGGTGGTGCTGAGGTGTCCTCCACCAGATGGCGGTCTCCTTGGGTTAACTTGAGGCGGTCCTTTCGGGTTGGTGCCTGGAATCCCTAAAAGAGGATGATCACCTGTCTCTGTTATCATCTGAGGACAAGCGTTTGAGCATCGGTATCGCAGCACTCTGAGGTTCGGCGACCGGAGAGTGGCGAGATAATGGCAGGTGGTTATACATACTATTGGTCTGGTTGCTCTGATGGTTACCATGCCCAAGGAGTTGCTGTAGCCGTGTCCAATAAGCTGACTCCAATGATAATTGAGGTAACACCAGTCAACGAGCGTATTATGAGACTAAGGATTCGTCACTCCTTGGGTGTTGTTCCCTGGTCTTTGTATATGCTCCGACTGAGGCGAGTGATCTCACCGTGAAGGACGCATTCTATACCACGCTCGAGTCTGTGGTCGATCAGTGCCCCCAGGCGAGATACTCTTCTACTCTTCTCATCGTAGGGGATTTCAATGCATTGACTGGACCTGACAGGGATGGTTATGAGACATGTGTTGGTCCCCATGGGTCTGGAACTGTGAACCAGAATAGCACTAAGTTCCTTGATTTTGCAAGAAGTCATGGACTTAGGGTGGCCGGTTCATGGTTTCAGCACCCACAGGCTCATCACTGGACTTGGTATTCCAACGCTGGCGGTGTGACAAAGGAGATTGACCATGTGCTCGTTGATGGTCACTGGAGGATGATCCAGAACTGCAGGGTCTACCAAAGTGCTCAGTTACTCAATACCGACCACAGGCTTGTCTGTACCTGTTTGTGATGAGGATGTTGAGATCATGGAGAGATTCACTTACCTTGGCAGATATTCATGTCTCTGCTGGCTGTGAGCCAGAGGTCATTCGACGTCTGGGTCGTGCTTGGGGAGTCATGGATTCACTGGATCATGGGGTGTGGTGCTGTCGGGACCTGTGCAGGACGACGAAAGTCCGAGTCTTCATGTCCTTGGTGCTTCCAGTCTTTCTCTCCGGATGTGAGATTTGGACTCTGACCAGGGATCTGAGACGGCGACTTAATTCCTTTGGTACCAGGTCCCTTCGGAGAATCCTTGGCTATCGCTGGTCGGACTTTCTGTCCAACGAGCGGTTGCTGAGAGAGACGCAAATGAGATTTGTTACCTGCATCGTCCGTGAGAGTTAGCTGCAGCTGTATGGGCATGTGGCTCATTTTTCTGACGCTGATCATGTTCACCAGATTCTCTCAGCGAGGGAGTCTCGTGAGTGGCCGGATCCAGTCTCGTGAGCCAATAGGCCGACCACGTGCCTCGTGGTTGTAGCAGGTTGATCAGAATCTCAAGGAGATGGGGATGGGCTAGTCATATGCCTGGGGGATGGCCAGACGGTGCGGATAGTGAACACAGCGACGCGCTGCTCCGGCGCTGCTCCCATACCTGACCTGATCTGACTGGAGACCAATCATTAGAAGATTAATGGACCAGTTCAGTTACCATTCTGTAGTGATAAGGAAGGAAATCTCTGCACCTTGAAGATGTTAGTAACTCTGTTTTCAAGGGGACAGGTGAGTCAGAGCTGTACCTACCTGTATGTTAACACATACCCACAGTACCTGTTTGGGTTTGTGTGTTCCCTGTTCTCATTTGGGCACGTGGCTCAAGATGCTGTGATCTCATCTACAGTGTCCATCGTCTGCTAATGTCTTAGTAAATTGTGCAAAATATACGCGGGTCCTCATGGGCTAGCAGGATGGCCGCGCAATACGCACACTCGCCTCTGAGCTGTTTAACCTCGGTTCAAATCCTGACCCAACTATGAACGGTCATCCCGGTGTTTCACAGGCAGGGTGTTTCATCAATGTGCACGCTGTCCCTCGGAGGGACGTTAAACTGGCGTCCCGTCTGTCGGCATTAGTTGGTGGATGTTAAAGACCCCACGGTGTCCATCGCTAAGAGTAGGCGAGCTATTGCCGGCACCCTGAACAAATTCCTAATTCCTGCCTTAACCTGCAAGGGCACTGCATCAGCAGCACAGCCACGCCCTCAGCCAATGATGCTACCCCCAGCTTTGTGCTGCATACGAAAGAAGAAGATTGGTCCTCATATTGTCCTACATTGTCATGGTATTGAATCACACCCACATGCAGGACACATACCCAAACACGTTGGATGTATTCCCCGCAACGCACTCACAGACGCACGACTCGTCGCCATGATTCACCTGCTGGATGCTTTATAAGCAGTAAAAGCATGGATTCCTCTTGGTTAGAGAATTTGATCCGAGTACCCGTTGCATACCAATCTCTTCTATCTCCAACTCCTCCCATCTTTCCTGTAGTTGAAGCCAGAAGAGGAACGTTTCCTACAGCAGTATGCGCCCGCAGCCCTTCTTCGCGCAACAGCAGCAGCCAGCCACGATACAGGTGCCTTGGGCTTCTGCTCGCCTCTACGTATAGCGCCGCTTTGTCTGTCTTTGCTTCCGTCGTTCACGTTCACCATACGATCTCTCTGCCCATTACAGGGGTAGATGATGACGTCATGGTGCTGAACTGGCCAGGAGCTGACGAAGAGAAAAAATGATTTGGTTTGTGTCCGAACCAATGGAAGTGCCTGTTATCTGAACAAAGTTTCTTCTCACTTTGTCTTCCTCCATTCAATCATGTTTGCCATTTCGACTGGACCTTTTGCCATGATTATAGTTGTCTGAATTTTAAGTTTCCTCCGTATATCATTTGTCAGATGTGTAATTATTATCAATGTCAACATTTAAGTTTCTTCTTATGGCTTTTTATATTACACGTTCAATGTAAAGCAAGTGCATTCCCTTTCTTATTGAATTGTCACGTTGGGAAGCACATGGTGGTCCAATTCGAAATCGGTTTGTTGTGCTTCTCATTCTGAAGCTTCCGTTCATTCCACCAAAGTCGTCATTTCTTTTGTGGAGGATGAGTTGGGAGAGATGGCCGTGCTGTTCATTGCATCACTGATGTTTTCATTGAAAAGGCGTTGTTACAACGGAGGCACGAGTAAAAAGGGTGGAAGGGTCCACTTGGATCGAGAACTTGAGCCTAGGTCCTTCTGCTTAAACACAGGGCTTGGTGCACCTTTGTACTGTTCTTGTTTAGTCTCGTCCAAAAAGGTTTCAGGGCTGATAACGCCCTGAAGGATACACTATTTGGTAATTGCTGTTTTGCGAAGGAACATTTCATCACAGTGAATGAAATAAATTATGGGTTCATTGTATAATTGTACGGGGGCAGCGTCCTGGTATGGGGGACGCATCCTGGTACGAGGGCAGCGCCCTAGGATTGAGGAAGCATCCTGGTATGGGGGAAGAGTCCTTGTACGGGGTGGGGAAAGCGCCATTATACAGGGGGGAAGCGTCCTGGTAAGGGGGAGCGTCCTTGTATGGGGAAAGCGTCCTTGCACGGGGGAAGCCCCCTTTTATGGGGGTGGGGGGGGAATCTCGTACGGGTTTGGGAAAGCGCATTATACAGGGGGAAGCATCCTTGTAGGGGGGGAAGCGCCCGTACGGGGGAAGCACCTGATTTGGGGAAGCGTCATGTCCCAATTATCCCATAATTCCCAGCCTTGTGCAAATATTTTAATAATGTGCGACATGTTTACTCCTTTTTGTGGAATGATTCCATATTAAACCCAAACACTTGGTATCAATACATTTACCCTTTACTTAGATTTAAATTCCATCCCATAACATTCCCTCTGCATTTGCTGATCTTCACTCAAGGATTAACTTTTTTTTTTTTTTTTTAAGATCAGCAGAGTACCCGCCAACTGGCGATCTTGTTCCAAGCGTGCAACTCATTTTTCTGATTCACCCTTTATTTGGGTGGTGTATAGGCAGCTCATCGCTGCTTCAATCCTCCTGAAAATATAAAAAACCTGGGTTATATATGTGAATCAAACATGCGTACTGCTTATGTGCATACAATACATTGTGGTTATATCGCTTGAATAGATTCCACTTTGCGCCCTCCCCCCTTCCCACCCTCTCCTTTCAAAAAGGAAGAAAATATGCCAAGATGGGCAGAATTTTTTTCTTTTTCAAAACTTATGGAATCAAACGAAACTTGCGCAGGTACAACTTCAGGGTGCCCTCATTAATTCCTGAAAGTTTCAGCTTCCGAGGTCAAATCCTCTCGGAAGAGGGAATGAAACATACAACATGCAACATACTTTCCCTCCATTATATACAGATTGAAGTTTGTGATGTTTGCCTTTGCTACCTTATCTCCCATACACCCTTTAACATCATCCATTTGGTGTTTCTGCTGAAGACTTTTCGTCTGAAACTGTCCATTCAAGGTTTAGCACAAGCATGTGACCAATTCGCACTGCCCTCCCTCTCCTGCCCCTACCACGCCGGAATAGATCACTGGAGTATAAATCGGGAGATTGTTAAGACGCCAAATTGTACTTCTTCTTCATCGCTTTTTTCACCAGCTGAGCACAATAAAATCTGAAGCGATTACAATGATTCTCATTTTGAACGCAAGGAAGTGACATTGTCTCTGGGCATTAGGCTTTGTTTAATTCACCACGTAAGTTCTGAGGGGGCGTGCGTCATCCAAGTGATATGTACTGTATCAAATGGTCATGTAACATGTGATAAAGTTTCAATTTCCTCCGTTGAACGTTTTTCGATGTACGCTCTTAACACTAGAACTGCCATTTTACAACTGCTGGCAGTGATGATCGGGCACCAAGACGTCCCGCTTTGATTGGACACCTGACCCATTACGTCCTCTTTATTAAATTGAATTCAGAATGGGATTTCAAAAAATTCAATTCAAATCAAATGGAAGACCAAATCAGTACGGTCCTGCATTGGAGTCATCAGGACGAACCCGAACAAGCAAAAAGCAAAGATGAAGTCCATCAGGAGGGACCTGGATAGTATTCGGGTTTCAACTGCTGCTACTCTACCCTCAAACCCATCCAGGCACAGCCAAGTGAGCCTTATTCAGGAAAAATCAAATCAAATCAAAAAGAACCTAGATTACAATAAAAATAATTAATTCTGGTTGCCAGACCATGCGTCCAATCAGGTTGAAATTTAAAACATATATTCCCCATTTACCACTAGATCATAATTGTGAAATTTCACGCCCATTGATGCAGCGGTTCAAGAGAAATAATTCTTAAAATATTTTTCATCAATCCAATATGGCTGCCAAACCATGTGACCTATCAATTACTCATGAACACCCCGGTATCCCCAAAGCTTGGGGAACATATTTGTGAAGTTTCCC
>CM068962.1:8103058-8113485 GCA_035128595.1 Eptatretus atami
TTGGGAGGAAGATTTAAAGATGTTAAAAAAACCTGACTATAAAAGAAAACCGCAGCACACACATGAAATTAACCCATTAGACATAAGGACGGGACCCTAACTATAAACACATACTTATCGAGATAACTGAGCTACGGGGACCGCTGACTGTCTGTTTGATGTGCAATATAAGGCTCCAGATTCTGGTAAAACAAGCTGTTAGTAGTAGTACTATGGTGTGAATACACGAAGAAAATTGAAGTGAGTAAAAACTATAACAATTGTACAGGAAGTAGAGTACATTGTACAGGAAGTAGTAAGTAACACTGTACAAGTGAAGTACAGTAGTAAGTACACTGTACAGGAAGTAAGTACACTGTACAGGAAGTAGTAAGGTACACTGTACAGGAAGTAGCACTACACTGTACAGGAAGTAGCAAGTACACTGTACAGAAGTAGCAAGTACACTGTACAGGAAGTAGCAAGTACACCGTTACCGGAAGTAGAAGCACACTGGTACCGGAAGTAGTAAGCACACTGTACCGGAAGTAGTAAGCACACTGTGCCGGAAGTAGTAAGCACACTGTACAGGAAGTAGTAAGCACACTGTACAGCGAAGTAGTAAGCACACTGTACAGGAAATAGTAAGTACATTACAGGAAGTAGTAAGTACACTCTACAGGAAGTAGTAAGTACACTGTACCGGTAGAGTGCAGACAAATCTAGTTTTCACGTAACTAGTTTAAAAAGGACGATCATTAAACCCCCGCCCCACATGCACGTGACCAGATGTCCGCCGAACACAGCACAGCGGGTATCCGCCCTAGTGGTGGCAAAATGCCTCCAATCGTTTGTCCGTGTCCTTGTTGAACGGGTGTCCGCGGGTTGATGGGGGGAGGATGCATTTTAAAAACCGATTTGTATTTGATTGAAATGTCCAGACAAAGCAGGTTCCCGGTACGAGGGTCCATAAAAGACAAGGCCTTGTGGAGAATTGAACTTTATTATCAGGAGCTCGTTAGGTTTTATGAAAAGCGCGTCATTGCGTCATCTGTCGCCGCACAAGTTTCATGCGTGTGGCGTCATTACGTCATCCGTCGCCGCACAAGTTTCATGCGTGTGGCGTCATTGCGTTCAGGCAATGTTTTCGCTTCTGGTGACGTGCTGACGTCAGCGCGCAGAGCTGCAGCGCATTGCGACGAGAGGCGGAGTGCCCGGCGTTGACTGTGAAAACGAGGCACGCGCGGCAAAGCGAACCGACATTCCGAAGGAAAATTTATCCCAAGAGCTTCAGAGGAAGAAAAGGAGGAAGAGAAGGGGAAGGAGGAATCCAGAGCGGCGGCGCGAGGAGCCCGAGGAGCCCCCTCCCCTCCCCCATCGGCTCGTGCCTGCTCGGAGAATGCGGCACGCGGCGACCTCGCTGTCTCCCTCGCGCCTCCTCCTCACCCTCGGGATCCTCGTCGTTGTTCCGTCCTCTCGTTCCTTGGGGACCGCGAAAGGTGCGAATGCTTCCACCTGGTGAATGGTGATCAGGAATCATGATGATGATGGCGTGATGATGATAGTTTGTTTATGATCGAGGTGAGAGGTTTTGGTGGGTGATGATTATGATTGTGGTGTGTGAGAGGTTATGGTGTTGTGGTTGTGGTGGTGAGTGATCAGGTGGTGGTGGTGGTGATGATTATGATTGTGGTGAGAGGTTTTGGTGGGGTGATGATTATGATTGTGGTGGTGAGAGGTTATGGTGGTTGTGGTTGTGGTGGTGAGTGATCAGGTGGTGGTGGTGGTGGTGATGATTATGATTGTGGTGAGAGGTTTGGTGGGGTGATTGTGGTGGTGTGATCCAGTGGTGGTGGTGATGATTATGATGTGGTGAGAGGTTTTGGTGGGTGATGATTATGATTGTGGTGAGAGGTTTTGGTGGGTGATGATTATGATTGTGGTGAGAGGTTTGGGGGTGATGATTATGATTGTGGTTAGAGGTTTTGATGGGTGATGATTATGATTGTGGTGGTGTGATCCAGTGGTGATGATGGTGAGAGGTTTTGATAATGATGATGATAGTGATGATCATACTGTTGGGTGCCTGTGGTGGTGAGAGGTTATGGTGGTTGTGGTGGTGAGAGGTTATTGGTGGGTGATTATTGTGGTGGTGTGATCCGGTGGTGGTGCTGCTGATTATGATGGTGAGAGGTTTTGATGATGATGATGATAGTGATGATCATACTGTTAGGGTGCCTGTGGTGGTGAGAGATTATGGTGGTTGTGGTTGTGGTGGTGATGATTTTGATTGTGGTGTGTGATCCGGTGGTGGGTGATGATTATGATGGTGAGAGGTTTTGATGATGATGATGATAATGATGATCATACTGTTCGGGTGCCTGTTGTGGTGAGAGGTTATGGTGGTTGTGGTGTGGTGGTGATGATTATGATTGTGGTGGTGTTATCGGTGGTGGGTGATGATATATGATGGTGAGAGGTTTTGATGATGATGATGATAGTGATGATCATACTGTTCGGGTGCCTGTTGTGGTGAGAGGTTATGGTGGTTGTGGTTGTGGTGGTGATGATTATGATTGTGGTGAGGTTTTGGTGGGTGATGATTATGATTGTGGTGGTGAGAGGTTATGGTGGTTGTGGTTGTGGTGGTGAGTGATCAGGTGGTGGTGGTGATGATTATGATTGTGGTGAGAGGTTTTGGTGGGTGATTATGATTGTGGTGGTGTGATCCAGTGGTGGTGGTGATGATTATGATTGTGGTGAGAGGTTTGGTGGGTGATGATTATGATTGTGGTGAGAGGTGTGGGGTGATGATTATGATTGTGTGAGAGGTTTTGGTGGGTGATGATTATGATTGTGGTGAGAGGTTTTGATGGGTGATGATTATGATTGTGGTGGTGTGATCCAGTGGTGATGATGGTGAGAGGTTTTGATAATGATGATTGATAGTGATGATCATACTGTTAGGGTGCCTGTGGTGTTGAGAGGTTATGGTGGTTGTGGTGGTGAGAGGTTATGGTGGGTGATTATTGTGGTGGTGTGATCTGGTGTGGTGCTGCTGATTATGATGGTGAGAGGTGTTGATGATGATGATGATAGTGATGATCATACTGTTAGGGTGCCTGTGGTGGTGAGAGGTTATGGTGGTTGTGGTGTGGGTGGTGATGATTATGATTGTGGTGGTGTGATCCGTGTGTGGGTGATGATTATGATGGTGAGAGGTTTTGATGATGATGATGATGATGATGATAGTGATGATCTTACTGTTCGGGTGCCTGTGGTGGTGAGAGGTTATGGTGGTTGTGGTTGTGGTGGTGATGATTATGATTTGTGGTGGTGTGATCCGGTGGTGGGTGATGATTATGATGGTGAGAGGTTTTGATGATGATGATGATGATGATGATAGTGATGATCTTACTGTTCGGGTGCCTGTGGTGGTGAGAGGTTATGGTGGTTGTGGTTGTGGTGGTGATGATTATGATTGTGGTGGTGTGCATCTCGGTGTGCTGCTGATGATTATGATGGTGAGAGGTTTTGATGATGATGATGATGATGATAGTGATGATCATACTGTTCGGGTGCCTGTGGTGGTGATATTGGGATGTGGGATGACCGCCATCACTCCGCACACATGAACGGACGGACCCATGCGATCATGTACTAATCATGGATGAAGAGTGTGTGATGCCCACGTGGAGTGGAACGTGCGCTGTGTGTTAAAGGTCACTAGGTCACGCTACGCCCAGTCGACAGCTGGTTGTATAAATAAATAAATAAATAAATAAATGATTCGTACACAGTAAGAACGCACTCGTGCCAGAAGGTGCCAGAAGAAGGCGATTCGCATGGACGTGACGCATTTGATTACATAATTAATCATCACCATGTTTGTTCGGATAACACGTGGTGCAATTTGCATCTTGTCGCTCCCACAATGCACCATTATACTTCAAATATACTTATAACACAAACTACGCGTGACCCGTTTACTTGACCTTGTAACTTCTGAAACGCCAGTTGCGTCACAGGGTTGATGTCGTCACGTGACTTTGATGATCTCGTGCCATAACGATCCGAGCTATGACGTCATTGACATGCACTCATGATCATGTTACAACGTACCACTCGCTCTCACTCTGCATCATCACCTGTGTGACCGTGTTCCAGTGGTGAGTAATCGGTTTAATGAGTAAGAACTTGAATACAGGGAGGACGATGATGTCGTCGAACCACCGTAGGTCGGTGATCGACCCGGAGTGACTTATCATTTTATTTATTTACCGTGCACTTTCGTGATAGCAGGTCGACCATTTGGGCAAGATCTGCGGGTAAAGGTGCAAGATCTGCGGGTAAAGGTGCAAGATCTGCGGGCAAAGGTGCAAGATCTGCGGTTAAAGGTGCAAGATCTGCGGGTAAAGGTGCAAGATCTGCGGGTAAAAGGTGCAAGATCTGCGGGTAAAGGTGCAAGATCTGCGGGTAAAGGTGCAAGATCTGCGGGTAAAGGTGCAAAGATCTGCGGGTAAAGGTGCAAGATTGCGGGTAAAGGTGCAAGATCTGCGGGGTAAAGGTGCAAGATCTGCGGGTAAGGTGCAAGATCTGCGGGGTAAAGGTGGCAAGATCTGCGGTAAAGGTGCAAGATCTGCGGGTAAAGGTGCAAGATCTGGCGTGGTAAAGGTGCAAGATCTGCGGGTAAAGGTGCAAGATCTGCGGGTAAAGGTGCAAGATCTGCGGGTAAAGGTGCAAGATCTGCGGGTAAAGGTGCAAGATTGGGGAAAGTGCAAGATCTTGCGGTAAAGGTGCAAGATCTGCGGGGTAAAGGTGCAAGATCTGCGGGTAAGGTGCAGATGTGCGGGGTTAAGGTGCAAGATCTGCGGGTAAAGGTGCAAGATCTGCGGGTAAAGGTGCAAGATCTGCGGGTAAAGGTGCACCGTTAGCCTGACAGCAGCTCCGGTCAATTTGGCCGGCCAGACAGCCGGCGTCGACCCTGAGACGGACACACGCTGGGTTCGCAAAGCCGATACTTTGCCCTTGTATCTCCGTGACGTGCTCCGGGACCCTTGAAATTGTCAGGACGTGGCGCCACTCGCAGCACTCTCGGTGAAAGTGCCCTCCATCAATTTAATCCCCCCCCACCCCGAGTACTTTTGCACCTCATCGGAGCATTCTTGTGAAGGATTCGGATAACGAGCAGCACGGGATTTGCTGATATAGAGGCGACAATGTAACTATCGCGATGTGTTTTTTGTGCTCCCTGCAGTAAATCGTCACAAACCGTGGATAGAGGAGCTCTACCATGGCGTCGTCACGGAAAATGAAGAGGAGGTCTTGCTTAGCCCTCCGCTGGTCGCCATGGACCATGATGCACCGACTCCCTATGCTGGTACAAAACTCTGAACTAATAGTGTGTCAGTAAGGGGTGGGTGGATTGGAGGAGGACGAGGTGTGTACTTGTCCTAAAGGGAAGGATGTGGTTGTTGTCGATCAAGTGACGAGTCAGGGTGAAATGTGGTGCTATAACCACACTAACGTGGTTGTGTCCACCAGGGGAGATCTGTGGATTCCGCGTGCTGGGTGCCGGAACCCCTTTTGAAGGGGTCGTGGTGAACAGCTCCACGGGCGAGGGTGTCCTGAGGGCACGGCCGGGCCTCGACTGTGAGAGCAAAACCGAGTACGAGTTCGGAATTCAGGCGTTGGACTGTGGGGAGGACGGTCAGCACCGACGCCAACGGAAGTCTCACCGGTGAGGGGGACGATGGGTGTGCCATGGAGGATGGGGTTGTGGGACATTGGTAAACCTGATGGTTAACAAGCAGGACTGCTGTGTTTATTGCAATACGTTGGAGAGCAGACAACAGACGTTCTGGTCATGGGAGGTAAAGATCTCGCTTCTGTAAACCAGAGTGTCCATCCAGATAAGACCTTGTTGGTGTTAACCTGCGTGTCCCATTCCAAATAAGACCTTGTTGGTGTTAACCTGCATGTCCCATTCCAAGTAAGACCTTGTTAGTGTTAATCTGTGTCCCATTCCAAATAAGACCTTCTTGGTGTTAACCTGCGTGTCCCATTCCAAATAAGACCTTGTTGGTGTTAACCTGCGTGTCCCATTCCAAATAAGACCTTGTTGGTGTTAACCTGCGTGTCCCATTCCAAATAAGACCTTGTTGGTGTTAACCTGCGTGTCCCATTCCAAATAAGACCTTGTTGGTGTTAACCTGCGTGTCCCATTCCAGATAAGACCTCGTTGGTGTTAACCTGCGTGTCCCATTCCAGATAAGACCTTGTTGGTGTGAACCTACGTGTCCCATTCCAATTTGCCGATTTGATTTTTGTGACGTTGATGGTTTTTCTCGACTCGTGAGTCTGACCGTGAGGATCGCCCGGGTCCTGCTGTTTGTTTGTTTGTTTGTTGTGTCGAGGACACTGATGCAAACTGTGTTCGATTCCCTACGATCCACGGGATTGTCGTCTTGCCAGTGCACTGCTCCCACACATATCATGGGACGTCTTCCCTCCGTGCTTTTCCTGCAGCCTCATTGCGGTGCTTTCGGAGCCATCCACGGTTTCTATGGTGACGTGCATTTTAAACTCCCCTGTGGATTGGGATGGGTGTGGGGGGGTGGGGGAGGGGGTTGGGGGAATGTTACATAATGCCATTCTGTCTTGGCATTTGGGATGATGTCATTAAGTGAGCTCATTTGTAAAACAGCTTTTAACAATGAAAGGGTTTGAACATTGAAGTGTGACTGTTATATATATATTTTTTTATATAATTTCCAGCCAAATCATGACGATATTGATACCGGTTAATTAACTCCTTGATGTTCTCGTGCACATTTAATGTATTATTATGGAATGTTTAGCTTTGCTTCCCAGGGTTCCACCTTCGATAAGCCATCCATTGGTCCCCCACCTAACACCGTGATGTTTCATTCCCTGTGCTTGGGATAAAATGTGTATTAATTAATTAATATCTCTCGGTAATCAAATAATAATAATAATGATGATGATAATGATGATGAAACATAAACTGTTCAGCCTGGCGGAGGCATGCACTCTACTAAGTGCCGTTCTAGTTCCACCCCCCCCCCAAATGTTATCAACTAGATCCGAGGTCGGCAACCTGCGGCCCGCGGGCCAAATGCGGCCCGCGAGCTCCTCCCGTGCGGCCCGCGGCGCCTTGTCCGGATTTCCATTAGGTGCGGCCCGCAAAACATTTGTCTGAACTGACGGCAAATTTAACATATGTGGACATATGATTCTTCCACATATATCACAGTCTCTGTACGTCACAATAAATTATTTTCGCTTCTAGTCCACTTAACTTGGTCTTAAATATGTTTTCGTTGTTGTTTCAGATGGCTGAAGGTCTTAAGGTTCAATTTACAATTACATTTATTATCATTGATTTTAGGTGTGTTTGTTATTTTTTCGGGTTGGGAGGGGGGTGCGGCCCGCGAGGTGGCCCGAACGTGGCCCAGTGGCCCGCGGCCTGGTTTAGGTTGCCGATGCCTGTTACTAGATCAAAGTGAATCAGGAATTTTACCCAAAACGCTGCCACGTTCATCATGTTTTTAAACACTAAACACCGAGCACAAATCTTCTGGAGCAGGCCATTCCATTTCATGTTTTTGTCCCACATTGAGTGTTTCGAGTGCTGCAAGTTATGCGTTGGCTTAACAGCCACCACCACCATCTCCCCCACCTTTGTAAGTGATAAAGAATGTATTTAAAAATTTGATTTTTAATAACCGTTCTATGGGTGTACGGATGGAGAAACTTTGAATCATGGTGCAAGTGCTAATGATGAAGAAGATATAGGTTTGTGGGTTTTTTTTCTTTTTTTGAGTGCCAGGAGCAATAGCTTTCTGGTTCATCATTAACAGTTGAGCCTCTGCCTTGCAATCTCCATTTACATAATCCACCCCCTCGTCGCCACCCTCCGCCCCAATGCAGAGCCACGGTGCGTGTGCAGGTACAGGATGTGAACGAGTTCGTTCCCAAGTTCACGCAGCCCGTATACGAGGTGACGCTGTTAAAAAAGGAGACCGGAGACGAACCGGACACCAGTGAGCCCGAGAACAAGGGGTCTGCGGGCCGAGGGGACGCCGTTGTCCTGCGAGTGGAAGCAACCGACGGCGACTGCTCACCACAGTTTGGCCAGATCTGTGGCTATGAGATCCTCACCCCCGGTTCACCATTCTCCATCGACATGGACGGTGAATCACATTCTATGGCTATGACTGTATGTGTCCAATTATTTAAATGCGTTTGTATGCCGTGTCATTATCTGTTATAACAAGGTATTGTAACTGGTTAGTTGTATACTATCTGCCATTAAAAAAACAAGGACAAATGTGTCCAAGAGCCACGTCCTAAAGGCAATAACAACAACAACTTCTGATATTTCGTCAGGTGCCTTGATGGAGCCAATAGCGTGACCCGTCATGGAGGCTCCTGTTCATGACGAGAAAATCGTGTATTTACGAAATTACAACACATTAAATGGAATAATCTTTAAATAGTGACGTGAACTTTTCGAAACTTTAAAGCAAATGTCCGAATATATTTAAAAAGTTCATGATAGACGCTCTCAAAAGGCACCCTCAATGCGAGGATGTGTACAGATGTTTAGTATTTTAGGGAGATCCGGATCCTGTATATAAAAGAGCCGCGTCCTAAAGGTTTTGTCTTCACCAGAAGAAGAAGAAGAAGAAGGAAGCGTGTTTGCAGTACTCTGAGCAGTTTTAAACAGATCGTGTAGATGGGTCATGCTGATGTATCGGTCCTGAGTGGGAGTCGTGATCCAGGGACGTCCACCTCTTGGCATATCTCTTGATGATCGAGTGGCTTCATGACGTTTTCTGAGATCCTCAACAGTTCCTCTCCTCACGTTAAAGAGCCTTGCAATATGGCTAATGGAAGACCCTGGTTGAAGGTGTCCAGTGATTTGATTCCTCTCATTTTCTGACACACGTGGGTGGTATTGTAGTGGATTGTTACCTCTGTTGCCGAAGGTGGACGGGGGTTATGTTTTCGCTCCTGTTTGTCTCTGTTTGTGAGTGGGATATCTCAAAAAGTTATTGATGGATTCGGATGGAATTTGGTGGACAGGTTGTGTGTGTGACGAGGGTTAATTGATTCGAATTTGGTGAGGATCCTGATCTAGATACGAGAAAGAAAAAAAAAATTCAAGTCATTCTTCACCAGTGAGATATGGGGCTAAAACTACATGTAGCATGAAATCTCGAAATGGTGTTGACAGGTATGACAAAACTTGGTGGATGAGTTGAGTAGGTGACAAGAACAAGTCGATTTAGATTGTGGTTTAGATCCTGATGCACATCCGGCCTATCAAGTGAGATATAAATCGTAACCTGTTCAGCCTGGCAGAGGTTTTCATTTAACCGAGTGCCATTGTAGTTAAATAATGTAATCGTGTTTTTTATTATTATTATTATTTTTTGATGATCCACACACTGGTGTCTCTGAGAGACTGTTTAGAATTTGCTAAGAATGCCTTGTGTCACCTCTAAACACCTCAGGGTGCTTGAGTTACATGTGCTGAACGATTGTTGTGTGAGGAAATAAACATGACGTGAAAACTTTCAATCAGGTGTTCTACACATCCCTCGTGCCAAAAAAAGCACTTGGAATGAACGCTGGAACAGTTCTTCAACAATTACTTGATCAATTCTACACGTTTGGTTTTGTAACATGGCAGAGAGTCTCTGATTGGTTGTGAAAAGCCCATGATGTAATGCGAATGCGTTTATAAACTGACGATGGTTTGGCTTTCATCTCTCAGGGTTTTGGTGAGATGAGGTGGCTGTTTATTGCAGGGAACGTGAGGGTATCAGGCCTGCTACCCGACGCCGATGGCTCAGAGCGCACGATGGAGTTTATCGTTACGGCGTTTGACTGCGGGAAGCGACGGGCCCAGCAAGATGCCATCGTACGCATTCACATCCGTGCCCCTTGCCGTCACGGCTGGCAAGGTGAGGTTCACCAGACGGGCCTATGGTATCTTATTGGAGCAAAGTACCATGGCGAGAGCTTTCGCCCCCTAACTGTGCACCACACTCAGGATGGAGTGACACCATCGAGTACCCGGCTGGTGGTGGGGCACTTCCCCTCTTCCCGGGAATTGCCCTCGAAACCTGCCAAACCTCACCAACTAGCCTACAGGCATCTGTTGCCGTGGAAACTGGAGTGGGAGGACGGACGTGTGATCGAGACACCTATTCAGAACTTTCCCGCCGGCGCCTCTGTGGTAAGACCTTGTTCATGATTACTACCTAACCTTTGTGACTCTCTAGTTGGTTCCCTTGATATCCCTTCCTCTCTTCAATCTCCCGACTTTGCCACTTTCTACGATGGGTCTCCCTCTTCCCTCCCCTCCTCGCTGCTTCCGATTCATTCCAACCAACACTGTTCTCACATTGCCCTTT